>CM055074.1:29809034-29880997 GCA_029204045.2 Tillandsia leiboldiana | reverse complement strand
GATTTAATCTTGTTCAATGCCTTGCAAATATTGTGAGCAAAATGTAAACTTTCGTCTGCCAGGTACCCTTCAGCAATTGACCTTCAGGTGACTTCGCATTACGTACATAAGATGTCAAGGTAGAAAGAAAACCTATACAATTTATAAGTTACGGTATGCAGTATGAAAAATCAAAATATGATAAAGTTAAAATATGTAATACACGCTTTTAATCTATATAAAATTTGAGAATATTGAAGTACCATTTATTGGATACATCCACCGATATTTGCCACTGGTCCAGAAATCTTGCTCGATGCTAGATGTATCGCCAAAGAACCATTTATGTCAAAAAAAGATGGTGGGGAATATCCATTTCTATTTACAAAGGTAGTTCTATTTGAGCTTGCAGTTGTTGGAGGTTCTCTTCCTCAAGAGATTTGGAGCCATTTCTCCTAAAAAAGTCTACTATTCCAGAGTGTTCAAAACTACATTCCTTAGCCAAAACCTTCGCAATGCTAAAGGGAAGCAGTGTTTTTGCCTAAAGATATGATTATAATGACTTTTAGTACTATCATTGCGCTCCTTTATATGCACACTGTCACGCCCCGAGGTCAAAAACTAGTGTATAAATTTTTTTTTTTTTTTTTTTAAATCAGAGTTGCAAAAACAACCAGGGCAATGACAGACCGCCACATATATTGAGAGTCCCAATCCCCAATGGGAATTGACCTGTTCTTATATGCAGGCTAGCTTGGCAACAATCATCAGAGTACTAACTACGACAACTAAATGCAAAAGTTACAATTAACTTTACAATATTTACATCTGAATTACAACTCTTTCCTTTAACATCAAATAATACATGAACTTCGGCTGTCCAGGGTCAACATCTAACACGGAATCTCACCAACACGTCCCGACCATCCCAGCACCCGCTCGGCCTGAAAAACAGTCACCGAGGGTGTGAGACACACCGGAGTGTTCCCAGTGGGCACGACGAGCCGAGATAGAAATAGCAGATCGTACCTACTGGTATACAATACTAGAGGATAGTAATAATCAGGGGTTAGGGTAAAGCAGATATATAACTGTGCTGCTAAAGAAAAGCAAAACTTATAATCTGGGCACGAGCATGGTAGATAATTTTACCAGAATTTAAAACAGGACAACATGTATTAGGATATCAACGCATCAAGGAGTTGGACAATCAGCAAGATACAATGAAACTATAATCAAGGCATCAAGGAGTTAGGACATCAGCAAATAACAATGAGATTATAATCAAGGCATCAAGGAATTAGGACAATCAGCCATATAGGTAGATAACTAGAAGCCAGATCAAAGAATCAAAAATCATGTTAAAGCAACTTAACAACACATGCATCAAATAGATGAAAACACAAGACCCAATCACAAGCTACCATATTGGCCTTCTCAAGACCTCAGGCAAGGCTGCCCACTTGGCACCACCTGGTTGACATTCCCCAACTAGGGTCACGGGTTGCCTCAGCTAACCACTTACCGGTAAGTACACCGCTACGGGGGATCAGTCCGCTAGTGTACGTGAAGAACAACGGTGCGGGCGAATCATGTGCAAATGCTCAAACTGGCGTCCACTGACCGGGTAATCGGCAACAAGCCGGGAAATCCCCACTGGATGCAATAATCAAATCAACTGAATCTCAACTCATATTGCAAGACCAAGGCAAATCTCAACTCAGCATAAGCTCAACCGAAAAACTCAACTCAATCATGCAGACCAACCAAATAATACAAAACTTAAACACATATTTTTAAGAAAACTGTTTTGAAAAGTCCACACCCCGAAGAGCATTGCCCTCGTCCTATCAAACAAGAACAGACTCAGGCGACACTACGAAGCTTGGGTTTCCAAACCTCGCAGAGCAATTGCCTTTGTCCTATCAAACAAGAACAGACTCCGGCGAACCCTACGAAGCTCGGTAAAAACATCAGTTAAACAAATCTATGTGCTCAGCAGTGTATCATTTGATCGACAGGACAAACAGGCTTACTCATCAACCATGGAAATGTTCCAAGATAAGATATAAATACCAGAGGCACTAAGAATAATCATGTAAGGCAGAATAGAACTGATAACAGGCGTAGCTCAACATTCAGATGACCAAACAGGCATGGCAATATGTAGAGCAATAATATAACCACTGGAAACAACTAATCAGCAGATATGGTAAAGATCACTAAAGAAGATCATAATCAGGCATAAAGCAGGTATGACGTAGCAAATAACTGAATCAAAGGAAGGCAGGCTCAAGCATTGGTAGATCAATATAATAATCAAGCATAGGAGTGCAACTACGAAATGGCCAATCATGTCAAAGCAACTAACAGTAATATATATTGCAACCAAAGGCAGACAGGCTCAAGATAAACTAGGTTACCAAAAACAAGAGTCCAACTAATACCGTACACCGAGGGCCGAAAAATCTCGGACCGAAGTTAAACCCACCTGATAAATCGCAGGCGACTATTTGTATCGACAGATCACTTGAAAACCAGATGTAGATCGAACAGACCTGAATTAAACATATTGTTCAGGAATTAACTTAACTTTTAATCTAACAGTTTCAAATCAACTTAAAACCTCTTTTTAGCACTGTTTCGCTCGTTCTTTTTACTGGAAATTCATTTTAACGAACCGTCACTTCCAGCAGGTGACATTTATTTTGCTGAACACCGTGCTCACCAATTTGCGGCAGCACGGAACCCGAGGAAAACTTCGGGTCATAAAACTCTCCTCTAACATAGCCCTTTTTGCATTTTGTTTCTCCGAGACTTCCAACTCTGTTTTTAACGCGAGCATCGCGTTCAGTGACCCCAAAATACCCAGGAGTACACTTTTACAATTTTCCAAACAGACCCTAACACTGTTTTTTAATCAATTATTGCATTAAGGCTTGGTTATGACTCATCTTTGAATCCACATATTTCCAGACAAAACTTTCTATATCAAACCATCTCTGGATAATGCCAGGATCACAGGGCTTGCCCTAGATGCAGCCCAGGTTTGCTGGTTCAACCCGAACCAAGCCCTTGCTCTCACATAAGTTCACAATGCACCAACCACTTGTCCACACAGATCAAGATTGATCTGAAGTGAGCATCAAGCTCAGGGGACCTTCCTGAGTAAGTTTGATATACAACTTGAAGCTTAATTCTGCCTCAAAGTTCTTTGAGACATTTCCTCAAACACTTGGCATGCACCATATATACAAAGCTTCACAACAACTTCCCCGAGTTGGTTCTCAGCCAATTCTGCACCTTAAGCCCTCAAACTTGGAAGGAAAGTTTCCACATAACTTCCTCTACAACTCCTGCAAGCCTGGGCATCTTTGCACCCATGGTTGGCTGCGGGCAAGGTGGAGAAGATGACTCCATTGCTTTGAAATTCGTGACCAGCAACCTAAGGAATCTGGGATCAAATGACTTGGCCAACTAGGTGCTAAATCACTCAAGAAAACTTTCTGTGCCAGTGGCCGGCAACAAAACACGGCGGCGACGGCGGTGGAGCAAAGCTCCATTTCGAGCTTTCTTCAACAATGGCAACTTTGCTATTGTCCGCTTTAAGGTGCAAAGAACAGCACCACAAGCTTTCTAGCAAGCTTTTGAGAAGCTCTGGCCATGTCCCTGTCGTCGGAGATCGCCGGACGGCCGGCCGCCATTAACGGCCTCAAACTCGGGTCAACCATGGCACCCACCATTTCGGGCTGCATGGTTGCCATGCAAAAGCATGGGTGGATACCCCTCGACTCAATAAAGCTTCCTGTACATGTGGCCGGCGGTGGGAAGCCTCGCCGGCGCCGGAGCAACAAGCTCGGCCGAAGAGGTCATCTTCCCCAAACTAGGGCACTTCCGCACCACCTCCACACAGCATCAAAACACTCCAAATTTGGAGGGAAGCAAGAACAGGTCAATAGGAAGAAGACCATCACTTTACTTTTCATTAAAAATCGCCGTAAGCAAAGAAAGCTCGGGGCGGAGCTCCGGCGGTGCAACTTGGCCGCCGGCCAACCGGAGCTTTTCCCATTTCATGGGTGGTCTGGAAATAATCCTTAGGCTATAGGGAAGATACTTCCAAAGGTCTTGGGTCTGAAAAACCATTGGATCAATAGGACTCACCTCGCCGGAGTTGGAGAAGATGAGGAAGAAGCCGGTTCTCTCCACGGCCACGCGCAGCCTCCAGCAAGCTCGGGTTTGCTCACCTGGAAGCAGAAGAACTCCCAGAAGTCCAGGAACCCTAGTTGGAGCAACTTCTCTCCAATCCTCACCCTTCTCTCTCACTCGGATTTTTTTTTTTCAATTGGGTGATCTCCCTCGGCCACCCCAGCATCCGAGGCTTATGAGGAATAACTCTTGGGAGTTAGGAAATCCCAAGAGCCACCTCGTGTAACCTCCACGGGCAGACCAAGAGACACCTTTGCATAAATGCTAGATTTTGCAATTTTGCAAAATAACCCTTGTACAAGAAACCCTAAGACTTAAGGACCCAGCTGTAGCTCACAATTGCATTCAGAACCTTAGTGAATTAAGCTTGTTAATTTTGATACATAAAATATTAAGGTTTCTTCAAAAATACCCACTTTTTCGGCACCTTTCACGCATTTCGAGACAATCCGGTCACCGTTTTGCGAAGCGGACTTCGCCACGACGTCCGGCTCGTCGAGACCTGTCAGGTAGCGTGTTTGTTTGGTTCGTTCGACGCCCGGATTAAAAGTCGTTCCATAAAGTTCGACTCAATATAGCGCGTGGCACGTACTTCGATGCACCCGGGTCGCCAAACGCGAAATCCGTCAGTGCCATTGCGCTCAGAACGTCGAAAATAGCTAGGATCCATTACTCATACCTCTAGGTTAAAACTCTAGATAGTGGTTCGGCCATTAGTGAAAGCGAGGGATTAAAACCGAGGGTTACTATTCACTTTAAGTCGCGGGGCCCGCTTTTTGATTTCTGATTTCTGGAAGATCCGACCGTCGGATCGAAAACATATGAATATGAAACTTCTATGTTTTGACGAGACGATCGCAATGGTGATCTCGGATTTTCCAGATCAGACCCCGATCAAAAGTCGACATTTTAGGGCCACTGTTGCACTACTATCTACTAATTTTTGCTATTTAAATAATTCTGGAAATTATTTAAACCTGAATTCTGGATTTTAAAATCATGGTTACTACATCACTCACCACTTTAAGAAGTTTCGTCCCCGAAACTTAAACTTAACTAATCCACTATTACGCCTCTAACAGGTTCACAGTAGTGACAATCAGTCACAAAATATTGACAACTCTCAAATTACTCATTTAGACCCAATCTGAATATTCCCCGTTTACAGGGCAGAGTATTTCTCAGTTCTTTCGGAAGTACGTTGTCGGCCGCCAACGTGCTTACCAAAAGAAAGGCGAAATACCATAGATCTGTCGCCAACCACTAGTTGGGGACACAACTCACATCTGAAGGTACATCACATACCTTCCTACACAGTCTCTATGTCGATAATATAACCTTTACCAAATGTCACTACCATTACGGGGTCAATCTTTGAACCACAAGTACGGATCTGAGCCCTCTGGCTCCACTGAAACATCAATCCCACGGTCGAAACTATGACCGCAACTACTCTTCAGTAACAACGATTCTCAAAACCCGAATACGAAACACATCTAAGTTCCAAACCACTATTCTGAAACCCAGCGCTCTCTCGTGACCACAAGTCATCCTAGAGTTCGTTCCTAGCCAAACCTAGACATCGTATTCCTATTGCTCTGATACCATCTAATCTGTCACGCCCCGAGTCCAAAAACTAGTGTATAAATTTTTTTTTTTTTTTTTTTTTTAAATCAGAGTTGCAAAAACAACCAGGGCAATGACAGACCGCCACATATATAGAAGAGTCCCAATCCCCAATGGAATTGAGCCTTTTCTATATATGCACGGCTAGCTTGGCAACAATCATCAGAGTACTAACTACGTACAACTACATGCAAAAGTTACAATTAACTTTACAATTATTTACATCTGAATTACAACTCTTTCCTTTAACATCAAATAATACATGAACTTTCGGCTGTCCAGGGTCAACATCTAACACGGAATCTCACCAACACGTCCCGACATCCCAGCACCCGCTCGGCCTGAAAAACAGTCACCCGAGGGTGTGAGACACACCGGAGTGTATCCCAGTGGGCACGACGAGCCGAGAAATAGCAGATCGTACCTACTGGTATACAATACTAGAGGATAGTAATAATCAGGGGTTAGGGTAAAGCAGATATATAACTGGTGCTGTAAAGAAAGCAAAACTTATAATCTGGGCACGAGCATGGTAGATAATTTTACCAGAATTTAAAACAGGACAAACATGTATTAGGATAATCAACGCATCAAGGAGTTAGGACAATCAGCAAGATAACAATGAAACTATAATCAAGGCATCAAGGAGTTAGGACAATCAGCAATATAACAATGAGATTATAATCAAGGCATCAAGGAATTAGGACAATCAGCAATATAGGTAGATAACTAGAAGCCAGATCAAAGAATCAAAAAATCATGTTAAAGCAACTTAACAACACATGCATCAAATAGATGAAAACACAAAGACCCAATCACAAGCTACCATATTGGCCTTCTCAAGACCTCAGGCAAGGCTGCCCACTTGGCACCACCTGGTTGACATTCCCCAAACTAGGGTCACGGGTTGCCTCAGCTAACCACTTTACCGGTAAAGTACACCGCTACGGGGGATCAGTCCGCTAGTGTACGTGAAGAACAACGGTGCGGGCGAATCATGTGCAAATGCTCAAACTGGCGGTCCACTGACCGGGTAATCGGCAACAAGCCGGGAAATCCCCACTGGGATGCAATAATCAAATCAACTGAATCTCAACTCATATGCAAGACCAAGGCAAATCTCAACTCAGCATAAGCTCAACCGAAAAACTCAACTCAATCATGCAGACCAACCAAATAATACAAAACTTAAACACATATTTTTAAGAAAACTGTTTTGAAAAGTCCACACCCCGAAGAGCATTGCCCTCGTCCTATCAAACAAGAACAGACTCAGGCGACACTACGAAGCTTGGGTTTCCAAACCTCGCAGAGCAATTGCCTTTGTCCTATCAAACAAGAACAGACTCCGGCGACCCTACGAAGCTCGGTAAAAACATCAGTTAAACAAATCTATGTGCTCAGCAGTGTATCATTTGATCGACAGGACAAACAGGCTTACTCATCAACCATGGAAATGTTCCAAGATAAGATATAAATACCAGAGGCACTAAGAATAATCATGTAAGGCAGAATAGAACTGATAACAGGCGTAGCTCAACATTCAGATGACCAAACAGGCATGGCAATATGTAGAGCAATAATATAACCACTGGAAACAACTAATCAGCAGATATGGTAAAGATCACTAAAGAAGATCATAATCAGGCATAAAGCAGGTATGACGTAGCAAATAACTGAATCAAAGGAAGGCAGGCTCAAGCATTGGTAGATCAATATAATAATCAAGCATAGGAGTGCAACTACGAAATGGCCAATCAGTCAAAGCAACTAACAGTAATATATATTGCAACCAAAGGCAGACAGGCTCAAGATAAACTAGGTTACCAAAAACAAGAGTCCAACTAATACCGTACACCGAGGGCCGAAAAGATCTCGGACCGAAGTTAAACCCACCTGATAAATCGCAGGCGACTATTTGTATCGACAGATCACTTGAAAACCAGATGTAGATCGAACAGACCTGAATTAAACATATTGTTCAGGAATTAACTTAACTTTTAATCTAACAGTTTCAAATCAACTTAAAACCTCTTTTTAGCACTGTTTTCGCTCGTTCTTTTTACTGGAAATTCATTTTAACGAACCGTCACTTCCAGCAGGTGACATTTATTTTGCTGAACACCGTGCTCACCAATTTGCAGCAGCACGGAACCCGAGGAAAACTTCGGGTCATAAAACTCTCCTCTAACATAGCCCTTTTTGCATTTTTGTTTCTCCGAGACTTCCAACTCTGTTTTTAACGCGAGCATCGCGTTCAGTGACCCCAAAATACCCAGGAGTACACTTTTACAATTTTCCAAACAGACCCTAACACTATTTTTAATCAATTATTGCATTAAGGCTTGGTTATGACTCATCTTTGAATCCACATATTTCCAGACAAAACTTTCTATATCAAACCATCTCTGGATAATGCCAGGATCACAGGGCTTGCCCTAGATGCAGCCCAGGTTTGCTGGTTCAACCCGAACCAAGCCCTTGCTCTCACATAAGTTCACAATGCACCAACCACTTGTCCACACAGATCAAGATTGATCTGAAGTGAGCATCAAGCTCAGGGGACCTTCCTGAGTAAGTTTGATATACAACTTGAAGCTTAATTCTGCCTCAAAGTTCTTTGAGACATTTCCTCAAACACTTGGCATGCACCATATATACAAAGCTTCACAACAACTTCCCCGAGTTGGTTCTCAGCCAATTCTGCACCTTAAGCCCTCAAACTTGGAAGGAAAGTTTCCACATAACTTCCTCTACAACTCCTGCAAGCCTGGGGCATCTTTGCACCCATGGTTGGCTGCGGGCAAGGTGGAGAAGATGACTCCATTGCTTTGAAATTCGTGACCAGCAACCTAAGGCATCTGGGATCAAATGACTTGGCCAACTAGGTGCTAAATCACTCAAGAAAACTTTCTGTGCCAGTGGCCGGCAACAAAACACGGCGGCGACGGCGGTGGAGCAAAGCTCCATTTCGAGCTTTCTTCAACAATGGCAACTTTGCTATTGTCCGCTTTAAGGTGCAAAGAACAGCACCACAAGCTTTCTAGCAAGCTTTTGAGAAGCTCTGGCCATGTCCCTGTCGTCGGAGATCGCCGGACGGCCGGCCGCCATTAACGGCCTCAAACTCGGGTCAACCATGGCACCCACCATTTCGGGCTGCATGGTTGCCATGCAAAAGCATGGGTGGATACCCCTCGACTCAATAAAGCTTCCTGTACATGTGGCCGGCGGTGGGAAGCCTCGCCGGCGCCGGAGCAACAAGCTCGGCCGAAGAGGTCATCTTCCCCAAACTAGGGCACTTCCGCACCACCTCCACACAGCATCAAAACACTCCAAATTTGGAGGGAAGCAAGAACAGGTCAATAGGAAGAAGACCATCACTTTACTTTTCATTAAAAATCGCCGTAAGCAAAGAAAGCTCGGGGCGGAGCTCCGGCGGTGCAACTTGGCCGCCGGCCAACCGGAGCTTTTCCCATTTCATGGGTGGTCTGGAAATAATCCTTAGGCTATAGGGAAGATACTTCCAAAGGTCTTGGGTCTGAAAAACCATTGGATCAATAGGACTCACCTCGCCGGAGTTGGAGAAGATGAGGAAGAAGCCGGTTCTCTCCACGGCCACGCGCAGCCTCCAGCAAGCTCGGGTTTGCTCACCTGGAAGCAGAAGAACTCCCAGAAGTCCAGGAACCCTAGTTGGAGCAACTTCTCTCCAATCCTCACCCTTCTCTCTCACTCGGATTTTTTTTTTCAATTGGGTGATCTCCCTCGGCCACCCCAGCATCCGAGGCTTATGAGGAATAACTCTTGGGAGTTAGGAAATCCCAAGAGCCACCTCGTGTAACCTCCACGGGCAGACCAAGAGACACCTTTGCATAAATGCTAGATTTTGCAATTTTGCAAAATAACCCTTGTACAAGAAACCCTAAGCCTTAAGGACCCAGCTGTAGCTCACAATTGCATTCAGAACCTTAGTGAATTAAGCTTGTTAATTTTGATACATAAAATATTAAGGTTTCTTCAAAAATACCCACTTTTTCGGCACCTTTCACGCATTTCGAGACAATCCGGTCACCGTTTTGCGAAGCGGACTTCGCCACGACGTCCGGCTCGTCGAGACCTGTCAGGTAGCGTGTTTGTTTGGTTCGTTCGACGCCCGGATTAAAAGTCGTTCCATAAAGTTCGACTCAATATAGCGCGTGGCACGTACTTCGATGCACCCGGGTCGCCAAACGCGAAATCCGTCAGTGCCATTGCGCTCAGAACGTCGAAAATAGCTAGGATCCATTACTCATACCTCTAGGTTAAAACTCTAGATAGTGGTTCGGCCATTAGTGAAAGCGAGGGATTAAAAATCGAGGGTTACTATTCACTTTAAGTCGCGGGGCCCGCTTTTTGATTTCTGATTTCTGGAAGATCCGACCGTCGGATCGAAAACATATGAATATGAAACTTCTATGTTTTGACGAGACGATCGCAATGGTGATCTCGGATTTTCCAGATCAGACCCCGATCAAAAGTCGACATTTTAGGGCCACTGTTGCACTACTATCTACTAATTTTTGCTATTTAAATAATTCTGGAAATTATTTAAACCTGAATTCTGGATTTTAAAATCATGGTTACTACACACACATTTTGATATATTTGCTGCATATCCATCAGGAACTTTAACTGACTTCAGTAATTTGAAGAATATCTCCTTTTCTTTTGTAGAAAGTGAGTAGCAAGCTGAAGGAATTATAGTTTTATTTCCTTGTTGCTTCAAATGAAGAGAGCTCCGAATGCCCATAAGTTGTAAATCCAGACGAGTTTTAATAGTATCCTTTGTTTTGCCATCAGTGCTTAGTATTGTCCAAATCACATTATCAGTAAGATTTTTTTCAATGTGCATTACGTCTAGATTATGACGTATAAGGTGCTTTTCCCAATAAGGTAAGGAAAAAAATATACTTTTTTTCTTCCAAGAATGAGGTAAAAGTTGTTTTTTACCTTTCTTTCGCTTACCTTTATGATCACCGCCACGACTCTTACCAATCGTATTCTCAATGTCATTCAATTGATCTAACAGTTTAGAACCAGATAACGGAACAGGTGCATCTCTAAGTTCTTGGTTTCCATCAAAAGATAATCTATCACGTCGAAATTTATGATTCTTTCCTAAGAATCTACGATGTCCCATATAGCATAATTTTCGACCGTGTTTTAGATAATGTGAATCAGTATCCACATTACAAGACGGACATGCCAATCGTCCTTTTGTACTCCATCCTGATAAATTCGCATACGCAGGAAAATCGCTAATAGTCCACAATAATGCGGCATGCATTTGAAAATTCTGCTTTGTAGAAGCATCATAAGTGTACAAACCATTCAACCAAAGATCATTCAACTCATCTATTAGTGGTTGTAAATAGACATCAATATCATTTCCAGGTGCATTTGGGCCAGGGATGAGTAAAGACATTATCAAATGTGGTTGTTTCATACACAACCATGGTGGCAAATTATATGGTATTAAGATTACTGGCCACGTGCTATGTGATGTACTCATTGATTTAAAAGGATTGAATCCATCACTCGCCAAGCCAAGCCTTACATTGCGAGGTTCTGAAGAAAATTCTGGATTTTGAAAGTCAAAAGTTTTCCATTGTGGGGAATCAGCAGGATGTCTCATCACTCCATCATTAATTCGATCCTCATGATGCCATCTCATTAATGAAGAAGTTGTTGATGACATGAACAATCTTTGTAGCCTGGATTTTAAAGGAAAGTGTCTTAAAACCTTTGTCGGGATTTTTCGAGTTGCTTTTCTAGAAGACTTGGCTGTATCAAGTTCAACATTGCTATCAGTTGTTTTCCATCTTGAAGTGCCACAAATGGCACATGAATCTGCATTTGCTGTATCCTTATAGTATAACTGACAGTCATTTGGACAAGCATCAATTTTATTATAACCTAAACCAAGGTCATTAATAATTTTTTTTGCTTCATAGAATGAATCTGGTAGTGTTTCACCCTCCGGAAGTGCTTCTTTTAGCAAAGAAAGTAACATTGTGAATGAAGTATTGGTCCATCCATTTAAACACTTAATGTGAAATAAACGAACAATAAAAGAGAGTTTCGAGAACTTCTTGCAACCAGGATATAATTCTTTCTCAGAATCTTCAATTAGTTTGTAAAATTTCTTAGCTTCTTCATTAGGATCTTCATTTAAATGTTGTTCTCTTGTTGCTATCTCCTCTTCACCCACATCAAACATACCAAATGCTTCATTTATCATACCACGCATATCATCATTTGTGTTAAGATTATCATTGTTGTATGTTGAGGACGGTGATGTAACATCTTCTCCGTGATAAATCCAAGATGTGTATCCTTCCAAAAAACCATCACATATTAAATGCTCTAGTACAGTATCCTTATTTTGCCAAAAACAATTAGCGCATCTTTTACAAGGGCAGAGAATTGTTCCTTCTCGGACCACTTTGAGAAATGCAAATTCAAGAAAGTTCGAGACTCCATCAAGATACTTTTTGCTCACCCTATATTTATTTAAGTGGACGTGAGTTAATATGTCAAAATATTAATTCCAAATAAGACCATATTTCGTAGCTTGAAAAATCGTACTAAATCAAACCTGGGTTCATTCATCCAACTTTTATCCATAGATTGATGTCTAATATGGCGGCAGAAGACTAAATAGGTCCTTGCAAATCCTAATTAAACAAAACTATTAGTAAAAAACTTTAAAACATCGGAAAGTAAATTGCATAATAAAATTGCAAACGAGAAACTAAAATCACCGGGCTCTCTGGAACAGCACCGGGAACAGTCACGGATATTTGGCATCACAAATTAATCACCGTAATTTCTCATCGTATAATTGGAACAGCAACATGGCTCTAAAAACATAAGCTTGAAGGGTTTCAAATTGCAAAATCCTTCCATCTACTCAGCTATTTGCTGAAGTAGAGTGAGCATCAAGCTCAGGAAGCTAAATTAATTCTCATCGTATAATTTTACTAATTCTACACAAGAAGATAAATTAAAAACTTCACTAAAAATATATATTTTTTAACATCTTTCGTAAAATATATAAGCTAGGTGTGTTATTGTTTTTCGTTTTTCACTAACATGCGCTAAACCCATGTTTAGTTTATTTACCACCCAATATGTATGCTATTAATCCAAAAAAACTAAGAATAAAGAAGAGATTATACTATTTTGGAAGCATTCCATATCCCGATTTATCTCTAATTAATTATAGACACTTACAATTAAATTTCTGTAGACTTTTTACTTAGCTCCAAGCAAGCTTAGCCCAAAACATCGAAATCGGTTCGTTACTCCAAATCGACTATCAAAATGTTTTGGTTCCTTGAAGCAAACTTGTTCCCCGCATTTTGTAATATTAAATTAGAGTTCTAAAGGATCATATAATTTTTAAATCCTGAAACTACAACAATCCTAATTATTTCTAGAATTTTTCAAAAATTACGGTAAAATCCAAATCCAATTACTAATCTTTACAATTTGTAATTTAGATTAGCTTAAGATTTATTAAAATTCTATTTATCAGAGTTAAATTCAAAACTCTATCTCAAAACTGTATTAATCACATAGCCTTTGTCTCCTCTAACTTCTCCTTATTCCAAACAAAAAAAAAGGGCTTCACAACCCAAATCCCTCCAGCAAAACTTATTTTCTCCCAAACTTCAAGATAGGAGACACTACAAAAAAATTGTACACAATAACTTGATTAATTCTCATCGTACACAATAACAGAAAAACTTGTTTTCTCCCAAACTTCAAGATACCAAACGGGGCCTTAGTACATGCTCCAAATGTAGGCTCTTGAGTGCTAAAAATTGTGAATTGATATTCACAACAGGGACTAGTCTTTGGATGTGAGAAAAAAAACTAGTGTATTTATTTTCTTACAACTAATCCTAATTCATTTTCTAGTAGTTGCTTGGTATTAGAGTCAACTTAAGCTTCCTTTGTGGCAGTAGGTTTTGAGTTCAATTTTCACTTTTACCATTTATGATTTTCAATAATTGATTTGTTTAAGCCTTAAACATCTCATAAAACAAATATTTAAATCAAATCATCCCATTTCACACACACACACACACACACTCTCTCTCTCTCTCTCTCTCTCTCTCTCTCTCTCTCTCTCTCTCTCTCTCTCTCTCTCTCTCTCTCTCTCTCTCTATATATATATATATATATATATATATATATATATATATATATATATATATATATATATATATATATATATATATATATATATATATATATATATATAGCACATACGCGCGCGCACGCCCCATTAGCCTAAAAAAACCATGGAGGCAAAAGATAATGCAGAAACAGTTTAAGTGTACTATAAAGCTATATAAAGATGAACACTACCCCCACCACTAGTTTCAAAAAATGGTACGTGTGTGTTCATGGCCTAAGAAACACTTACCTTTTTTTTTCTTTTTTCTTTTTTCTTTTTTCTTCTGTGCGTGTGTGTGTGTGTGTGTCTTAGTGTGATCACACCATCAAAATAATATAAGAGTAGAGGAAGCAACGAGGACTCAAATTGTGAGTAGTGGTCTCTCCACTGAAACAATTAATCCTTCTCTTTTCCTTTCCTTTTAGGCCTAAGCCTATTGCTGCTGCTCACTTACACTTCACTTCCTTGTATTTTTTTTTTTTTTTTTAAATATATATATATTCTTTTGGGGATTTATGTCTTGGACATGTTCTTCTCTTTAATCTTTATGTTCAAAAATGAAAGAAAAGGATTCATGTATGAATAGCCTTTTTACTATATCCTGATATTTAATTTCAAGTTAATAATTAATTGGTCTTTAAAGGAGACACTACAAAAGCTTGCAGGAGTCGAATGCTCACTTGAAGGATGAACAGAACCAATTTGGTTCTCTCGCGCATTTCTTCGAACACATGGTATGCAACAAACATAACACATAATCTTGAAGACAACAATGGTGGATCCTTACACCTAGGCTCTGGGTCTCAAGCACCAGCACCTGTAGGTGCTACTAGACTCCACGAAGCTTGCTGGGCGCATGGCCGGCGACGAGACCCGGTGGCAGCGACGGCGGAGCACTCTTGGCCGGAATATGCACCAACAATGGTGAAGCCTCAACCGAGCAGCATGGGTCTCATGCAAGGGCCTCTGTGTGTCAGTCACAACCTGGTGGAGCTAGCTGTGCAAGTGGCCGGTGGCAACAAGCGGCGGCGGCGACGGCGGCGCAACCTCGGGCGAACCCAAGATAATCCAAAGCTAGGGCATCAAACTGCGAAGCGCACACTAATCCAGACGCAACCAAACTTCTAGGGGAGGTTCCAAAGGCCCTACAGAAGGTGCCCATGATTTTTTTTTCGAAGCTGAAGCATTGGGTGCGGCAAACAGCCGCAGCGGAGCATGTTCGGTTTCCGGCGGGTGCAATTTCCCCGCCGGCGACCGGGGGCATTCCCAACTTCGGGGTTTGGCTGGGAGGTTCACCAAGAGGTGATGGATATACTCAGGAGGTCTAGGTAGCAAGAAACACAAGAATAAACAACCTCACCTTCGCCGGATCCGAGGAAGAAGACGGTGATCTTCCCAGCGTCGCGCGGCCACGACGGTGCACCAGCCCACCTCGGATTGCCTTCTGGATGAAGAACACCACCACAGAGAGGTCCAGGCACAGATCCAAAGCTTTGGTGCTCTTCTCCTTCTCCAACAACCCGGGATCAAAATGCTCCTTGAAGCTTCTTGCTTTTCCGGCGACCAAGGGTGGCGGCCGGTGGCGCAGTCTCTCGGGAATGGTAGCAGAGGGTCGTGGGGGTCGTGGGGTGGTTAAGTTTCACAAACGGGTGCGGCTAGGGTTGCGGCTAGGGTTTCTAAAGCAACCTTATGTTGCTATTACACCTATATTGCAACAAAATGCCAACTAGCCCTTCAACTTGCATCCCTTAAAGCTAGGTCCCTTGCTGTAGAACCACTTCACAAAGAAGTCCCTCTTGTACAAGTTTGGTACACTTTGACACATAAAATATAGCATCTTTACGCAAAATACTGCAATTTTTTCCATATTTCACGCTTTTCGAGACAACCGAGTTGTCAAACTGAAAAACAGACACCACCACGACGTCCGGCTCGACGAAACCTATCAGGTAGCGATTTTGGTTCGCTAAAATTTAACTCCATAATTTTTAAAATCCATCTTATACTGTAAATTATACAGTTCGGCACGTTTTACGATACTTTAGGCTCGTCAAATTCAAATTTCGTCAGCGCCACTGCGCTTAGAATGACAAAGCGGTTAAAATCGACTAGCTGGACCGTCAAATTCGGACTCCAGACAGTGAATCGGTCAACGTTCGCTCGACGGGGAATTAAAACAGGAGGGTACTATTCACGACTTAAGTCATGGGCCCCACTAGGTTCTTCACTGATTTCTGAACAATCCGACCGTCGGATCGAAAATCGGTTTATATCGTTTTTAATCGATTCGACGAGACGGTCGCACTGGCGATTTCAGATTTTCGAGATCAGACTCGAATCTGAAAGGCAGACATCGTGCTCCGAAAACTGTGCAATTTGCACATCGGTATACAACCCATAGGTTCAACTTTGCCATTTCTCATTCATATTCACATTTGAACTTTTTCAAATTAAATTTTGAATTTCTAGATTACTACAAGTGCCCTAGGTTCCATACACCATAGGAACTTGTACAAAATGCTAGATAGTCCTTTAACTCTCAACATAAAAACCTAGGTCCTTTACTGTAGAACAAAATCACAGAGAAGCCCTTCCTCTACAAGTTTTGTGCAATTTGACACATAAAATATTGGACTTTTTCACAAAATACTATAAAATTTTATATATTTCATGTATTTCGAGATAATCGGATTGTCAAACTGAAAAACGGACACCACCACGACGTCCGGCTCGACGAAATCTATAAAGTAGTGATTTTGGTTTGTCGCATTTGATCCTCTAAAAATTTAAAATTCATAAAATACTATAATTTATACAGTTTGGCACGTTTTACGATGCTATAGGTTCGTCAAATGTAAATTTCGTCAGCGCTACTGCGCTCAGAATGACGAAGCGGTTAAAATCGACTACCTGAACCGTTAGATTCGATCACTAGACAGTGAATCGGCTGACGTTCACCGTCGAAAAAACCGAATCAGGGGTTACTATTTATCAGTACTATTAACTTAAGTTGCGGGTCCCACCAACTACTTCGCTGATTTCTGGGCAATCCGACCGTCTGATCGAAAAACAGTCTATACCATTTTCAATCGGTTCGACGAGACGGTCACACTGGCAATTTCAGATTTTTGAGATCAAACTTGGATCTAAAAGGTGAACAAATATTGCTCTGAAAAATGTGCAATTTGCAGGAATAAATCTAATATTATTTATTTATATCTTAAGTAAGAATTTAAGATCTTTTACCAATATTTGCTTTTAAATTGCATAATAAAGTTTTTAGTGGCATTAAAAGTAATTGCCGGTATGTAAACTATCTTTTACCAGCATTTAAAAATAAATATAGCTAAATATTCATATTTACCAACAATAATTTGTAAATATCGATAAATGATATATTTAGCAACAATTTGTAATAAATGCCTGTATATTTTATATTTAGCAACATTTACTTAAATATTGCAACGAATAGTGCCGCTGTATGTCATATTCACCAACAATAATTTGTTAATATCGATAAATGATATATTTAGCAATATTTTTTAATAAATGCCTGTATATTTTGTATTTAGCAACATTTACTTAAATATTGCAACGAATAGTGCCGCTGTATGTCATATTCACCAACAATAATTTGTAAATATCAAAAAATGATATATTTAGCAATAATTTTTAATAAATGCCTGTATAATTTATATTTAGCAACATTTAATTAAATATTGCAAGGAATAGTGCCGCTGTATGTCAAATTTCTAGTAGTGATTTTTCTTACAATCTTAAATTCTGGAATCTTCTCTCCCAGATTAGCACATGAGTTTACGATGTCTTGCAATCGTGTATAGTAGTCCGTGAAAGATTCATTTTCTGCCATTAAGATAGAGTCAAACTTGCTCGTAAGCATTTGCAGTTTCTGAATCTTCACGAGGTTAGTTCCCTCATGTGTAACCTGAAGAACATCCCAGATTTCTTTCGCAGTCTCACATGCCGAGACGCGAGAGAATTCAGTTTGAGATAAGGCATTAAAAATAGCATTAATTCCCTTGCCATTGTAAGAAGATGAATCTAACTCTTCCTTGGTCCATTTCGACCTAGGTTAAGGTGCGAACATCACCATTAAATTCAGTTGGATTAGACCATCCTAATTCAATTGATTGCCACACCCGTTCGTCGATGGAAATTAAAAAGGCTTTCATCCGTACTTTCCAGTACGCATAATTAGTTCCATCGAAGAATGGGGGTCGGTTGATGTTTCCACCTTCAACCATTGTTTACAACCCTATTCCCGCTCTGATACCACTTGTTGGGTTATATGTAATACGGATCTAAATAGGGAAAAAAAAACACCTAGAGGGGGGTGAATAGGTGTAAACGTATAAACACTCAAAAAAAATCGTTGCGATAAAACCCAATGCGGAAATAAAAATAATACGCAAGATTTTTACGTGGAAAACTCCATCACCGGAGTAAAAAACCACGGGACCGATAACACGGCAGAAATCCACTAGAATTAAAACACGTACAAGGTGATTTACCGTACACACTTACGACTCAACCTTTTCCATACGCTCCTAGAGGATCTTCTCCGCTCGCTCCGCGACGCTTCTCGAATCCACGATCTGCGCCCAACGCCGAATCCACGGCGTCCAACGTCGAATCCACGACGTCCGACCGAATCCACGGTCTTCACCCAATAGCACCCTTCGAATCCACGAACGTGCCTCGCTCCGAATCCACGAGAGCGGTTGAACCTTGAATCCACAAGGACACGCGAATCCACGCGCCGATTTTTGGGGTAAATCGTTGTTTTGGGTGGTGATGATCCGCCGAATACTTAGATCAAAGATAGATCGGAAATACCATCTAAGTATTCATTAGTTTGATTCAACTCGAGATGTGAGTATGAAAACCTAGAATCAAACTAATCAATATAGATGAAGAAACATAGAGTATTCTCTAATGATTTCCTTTCTTCTCTATATGTGGATCTATAGCCGTATAAAATGGTATATGAAAATGACGGCTATAGACTCTGTGGATTCACCATAGAAAAAGAGTCATAGGGTGTATTTATAGGTTAGAAACCCTAGGAAGGAGATAAGAATCAAAAACCTAACATTTCTGGAAATTTTACGGACGGCGATCCGGATCGGACTAGCTAGGATCCGGATCGTCGTAACGAGACAGCCAGTTCCAGAAAAACAAAGGTTCGGGATCCGGATCGAAGTGCACGATCCAGATCGTTCATACAGTTTACCAAACATCAACGTTCGGGATCCGGATTGCGAAGCATGATCCGGATCGTTCAAGGAAAATGGTAAACTCACTGTTCGGGATCCGGATCAAGAGACTACGATCCGGATTGAACTGATGTATGAACGAACCACCTTCGGGATCCGGATCGAACAACCTGATCCGGATCCTGAACATGTCCCAAGTCCAGTTTTTGATTTTTATGCAATGAAAGATTCTTCCAAGTGTTTCTACACTACAAGAAGTATTCGGATCACACAAAATATTTAGTTAAACATACCTGATCCTTTTGAATTCTTCTTTCTTGAGATTGAGTTAAATGATCCAACTTTCTTCACCTTCAATCTTCAAGAGTTGAGACTTTCACGAAACTACGCCAACTCAAATTCCGTAACACCTACTCCTTCTTGTGGATCTCCAATAATATTCGATTCCGGATGATCCTTGGAGATTCGTAGCGTTTGTTGAAACGGAGTACTCGGAGATATATGAGATGATTCCTGCACATTAGATAAACTTGAAGAACCATTAGATGCATTATTAATATTGGAAGTATTATTATGAGAAGATGCAACGGCAGGAGAATCATCATCTAGAGAGATATCGAGGGTAGATTTTTCAGATGCAAAGTGAAAAGCTTCATCTACTTTAACATTTATAGATTCTACGATCGTCTTAGATTCCAAGTTAAATACTCGATATGCTCTACTATTAGTAGAATACCCCAAGAAAATCCCTTCGACACTTCGTGAGTCAAACTTTCCAAGATTTTCACGGTCACGTAAAATGTAACACCGACTCCCGAAGATGCGAAAATATTTGATGTTGGGTTTTCTACCACACCATAGTTCATATGGTGTATTTAACATTCCCGGGCGCAAAAACACTCGATTAATGACATAGACAGCGGTGTTCACAGCTTCAGCCCAAAAATGTAGCGGTAAGTTCCGGCTATGAAGCATCACACGCGCCATCTCTTGAACAACCCTGTTTTTGCGCTCGACAACACCATTCTGTTGAGGTGTATAGGGTGCAGAGAATTCATGCTTAATACCGTTTGAAGTACAAAAGTCAATGAATTTAGAATTTATGAATTCTCCACCTCTATCACTTCTAACACGAATGATCTTTTCATTCTTTTCAATCATAATACGAAGGCAAATCTCATGAAAAGAATCAAAAGTATCAGCTTTCTCTTTTAAAAATGCTACCCAAGAATACCGAGAGAAATCATCAACCAATAAGAAAATATACCATTTACCTCCCAAAGATGGTTGACGGGTCGGCCAAAAGAAAGAAAAAAAAAATAGTCTACATAAACTACACAACATTTTAATCGTAGAACGGTTAAAGACAAGGAAGGGTTTCACCTTTGCATACCCAAACCTTTTGAGTTTTGGAGTATGTTGGCAATGGTTGAGAAGTTTTCCTTGATGAAGACGTCTTGTATGATTCATCTTTTTCTTTTGTCATCGTCTTGTTTGAAGTACTACCAATGTCCTTTTCTTTAGAAAAATCCTTCTTTGAGTTCCGGGGAGTGAACTTATTGGTAGCAGTTGCAAGATGTGGTTGATTTGATCTTTGAGCTCCAATCTTGCAATTTCTTTCAATGTGCCCTGCAAAATTACAACGAAAACATACCTTAGTGCTTGACGATTCCGAAGAGGATGAAGTAGGCTTGTTGTCGTTGGTTGTCATGAATTCCGGTGTCGGAGGAGGAGATACCGACTGAGGCACAAAGACTGTCCCACTCGAACTTGGACTGTTTCCAGTTTGAGTGTATCCGAGGCCGAACTTGTTTGTTTGACCAAGACCAAGAAGTTTATCCAACTTACTCCTTCCAGAAGAAAATTGCTGTAAGTCATCCTTGAGTTGGCAAATGGTCTCTGTCATTTCCAATTTTTCCCGTCGGGCCTCGCCGTAGAGCTTCAAGAAGTAGTTCGCTTTGTTTACCATATCTATATAATTCTTCTCGAGTTGCTCATTGGACTCTTGAAGGGAAACATTTGCTTTTATCAGATTATCCCTTTCCACTTCAAGATCGGTCGAGAGAGAAGTTACCCTTTTTACTTCTTATTCGAGATCCTGCAATCTCCCTCTCAACCCCTTGTTTTGCTTAGCCGGTTTCTTTGAATCCCGTAAAGGTCTGTGATAGGCTAAAGCAAAATCTTCACCTTCCGAATCATCCGATTCATTGTCCGTTGCATTCTTTTCAACAGTGGAGTTGGACAACGACTCGGATGTATTTGCCATAAAGCACATGAAGGGTGAAGATATGGACGCGTGGAATGTCGTGGAGCTCTTTTCTTCATCACTTGAAGATGACTCATTTGACGTTGAGTTGTCATCCCAAGTGACGACTTGCATCGCCTTCTTCTTTGCCGGATACTTGTTGGGACACTCCGTTGCAATGTGGCCGTAGCCTCGACATTTGAAGCATTGTAGTTGTCCCTCTGAACTTTTCTTATCCTTTGAGAAGTTCTCTTGCTTTCTTGACTTGTAACTTGAAGTACCCTTGCCTTTGATCGACTTTCCGAAGGATGGAGATTTGCTTGAATTACCCATTCGAAAGTTGCGGCGAAACTTCCTTGTCAAGAGAGCGAGCTGCTTCTCAAATTCCTTCATAGAAAGGTTCTCGTCATCGTCTGAGGAGGATGTATCCGCGTCTTCTTCCTTAGTTGTTTTCAACGCATAACCTGAAGACTTAGAAGTGGATGCCTTTCCAGAAGAATTGTTAGTAGTAAACGTCATTTCATAAGTTTGTAATGAACCAACTAATTCTTCTACACGTATTTCGTCCGGGTGTTTAATAGTTTCAATGGCAGTAACCTTTGGGCGAAATCGTTCAGGAAGAGTTCTTAAGATCTTTCTTACAATCTTAAATTCTGGAATCTTCTCTCCCAGGTTAGCACATGAGTTTACGATGTCTTGCAATCGTGTATAGTAGTCCGTGAAAGATTCATTTTCTGCCATCAAGATAGAGTCAAACTTGCTCGTAAGCATTTGCAGTTTCTGAATCTTCACGAGGTTAGTTCTCTCATGTGTAACCTGAAGAACATCCCAGATTTCTTTCGCAGTCTAACATGCTGAGACGCGAGAGAACTCAGTTTGAGATAAGGCATTAAAAATAGCATTAATTCCCTTGCCATTGTAAGAAGATGAATCTAACTCTTCCTTGGTCCATTTCGACCTAGGTTTTAAGGTGTGAACATCACCAATAAATTCAGTTGGATTAGACCATCCTAATTCAATTGATTGCCACACCCGTTCGTCGATGGAAATTAAAAAGGCTTTCATCCGCACTTTCCAGTACGCATAATTTGTTCCATCGAAGAACGGGGGTCGGTTGATGTTTCCACCTTCAACCATTGTTTACAACCCTATTCCCGCTCTGATACCACTTGTTGGGTTATATGTAATAAGGATCTAAATATGGGAAAAAACACCTAGAGGGGGGTGAATAGGTGTAAACGTATAAACACTCAAAAATCGTTGCGATAAAAACCCAATGCGGAAATAAAAATAACTCGCAAGATTTTTACGTGGAAAACTCCATCACCGGAGTAAAAAACCACGGGACCGATAACACGGCAGAAATCCACTAGAATTAAAACACGTACAAGGTGATTTACCGTACACACTTACGACTCAACCTTTTCCATACGCTCCTAGAGGATCTTCTCCGCTCGCTCCGCGACGCTTATCGAATCCACGATCTGCGCCCAACGCCGAATCCACGGCGTCCAACGTCGAATCCACGACGTCCGACCGAGTCCACGGTCTTCACCCAATAGCACCCTTCGAATCCACGAACGTGCCTCGCTCCGAATCCATGAGAGCGGTTGAACCTTGAATCCACAAGGACACGCGAATCCACGCGCCGATTTTTGGGGTAAATCGTTGTTTTTGGTGGTGATGATCCGCCGAATACTTAGATCAAAGATAGATCGGAAATACCATCTAAGTATTCATTAGTTTGATTCAACTCAAGATGTGAGTATGAAAACCTAGAATCAAACTAATCAATATAGATGAAGAAACATAGAGTATTCTCTAATGATTTCCTTTCTTCTCTATATGTGGATCTAGAGCCGTATAAAATAAGATATGAATATGACGGCTATTTGGATTAACCCTAGAAAAAGAGTCATAGGGTCTATTTATAGGTTAGAAACCCTAGGAAGGAGATAAGAATCAAAAACCTAACATTTCTGGAAATTTTACGGACGGCGATCCGGATCGGATTTGGGCGATCCGGATTGCAGTAGCAATAAAGACGGTTTCCAGAAAACAAACGTTCGGGATCCGGATCGGAATGCCTGATCCGGATCGTTCATACATTTCAGAAAACTCAACGTTCGGGATCCGGATCGTGAGATGCTGCGATCCGAATTGAAGTAATGTATGAAACAACAACCTTCGGGATCCGGATCGCTGGCTCTGATCTGGATCCTGAACATGTCCGAACACCAGTTTTTGATTTTTTTGCAGTTAAAAATTCTTCCAAGTGTTTCTACACTACGAGAAGTATTCGGATCACACAAAATCTTTAGTTAAACATACCTGATCCTTTTGAATTCTTCTTTCTTGAGATTGAGTTAAATGATCCAACTTTCTTCACCTTCAATCTTCAAGACTTGAAACTTTCACGAAACTATGCCAACTCAAAATCCGTAACAATCCTTAAGTTAGTTTCGAATCGAATCCGAATCCTAATTCGATTCGTGTGTAACATTTATACATAAGTCCTCAAAATATTTACTAACGATTAGTAAATACACCATGCAACTTTTGCACTTAAATACCTCTAATTTACAATAATTGCAAATTAGTCCTTTTACTAATAAATTAGTAAACTTTAGTATTGTGATTATAATTATTCTATTCTATAAACTTCTTTATCATCTCCTTAATATCGATCATGCGCGATTCCTTATGTGTGTGACCTAATAGGTTCAATTCTGTCTGGTAGTGAGATATGATGCGATCCCCATCGACATCATCATCGAAACTCTTTTTGATGGATCAAACACTTTTGATTCTTCCATCGTATAATAATTATTCGCCTACAATTATTCTTATTGGTTCCCACAATCCACCAGTGACGCCTAGCAGCATATAGTGGCAATCCAGTCAGAAGTGAATATTGGACTGAACCTCAAGGTGCAGTTACCGTACAATACAATCCTTCTATCGCATAGTACCAACTGAGTGGAGGTCATGGAATACTCGTCAAACCCCATCACCCGTTATATGACAATTGATAGGGCAGAAGCTCATATGGTTACTCTTAGAAACACATTTTCATGAACTATATTACCCCGGCCGAGGATTTATGAGCTTTGCCTTACAAATAGCATAGGACTAATTATCTCTCTACCGAGAGCGATAGATCCCCTGTAAACAAACACCCATTCCTAATATGAACCGACTGCAGCCAACATATACTACTAAGACCCGTGACTCGGATCAGAGTTTATTGCATAATCAAACTACAGTAGCCTCATATTGAATGACCGTGGTGTCGCAGGTCTAAGGATCAGTTGTACTACTGCAACATCGAATCAGTTACTGACGAATAAGTAGACATCCATGTAACTATTCGTAATTGGTCACGCTCCGTGCCCTTGTTCTCTAACAACCACCTGCACGTTCGCTCCAGTGTCCACACACTGATGACTTGAGACTCGTCATCCTAAAAGAGAGCGGCACATACATCAATCTTACTGGATCAATCATCGTCCCCATGATGATCCTCCGATTGAGAGCATTTATGACTTAATCACCAATAATATGTATCTCAAATTCTTAACTGTTAAGAATATACATTATCATCTCATTAATTCAAAGGACGATTCATGGACACATTAAACATGAATAGCATAAGATGCCCAAATAATAATAAAGATCAAGTACAAATATGTCCCATATAAAAAATGCGTCAGCCTGATAGGCTTTTGGGGCATACAACTAACAATCTCCCACTTGCACTAAAGCCAATCAGTCATGTATCTAATGCCCATCTTCTCAAGATGAGTCTCTAGTTTCTGCTGAGTCAAAGCCTTAGTTAGCGGGTCCGCCACGTTATCTGCGGAGGCAACCTTCTGCACTTCATTATGTTTATCTTTGATGTACTCTCTGATCTTGTGATACCGCGGCTCGATATGTTTGGATTTCTGATGAGATCTCGGCTCCTTAGCTAATGCTACGGCGCCATTATTATCACAATATAGTGGCAGGGGATCCCTACTAGAGGGAACCACGCCAAGCTTAGTGATAAATTTCTTGATCCAAACAGCTTCCTTGGCAGCTTCAGATGCAGCGATGTACTCCGCCTCCATAGTAGAATCAGCAATCGTCTATTGTTTAGAACTCTTCCAAACTATTGACCCACCATTGCAAATAAATAGATACCCAGACGTAGACTTTCTATCGTCTATATCAGACATAAAGTCTGAATCTGTATAGCCATTAACTTTGAGTTCTCCACCTCCAAGAACCAAGAACATATCCTTTGTTCTTCTCAAGTACTTAAGGATATTCTTTACCGCTACCCAATGCTCTTCGCCTGGGTTCTACTGATATCGATTAGTGACGCTCACAGCCTGTGCTATATCAGGTCGAGTACATAGCATCGCATACATTAAACTCCCTATTGCGGAAGCATAAGGAATCCTGCTCATGCGACTTCTCTCTTCAGGTGTCTTAGGAGACATGTTCTTAGAGAGGTGAATTCCATGTCTTAGAGGTACCATACCCTTTTTGGAATTCTCCATGCTGAACCTTTTCAACACTTCATCTATGTACATAGCTTGCGATAAACCAAGCAACTTCTTAGGTCTATCCCTATAGACCTTTATCCCTAGGATATAAGATGCTTCTCTAAGGTCTTTCATAGAAAACTCTTTGGATAACAATAACTTCACCGATGTTAGCATAGGAATGTCATTCCCTATTAGGAGTATGTCATCCACGTACAATACGAGGAAGGTAACAGCACTCCCACTAACCTTTTTATACACACACGGCTCTTCCTCATTTCTGATGAAATCGAACGATTCGACTGCATCATTGAAACGAGTGTTCCAACTCCGAGAAGCTTGCTTCAACCCATAAATGGATCGTTGAAGCTTGCACACTTTATGACTTCTATCTTTGGTAGTGAAACCCAAAGGCTGCTCCATATAGATTTATTCTTCAAGATATCCATTCAGGAAAGCAGTTTTTACATCCATTTGCCAGATCTCGTAGTCATAATGTGCAGCAATAGCAAGTAGAGTTCTGATAGATTTAAGCATGGCTACAGGTGAAAAGGTATCCTGATAGTCAATGCCTTCGCGTTGACTATAACCTTTTGCTACCAGCCTAGCTTTATAGGTCTCTACCTTTCCATCAGAACCAATCTTTCTCTTGAAGATCCATTTGCATCGAACGGGTACAATACCCTCCGGTGGATCAACCAAAGTCCAAACTTGATTGGAGTACATTGAGTCTATTTCAGACTTCATAGCTTCCAACCATTTTTCGGAGTCGATGTCTGACATCGCCTTGCTATAAGTCTTAGGATCATCTCTATGATCCTTGTCTCCCACTAGAAACATTTCCTCCATGTCCTCTATAAATAATCCCATGTATCTATCAGGAGGATGAGAGATTCTACTAGACTTGCGAGGTGGCAATGTAAGCTCTGGTATCACAGAGTTATTAGGAAGGGCTCTTGGAATGCTCGATTCTAAAGAGACTTTCTCCTCTAGTTCTATTTTTCTCCCACTGCCTCCTGCTAAAATAAATTCATTTTCAAGAAAGAAGGCATAACGGCTCACAATCACATTATGACTTTCTGGGAGATAAAAATAGTATCCAAGTGATTCCTTGGGATAACCAATGAATCTTCCCTTGACTGATCTGCTTTCCAATTTGTTCGTCTTTAATTTCTTAATATAAGCCGGACACCCCCAGGTCTCAATGTGAGTAAAACTTGGCTTCCTACCATGCCACATCTCATATGGTGTGGTGGGAACAGATTTGGAGGGTACTCTGTTCAAAATATAAATAGCCGTAAGAAGTGCATAACCCCAAAGTGACGTAGGTAAATCTGTAAAACTCATCATAGATCGAACCATATCTAATAAAGTTCGATTCCTCCGTTCAGACACCCCATTCAATTCTGGTGTTCCAGGAGGAGTCCATTGAGAGACAATACCATTATTCTTGAGGTAGGTTAAGAAATCCGTGCTAAGGTATTCCCCTCCTCGATCGGATCAAAGAGCCTTAATCAATTTTTCCATTTGCTTTTCTACTTCTTGTCTGAACTCTTTAAACTTTTCAAAAACTTCAGACTTGTGTTTAATTAAATACACGTACCCATACCATGAATAATCATCAATAAAGGTAATAAAGTAGAGATAGCCGCCCCAAGCAGACACATCGAATGGGCCACATACATCAGTATGTATCAGGGCGAGTACATCGGTAGCTCTCTATCCTTGTCCAACAAAGGGAGACTTAGTCATTTTTCCTTGAAGACATGATTCACAAGCTGGGTATGGTTCAGGGAGTAAGGATCCTAAGATACCATCCTTAGCCAGCTTGTTAACCCTATCTTCTCCAATGTGACCAAGCCTCAGATGCCACAAGTATGTTTTGTTTACCTCCTATCTAGGTCTTTTAAAACCAATAGTATTCTCATTCATGCCATTGACAACTGTATTCATACTAACATCCATATGTAAGTAATAGAGATTGTCTATTAAAGAACCACAACCTATCAAATTATTTCTCAAATAAATTGAACAAATGTTTGATTCAAAAATAAACTTATAACCGTCCAATACCAAACGTGAAACAAAAATAAGGTTTCTAGTCGCACTAGGAACATAAAGACAATCTCTAAGTTCTAAAACTACTCCTGTCGGCAGACATAAAGGATAAGTCCCTACAGCAACAGCAGCAACTCTTGCTCCGTTTCCAAAGCGTAGGGTAATCTCTCCATCCCTAAGTCGTCTACTTTTCTTTAGCGCCTGCATTGAAATACACAAATGCGAGGTGCATCCCGAGTCAATGACCCATGTAAAAGTAGAACAAACCGATAAGCAAGTAGTTTCAATGATATGAATCTCGGACATACCTTCCAAAGTTTTATCCTTCACCTTGTCCTTATTGACTTTTAGCATTCCTTCAGCCGTGACCAACATATTCAACAGTTCGGCGAGAGTGCAAGTAATTTTATTCATTTGAAAATTTAAAATAAACTGAGAAAATGAATCAGGTAATGATTGCAAGATCAAATCAATTTGAAGTTCTGCGTCCATAGTCATTCCGAGCTTCTCAAGCTCCTCAATGTCCTTAATCATCGCCAAGCAATGATTATTGATTGAGTGACCATTAGACATCTTAGTCCTGAACAGTCGCCTTGACCCTTCGTAACGAGCTGTTCGACTTTGCTCATCATACAACTCTTTAAGATGAAGCAAGATGTCAGCAGCACTCTCCATGTGCTCATGCTGGCGTTGCAACTCATTACTCATAGACGCAAGCATGTAGCATTTTACCTTCATATCATCATCAGTCCATTTATTTCTAGCATCTTTCTGTTGAGCTATTGGATTTTCGGGCACTGCTGGAGCCTCCGTGTCCAACACATTGGCTAATTTCTCAGAATTGAGAACAATTCTCAAATTCCTCAGCCAATCGGTGAAATTCGGTCCAGTTAAGCGATTAGTATCAAGTATTCTGACAAGTGGGTTAGAGGGGGACATTTTCTGCAGATGGTTAAGATTCTAATTAGTTGTGTACTTAATCATAATCCATTTTGATTAGGGTCATTAAATCTAAATGGCGCATCCCACTAATTTTAGCGAATCTCCACACTCCCCGAGTGGAGAAAACGAAAACTTTACTAAAAGTTTCTAGTGGGAATTGCTGTCCCATCTGTTTGCACACTACCTCATCCTAACAGATTCTTGGCAATGAGTAAAGAAATGAGTGAAGAACTCTTGTTCAATGCTTCTCAAGCAAATCGCAATTTTATCTTTGGCCTCCAAAAATATAGGCCTCATCCTAACAGATTCTTGGCCTTATCTTTTGGTTAAGTTAGACCCACCGTTCATTATGCAAATAAAAAAGTCATTGAATCCTCATCCTGACAGATTCTTGGATTCAACCCCTTTCTTACCACATAGCATCTTATGCCAATAGAATGGTTGCGGCTCCCTAATGCAACTGACCCCCGTGTCCGGGTGCATCAATCAACACTAAAGAGACGCCCACACCCTACAGCGATGGAAGGCCACTAATGGGTTCATAACACCATTAACTTAATATTTTATTTAGGGAGATTTGTTATCTCATCAGTTTTAATTCATTATAAATTTACATCTCATGCAAACCATCGCATCATATACACACATATATCGCATATATATAAAAAAATAACTACCGATGATGATCATGGATTTTAATTTGATTCGGGCCTGAGCCACCAGGCCGGAATCGGGTCAGAGGGTATTACACACAAAAACTTGCTCTGCATCTTGATCAGATTGGAGTAGATCAACTCTTGTCGGCTCCCTCGATCAATATTTGGTCCAAACTTGATCTGCACCGCATCAACTCTTGAATGGAACAAATCGTCATGGAACCTGAACTACCCCTTTACCCTTTAATTTTGCAACAATTACAATACAACCCATAATATTAATGAGACACGCAGGTCTCCAAATTACATAATTTAATTGGTGCACGCAGGCACTCAAAATAAATCTAACACTGGGTCCTTATTAAATTACACCCATTCACATCATCACAAGGTTTCTATCCATGATCATCACCTCATACACATCACAGGCATATAATATAAAATAAAATTCTCTAATTCGATTTCTAATTAATTGGGTTTCGAATTAATTTTAAATTGCGATTTTGTATAAAACAACCACATGGCCCGCATGACTACACCATGTAAAAATCCGTCATGCAAGGCAATGGCAATGTAATTAGCATTGCGGCGCCTTGCCCGCGTGCGCTAATTTAATTAGCATTGCAGCGCCTTGCCCGCAAGTGTGCTAATTTAATTAGCATTGCGGCCCTTGCCCGTAAGTATGCTAATTTAATTAGCATTGCGGCCCCTTGCCCGCAAGTGTGCTAATTAATCAGCATTGCGGCGCCTTGCCCGCAAGTGTGCTAATTAATTAGCATTGCGGCCCCTTGCCTGCAAGTGTGCTAATTAATCAGTATTGCGGCGCCTTGCCAGCAAGTGTGCTAATTAATTAGCATTACGGCGCCTTGGCCGCAAGTGTGCTAATTTAATTAATGTTTCAAAACAATCAAAATAATATACTCAAAAACAATCTTCATTGTTTTGATTTTGATCGTTCTTGAAAACCCAATCAACATCGAAAAAGATTAGATCTAAAACAAACGATGAGGGTGTCTCTGATACCACTGTAAGAAAGTAATCAGATATGCGCAGCGGAAGAAAGAAACGCAATTAAAAATTTTCTTAAAAACAAAGATCACCTCATGTATTGTTTTAGATCGAAAAAGGTAATCTAATTGATCTTATCAATTAGGATTTAATTTTTACCATGCGCGGGTCGAGATCACCGCGAAGCCGACGATCGTTGGTAAAAATTGTTCGTCCTTGATAGCCGCGCACGCACCCGGCCTCTACTTGTGTCCACACGGAATCACGCCCATGATCGAAATAATCGATCGCCTTGATTCGCGATCTAATCACGAATTAACTCTCGCGTCGATGTAAGGAGGATGAACCAATCTTCTAATTGTGCTAGCAATCTTCCGAAGATCGAGAACAATGAATTAATTGTGGAGGACTTGAGGAAGAGGATAGGCGGCTAGGGTTTTCTTTTTCTCCTTTATTTCTCTCGTACAAAATATGTCACATACGACATATATTTATATTGAGAAAACCCTAACCCTAATTCTAATCCTAATCGAATCCTAATCCGATTGGATTATCCATTATCCTTAAGTTAGTTTCAATATGAATCGAATCCGAATCCTAATTCGATTCATGTGTAACATTTATACATAAGTCCTCAAAATATTTACTAACGATTAGTAAATACACCATGCAACTTTTGCACTTAAATACCTCTAATTTACAATAATTGCCAATTAGTCCTTTTACTAATAAATTAGTAAACTTTAGTATTGTGATTATAATTATTCTATTCTATAAACTTCTTTATCATCTCCTTAATATCGATCATGCGCGATTCCTTATGTGTGTGACCTAATAGGTTCAATTCTGTCTGGTAGTGAGATATGATGCGATCCCCATCGACATCATCATCGAAACTCTTTTTGATGGATCAAACACTTTTGATTCTTCCATCGTATAATAATTATTCGCCTATAATTATTCTTATTGGTTCCCACAATCCACCAGTGATGCCTAGCAGCATATAGTGGCAATCCAGTCAGAAGTGAATATTGGACTGAACCTCAAGGTGCAGTTACCGTACAATACAATCCTTCTATCGTATAGTCCCAACTGAGTGGAGGTCATGGAATACTCGTCAAACCCCATCACCCGTTATATGACAATTGATAGGGCAGAAGCTCATATGGTTACTCTTGGAAACAACTTTCCATGAACTATATTACCCCGGCCGAGGATTTATGAGCTTTGCCTTACAAATAGCATAGGACTAATTATCTCTCTACCGAGAGCGATAGATCCCTTGTAAACAAACACCCATTCCTAATATGAACCGACTGCAGCCAACATATACTACTAAGACCCGTGACTCAGATCAGAGTTTATTGCATAATCAAACTACAGTAGCCTCATATTGAATGGCCGTGGTGTCGCAGGTCTAAGGATCAGTTGTACTACTGCAACATCGAATCAGTTACTGACGAATGAGTAGACATCCATGTAACTATTCGTAATTGGTCACGCTCAGTGCCCTTGTTCTCTAACAACCACCTGCACGTTCGCTCCAGTGTCCACACACTGATGACTTGAGACTCGTCATCCTAAAAGAGAGCGGCACATACATCAATCTTACCGGATCAATCATCGTCCCCATGATGATCCTCCGATTGAGAGCATTTATGACTTAATAACCAATAATATGTATCTCAAATTTTTAACTGTTAAGAATATACATTATCATCTCATTAATTCAAAGGACGATTCATGGACACATTAAACATGAATGGCATAAGATGCCCAAATAATAATAAAGATCAAGTACAAATATGTCCCATATAAAAATGCGTCAGCCTGATAGGCTTTTGGAGCATACAACTAACACTGATCACCTTCGAAGCTGACGAAAGGGGGGGAGAGAGAGAGAGAATATAAAATCTCTCCTAACTCCTTGACTTCCTGCAAGCAACAGGAGAAGATCATGCGTTTTCTCCTAGAGATGAAGGCCCCCAACCTCGCAGAAAAGCTGGTCTAGGCACGATGAGGCTCGTTCCTGACAAGGGCCAGACGTCCGAACGGCTCGAAATCCTCCAAGCTCCAAGGAGTGGGGGCAAAAGCCGGCTTTCAAGCACACGACCTTCACAAGTATAATCCTTCGAAAGAGGACGAAGGTCGGCTGGACCACCGGACGTAAGATCCTGGATTGGTAGGTCACGCACAGGGGTGGCGTCGGAGAAAACTCTATTGGGAGTCCGAGGTGAGAAGAGCCTTTCGTCACCTAGCGATGCAATGCCTCTAAGGTTAAATTGAGAGGCCACCTCGAAACCACCCTCAAGGGTGTAGAGTCCTGGCATTTCCTTGCCCTTGTATACCTTCTTTTTATGACGGGATCGTTAGGAAAACTTTTCACTATGTTTTCTGCAATGGACTGGCCTGGACCGCGAGTATTTTTTTGCGATTGAGCTCGAAAAACGGAGGACGAAAAAGCGAACGGATTGGGATTCCGATGTACGGATCTTCCGGAATGGGGGTCAAAGCGTTTGCCTTTGAGTGGTGCATCGAAATCCGTGCTAAGTGGCCGGCACGCTTTTCGAGGTGATCGGACGGGATCCTTCTACGATCGGATTTTTCATCTTTTTATGCCATTGGGTTATTTTATTTATTTTATAGTACCTCGACCTTCCGGTTTTCCGTTTTGGATCCTAATTGAATCTTTTCAGTTGTTAGGGGGGCTTGAAATTCGAGAATTTTTGGGCCGACCGTCGGGGCTCGCGGGTATTTTTAGATGTTAGAGCTCGCGAAACAGGGAACAGTGGCGCGATCGGATTTGAATTCCGACCCAGGGACCTCCCAGAATAATTTTTTGAAGGTTACTAGCTGTTTCGGTTGCATCGAAAGGTGATTGGGCGATCAGCACGCTTTTCGAGGTAAGTTTGGACCCCTGGTTCGCACCCGATCATTTAAGTGTTGAGTTTGGGGGATTAGGTTTTCTTTTCCCACTCCTCATCGTGTTGGGTTCGTCCGTTAGGGTTCTCCTGAGGAGTGCGAGAGAAACCCCAACCCTCCTCCTACCTTCTTCGCACCATCCGACACCGGGCGTGAAGAACCGAGGCGACGAGACGGGGAGAAGGAAGGACGATCGAGCGTCCTGCGGAACCCGGCAAACGGGAGCGGGATGATCCTCCTTCTTCCTCCCTTACCGGCGAAAACGAGGTGAGCGTTGGGTCTTTCCATGGTCTTACGGTGTGAGGTTTCCCTTTCGTCGGGTCGCATGCGAGGCAAGTTTGGTACTAAACGGGAGGCCGCCGCCGCCGTGGTTAAACGGGAGGCCGCCGCCGCCGTTACCGTGTTCACGGAGTCATCGCCGCAGTCGCGGTGTTCGCGGGGTCATCACCGGACCCGCGGGAGACGAAAGGGGGAGGTTACTGTTCATCCCGTACAGCTTCAGGCCACGCGGTCCACGGGACCAGGCGTGCACCCGGCGCACGCCTACACAGCCCAGAGAGTCGGACCCGGCGCACGGGCGCGTGCGCCAGCCCGGCCCAGGCTGCGTGGTGCACGCGCCAGGCGTGCACCCGGCGCACGCCCCCGCAGCCCGATGGTGCGGACCCGGCGCACGGGCGCGTGAGCCAGCCCGGCCCAGGCCGCGCGGTGCACGCGCCAGGCGTGCACCCGGTCCTCGCCATCGCAGCCGCGGGGGAGGTGGACCCAGTGCGCGCCTCCTGCTGTGCGCGGCCCGGCCCAAGCCGCGTTGGTCCCCCGTTGCGGCATGCTCCCGGTCTGCGCCGTCGCCGTCTGTTTTTGTGGACCCGGTCCATGCCTGGATCCGTGCACCTGTCTTCAGAAAAAGGGTCCAGAAGCTCCGTTTTTAGCCCGTTTCGCCCCGTTTTTGAGTGTTTTTAACCACGACGATGGTTTTTAACAAATAATTCTTATTGTAGCTGTTCAGGCACACGGCGAGGGTATTTTTAGTTGGAGCTCCCGCACGTCTTCTCCTTCGGGTTTGAGGTGGGTTCTTATTTGGAGATTTAGCACGGCATTTCCGACATTTGTAACTAACACCATTTGAGTATTTAATTGAGGTATTGTGGATAGTCTCTATGGTGCTTGTTATTTGACTATATGTAGATGGTAGTCTCTATAGTTCTTGTTATTTGACTATATGTAGATGATAGTCTCTATGGTTCTTGTTATTTGACTATATGTAGATGGTAATCTCTATAGTTCTTGTTATTTGACTATATGTAGATGATAGTCCCTATGGTTCTTGTTATTTGACTATATGTAGATGGTAGTCTCTATAGTTCTTGTTATTTGACTATATGTAGATGATAGTCCCTATGGTTTTTGTTATTTGACTATATGTAGATGGTAATCTCTATAGTTCTTGTTATTTGACTATATATAGATGATAGTCCCTATGGTTCTTGTTATTTGACTATATGTAGATGATAGTCCCTATGGTTCTTGTTATCTGACTATATGTAGATGATAGCCTCTATGGTTCTCGTTTCTTGATTTCGTACGGTATTCTTGCTTACTTGCTCGAGGCAGCAGCACGCGCACCCACGGTTTGGCCACCGCAAAGGATGCGCTTTTCCGGAAAAGTGGTCTATGACCCGTGTAAACCCACGAGGTGACGTAGTGGGGCCCTTGTAGTTGTGGGGTTTTGAGGCGCCAAGGTGCGAGCGGTGGCTCTTTGTGAGCGGTGGCTCTTGTGAGCGGTGGCTCTTTGTGAGCGGTGTGACCAGTTGACGTAGATGCTCGACGTGGTCAGGTGTTACAGGTGTTCGTGGCTCTTTGTGAGTGGTGCGACCAGTCGACGTAGATGCTCAACGTGGTCAGATTTTACAGGTGTTCGTGTTTCTCTTCCCCTCTTGGGAGGGTGGTTGCTCCGGATCGTCTGACGGTCGGCTTTACTACTTTTCCTGCCTTTTTTTTGTGTTATCGTGTCGCTGACTTCCCACTCCGTGACAGGTTCCTCCAGGGGTGAGAGCTAGGCGACAGTGAGGCCGAGTCAGGAGCTTTCGGGTCCTTCGAGATCCCAGACGGTGTTTCCCTTTCAGTCGCATTTCATTTATTTCTTGTAGACTATTGTGTGGTTCTCGATACCCTCGTGGGGTCGGTGTGGATGTCGGTACTCTACTCTTTGGTTATGTGGATGTTAATTTCTTATCTCTGTTCGGTCGTATTTCAAAAGGAAAGAAAGAAAAAAAAAAAAAATTGCGAGAATCGTTTTCAAAACTTGGGTGTCGTGTGGGCACCGTTTTCAAAACCCTGTGGATTTATGGATTTTAGAAAACAGATTTCAAAACCTGAGTGTCGTGTGGGCACTGTTTTAAAAACTCTGTGGATTTATAGTTTTCGAACTGTTTTAGAAACCCGGGTGCCGGGTGGGTACCGCTTTAAAAATTGTGGATTTATCCTTTCAAATTGGTTGGCCTTGAGAATGGGTACGTTGTGTAAGTATTGAGAACTGTTGTGATTGAATGAACTTCTATGATTGCATGTTGTATTAGCCGCGACGCCGTGCATATACAGAGGAGACTCTGTCCGTTTACAGGGTGATTCTGTGTATGCGGCGGGTTTGGGCACGCACCGGGGAAGAGGGAATTTCAAAAAAAAAAAAAAATTTGATACGCAAAACAAATCCTTTTTCGTTGATTGTTTCCGCTGAATGAAACCCCCGGGGCGTGAAAGATTAAGATGGTATCAGAGACATTCTTTAATCACAACAGTTCAGTGCCCGACATCCTCGGAGATACCTACCTTAGCTACAAGGGAATGAAATGGGTAGGGCATAGGAGAGTAGAACGCGAGTGATCGAAGGGGGAGGGGGAGAACAGGCCCTTTTCTCTCGATAGGCGGTTGGCTGCTTCTAGCGAAGTCTAGAGCTGACTTTTGTAGTGTGTGTGTACACATAGTTTGGCCCGAACTAGATCATCGGCCCGGGACACGGGGGCAGATGCGACGGCGCCGACGGCCGCGGAGACCCAGCTCCTGCGGCAACCGCTGCGGGAAATGGCAGGGCGACTGGTGACCCTCATGGACCACGTGCGGCAGTTGACGCAGCAACAACCGGCCGCGACAGTGACGGTCGCCCAGGCCCCTCCGCAGGGGCCAAACGCACCAGCAACGGGATCGCAGGTGACGAGGGCCTGGACAGGCGCGGCCCCTCCACCGGCTGCGGCAGTCGGGATGCCGTCAGCCCATACCACGACGCCAGCCGCAGCAGCTACGACAGTGACTACGGGACCGGCGCCGGGAACCACTGGCGGGGGTTCCCTGGGGGGAGACCGTGGTGGTTTGGCTATAGCAAGTAGTTGGCCGATTCCTTTTGCACCTTAGACAAGGTATGGGTGGGAATGAGGATTCTTCCCCTATGATTATTACCCATAGTTGGGCTTTTCACCGTAGACACTGCGATGGTTGTAGAGATCGTCGTGCTGGGGTCTCGGGGGCTCCTTTGGGTTAGAAAAGGGAGACCACCGGGGCTGGTAAATCTTCTTCGTTTGGGCTCGTTTTTGGTTAGAGACGACCTTGCTTAGCACAAGTGTACGTAGGTGGTGACTTTTAATGGGGGGTTTAACTTTTGGACGCTGGTGGTGCCAGGTAGCTTTGGGTCAGGTTCCTGTGTTCTGCGCTAGAGGGTCGGTTAGGTTGTCCTATTGGTGGGTTGGCGTGTGATCCCTCGAGTGCGTTTAGTGAACCTAGGCAACTGTTGACAGGGTTCTTCTCGCTGTTTTCGTTGCTTGTCTTCTTTCGACCCTTTAGGTTTCAGATGGATAGTCTTCTGTACCTGGAGGTCACTGTTGAGCGGACCTAGAGCTTAGATTTTCTCCTAGTCGGGAGTGTCACTGTTGGTCTGGAGGTTTACCGCTCGTTTCGATGCCCGGTACTTAGTGGGACCGAGAGTTAGTGGCAATTTAGAGCGTCGCACCCGTCGGTGCCAGGACGGGGGTAGGACCTTACCTTGTGGGTTGTGTCGCCAGCTTCCCATGACTAAGGCTTAGCCTTGAGGCTTAGTTTGGGAGCATTTTGGATTGTTGATCTGTTGGGGCAGGTGTGAGTCAAGGGGGAATCTGGCGACTACTCGGAGTTTTGGCACTGGGCACTTTCGGCTAGGGGGTCCTGTACGTAGCTCTTTTTGTGGGGTAGACCTTGTGGTAAGTCTTAGAGCTGAAACCTAACGTTAGTCTTGGCTGTCGCCTTGGTAGGACGGACAGTCGGAACGGGTAGTCCGGGAGGGTGAGTTCGTTGTTTTCGGGGGGGAAATTTTCGGGTGGTTAGTAACCCAGCCTGTTTTGTTGGCACCTCTTCGAGCCTTGTGAGGGCGTTAGTGTGGTTTGTTTTCCTTGTCGTCGGGTTAGTTGTGTTGGACTTTTAAAGGTTCATCGGTACGGGTCGGGCGGTAGGACTGGGGTACCTCGACGCATCGCGAGACTTTTGTTGCTGACTTCTCAGCGCCGGCTGAGGTGGGTTGCGGACCGGTGGCGTCGTGACAGGAAATTCTGAGTCCGAAAGCAGGATTACGACGAGGTGTTGGGAATTGAGTGGTTCACGAGGTACCAGGCGGATGGGTAGTTACTTGGTTTCAGTGAGCCTAGCGACTCGCCCCTCTGCATCACTCACTGACACCCCCGTTGTAGGGGTTCCTTCTGACGTCCTTCTGACTGAACTGCCGGGAGTACCCCCGAGCGAGGGGTCACCCTCTCTTTCAAGCTTCTACCAGGCACGACTAGGAGTTTTCTGGATAAAGGGTTCATTAGACCGTGTGTGTCGCCTTGGGGCGCACCCGTGCTTTCGTGTGAAAGAAGAACGGAAGCCTACGTCTACGCATCGACTACAGGGAGATAAACAAGGTTACAGTGAAGAACAAGCCCAGGATTGACGACCTCTTCAATCAACTGCGAGGAGCACTTGCGGATTATTCTTCGGAATATCAGGGACTAGGAGCTTGTTGCTAAATTTAAGAAAGGTGAGTTCTGACTTCGCGAAGTGGACTTTTTGGGGCGCATTGTGTCAGCGACGGGGATCATAGCGGATGTTGTGAGCAGGAAGGGTCAAACCGGGGGGGGGGGGAATCGATGAGCGCGAGTACTCAGCTGGACCGGTACTGTCGCGCGACCTTGTTGTCCTTAATGATCAAGCCAACCCTATTAGAGAAACCCTGGAAGGTCAGAAGAGAGGCGCACCGATACAGCTTGTTCAAGACATGTTTTCCCCCCGAACCACGCGAGCGACTTTTCGGCGAGTGCGAACGGTGCAATACGTTTTCGAGGGCGAAATTGCTTACCAAAGCTGCCAGAGTTGAAGGAGGAGATACTGTCAGAGGCGCACTGCGCCCCCTATACGGCGCATCCGGGTGACACGAAGATGTTCAAGGACGCGATGCGATTTGAGTCACAGTGGATCGGTTGACGAAGTCGGCTTTTTCCCCCCCCCATCCATACGACGTGGGCTAGAGACACTCGGCTTGTGTCGAACCGTTGGCAAAGTATATGGCAAGCTATAGAGACTAAACCACACGTCAGCACGGCTAATTTCACCCCCAGACCGACGGACAGTCCGAGCGAGCGATCCGGATTCTCGAAGATATGCTTCGAACCTGCGTACTTGATTGGGATAATGGATGATCACTGCTGTAGAGCTTAGAGAGGACCTAAGCTTCGGTGAAACACCGGTACGGATCTTAGCACGGGAGGACATAAAGGATTGCGCAACCGGACGATCCCCCATGTGAAGGTGCTGTGGAGCAACCAGGAAGAATGTGAAGCGACTGGGGAACTGGAGTCAAGGATGAGGGAGTGCTACCCAGATTTATTCGATGCGGACCAGGATTAAGTTTCGAGGATGAAACTTATTTTAAGTGGTGAGTGATGTAGAGTCCTGGCGTTTCCTTGCCCTTGTATACCTTCTTTTTATGACAGGATCGTTAGGAAAACTTTTTACTGTGTTTTCTGCAATGGACTGGCCTGGACCGCGAGTATTTTTTTGTGATTGAGCTCGAAAAACGGAGGACGGCAAAGCGAACGGATTGGGATTCCGATGTACGGATCTCCCGGAATGGGGGTCAAAGCGTTTGCCTTTGAGTGGTGCATCAGAATCCGTGCTAAGTGGCCGGCACGCTTTTCGAGGTGATCGGACGGTATCCTTCTACGATCGGACTTTTCATCTTTTTATGTCATTGGGTTATTTTATTTATTTTATAGTACCTCGACTTTCCGGTTTTCCGTTTTGGATCCTAATTGAATCTTTTCAGTTGTTAGGGGGGTTGAAATTCGAGAATTTTTGGGCCGACCGTCGGAGCTCGCGAAACGGGGAACAGTGGCGCGATCGAATTTGAATTTCGACCCCGGGACCTCCCAGAATAATTTTTTGAAGGTTACTAGCTGTTTCGGTTGCATCGAAAGGTGATCGGGCGATCAACACGCTTTTCGAGGTAAGTTTGGACCCCTGGTTCGCACTCGATCGTTTAAGTGTTGAGTTTGGGGGATTAGGTTTTCTTTTCTCACTCCTCATCACGTTGGGTTCGTGCGTTAGGGTTATCCTGAGGAGTGTGAGAGAAACCCCAACCCTCCTCCTACCTTCTTCCCACCATCCGACACCGGGCGTGAAGAACCGAGGCGACGAGACGGGGAGAAGGAAGGACGATCGCGCGTCCTGCGGAACCCGGCAAACGGGAGCGGGACGATCCTCCTTCTTCCTCCCTTACCGGCGAAAACGAGGTGAGCGTTCGGTCTTTCCGTGGTCTTATGGTGTGAGGTTTCCCTTTCGTCGGGTCGCGTGCGAGGCAAGTTTGGTGCTAAACGGGAGGCCGCCGCCGCCGTGGTTAAACGGGAGGCCGCCGCCGCCGTTACCGTGTTCACGGAGTCATCGCCGCAGTCGCGGTGTTCGCGGGGTCATCACCAGAGCCGCGGGAGACGAAAGGGGGAGGTTACTGTTCATCCCGTACGGCTTCAGGCCACGCGGTACACGGGACCAGGCGTGCACCCGGCGCATGCCTACACAGCCCAGAGAGGCGGACCCGGCGCACGGGCGCGTGCGCCAGCCGGGCCCAGGCCGCGCGGTGCACGCGCCAGGCGTGCACCCGGCGCACGCCCCAGCAGCCCGATGGTGCGGACCCGGCGCACGGGCGCGTGCACCAGCCCGGCCCAGGCCGCGCGGTGCACGCGCCAGGCGTGCACCCGGTCCTCGCCATCGCAGCCGCGGGGGAGGTGGACCCGGTGTGCGCCTCCTGCTGTGCGCGGCCCGGCCCAAGCCGCGTTGGTCCACCGTTGCGGCATGCTCCCGGTCTGCGCCGTCGCCGTCTGTTTTCGTGGACCCGGTCCACGCCTGGATCAGCGCACCTGTCTTCGAAAAAAGGGTCCAGAAGCTCCGTTTTTAGCCCGTTTCGCTCCGTTTTTGAGTGTTTTTAACCACGACGATGATTTTTAACAAATAATTCTTATTGTAGCTGTTCGGGCACACGGCGAGGGTATTTTTAGTTGGAGCTCCCGCACGTCTTCTCCTTCGTGTTTGAGGTGGGTTCTTATTTGGAGACTTAGCACGGCATTTCCGGCATTTGTAACTAACACCATTTGAGCATTTAATTGAGGTATTGTGGATAGTCTCTATGGTGCTTGTTATTTGACTATATGTAGATGGTAGTCTCTACAGTTCTTGTTATTTGACTATATGTAGATGATAGTCTCTATGGTTCTTGTTATTTGACTATATGTAGATGGTAGTCTCTATAGTTCTTGTTATTTGACTATATATAGATGATAGTCCCTATGGTTTTTGTTATTTGACTATATGTAGATGGTAGTCTCTATAGTTCTTGTTATTTGACTATATATAGATGATAGTCCTTATGGTTCTTGTTATTTGACTATATGTTGATGATAGTCCATATGGTTCTTGTTATCTGACTATATGTAGATGATAGCCTCTATGGTTCTCGTTTCTTGATTTCATACGGTATTCTTGGTTACTATGCTCGAGGCAGCAGCACGCGCACCCGCGGTTTGGCCACCGCAAAGGGTGCACTTTTCCGGAAAAGTGGTCTATGACCCGTGTAAACCCACGAGGTGACGTAGTGGGGCCCCTGTAGTTGTGGGGTTTTGAGGCGCCAAGGTGCGAGCGGTGGCTCTTTGTGAGCGGTGGCTCTTGTGAGCGGTGGCTCTTTGTGAGCGGTGCGACCAGTTGACGTAGATGCTCGACGTGGTCAGGTGTTACAGGTGTTCATGGCTCTTTGTGAGTGGTGCGACCAGTCGACGTAGATGCTCGACGTGGTTAGATTTTACAGGTGTTCGTGTTTCTCTTCCCCTCTTGGGAGGGTGGTTGCTCCGGATCGTCTGACGGTCGGCTTTACTACTTTTCCTGCCTTTTTTTGGTATTATCGTGTCGCTGACTTCCCACTCCGTGACAGGTTCCTCCAGGGGTGAGAGCTAGGCGACAGTGAGGCTGAGTCAGGAGCTTTCGGGTCCTTCGAGATCCCAGACGGTGTTTCCCTTTTAGTCGCATTTCATTTATTTCTTGTAGACTATTGTGTGGTTCTCGATACCCTCGTGGGGTCGGTGTGGATGTCGGTACTCTACTCTTTGGTTATGTGGATGTTAATTTCTTATCTCTGTTCGGCCGTATTTCAAAAGGAAAGAAAGAAAAAGAAAAAGAAATTGCAAAAATCATTTTCAAAACTTGGGTGTCGTGTGGGCACCGTTTTCAAAACCCTGTGGATTTATGGATTTTAGAAAACGAATTTCAAAACCTGAGTGTCATGTGGGCACTGTTTTAAAAACTCTGTGGATTTATGGTTTTCGAACTGTTTTAGAAACCCGGGTGCCGGGTGGGCACCGCTTTAAAAATTGTGGATTTATCCTTTCAAATTGGCCGGCCTTGTGAATGGGTACGTTGTGTAAGTATTGAGAACTGTTGTGATTGAATGAACTTCTATGATTGCATGTTGTATTAGCCGCGACGCCGTGCATTTACAGAGGAGACTCTGTCCGTTTACAGGGTGATTCTGTGTATGCCGCGGGTCTGGGCACGCACCGAGGAAGAAGGAATTTAAAAAAAAAAAAAAAAAAAATTGATACGCAAAACAAATCCTTTTTCGTTGATTGTTTCCGCTGAATGAAACCCCCGGGGCGTGACAAAGGGTGAAAAAGCTACGACCAGGGCACCGTTGTAGCGAGATCATAATAATTGCCATGAGGAAAAGAAAGAAATGTGGAGAAAGCTGCAAGTAGTGGCCCTACTTATAGGCCGACGAGGAGGAACGACATAACCCCTCGGAAAGCAGCAACATCTAATAGGGAGAACGACGAAAGACGGTTTTGCCGAAAACCAAGAAAGATTGGAACCTGTTCGCGAATTCCTCGGGTAGAAAGAAAATATCTGGCCGATATATGAGGATGATCGGTGGAGAGTGTTATCCGTGCTAGAAGCTGACTCATTTTCGATAATCACCCGAAAGGCCCATCAAGCGATTGCCGAGGGGGCATTGTTGAGACCAGAATTTTCACCACTTGAGAAGAGTGACATGTGGCGTATACCATCGGCTGAGGGCGTCAGGCGACAGAGGTTTGAGTCAGCAAAGAGAGACTCGCGTCTCAATTGAGACCGGCGGAAAATAATAGCGTGCGATGCATGTCATGGGCCAAAGACATTAGTTGTCGGCTAAGAGCATCGGCCGACAGGAAAGGCAGCTGACGCAAGGATCATCACAACGGCTAGGGTCAGCTGCGGTTGAAGAAAGGCATTCGACCGCTCCGAACAGTCGACGACGCAGGCAGGGTCGAAATCAACCTTCGGTCGATCAAGCCGAAAGAGAAGAGACTCTCACTTTGTTTCAAGGTGGTCCTAGGTGCGTAGCAATATAGTACGAGGTGCACGCCTCAACCGAAGAAGGGTCCGCATCCCGATCCGACCGATTTTGGTCACATAAAGGCACAAGACACGGCATATGCTATGGGCCGAAGGCGCCAGCCGATAGAAGAGTCGGTCGACAAGAGAAGCAGACAAAGAAAGATATCAGACTGCCTCAATCAAGCGACGGGAAAGGCAGAGTCAAGGCCAATCCTCAGCTGCTTGAGACTGTAGAAGGAAAGATCTTGGAAAGAGTGAAGGCGAGATTCAGGCGCGAATCTCGTAACAGACCCCGAAGCGGCAAGCGGCGTCCAGCAAAGGGAAGCGCCGAAGATCACGCATCGATACAACAATTAAGGGGTTAACCCAGAATGGCAAGCGCCGTCCAGCATTGGAAAGCTCCGAGAATTACTCCCCGATGCAACAATTAGGAGATGAACCTAGGCGGGAAGCTGCAAACATTCCATTAAGGCCAATCGGCTCAAAAGGAAGTGGTTGAGGATTTCCCGATAACTTCCCCCAAATCACGCCGATAGTTCAAAGCGGCGCCTAATAAACTTGGTTCGGGATGTGTATAAATACCTGAACCATCAAAGAGATTGGGGTCCGGCAACCTCGTAAGCCCGGTAGCACCCCACATTCTTCGTTTATTTAGGAGTAGGTTAACTTAACTCTTTTTTCTTTTTTTTTACTGCTTTCCTAGGAGTAGGCTTAATTGTTATCCTTCTATCTCTTTTCTCCCACTTGTATCTCTTTTTTCTTATCAATATAAAGTGTAAACTGGCCATTCGCTCGTATCTTTATTCTTGCATTTAGAGTGTAAACCGGCTCAGTCGTGTCTTTATTTGCTTTTCTCGCGAGTGTAAACCGACCAATCAGCTGTATCTTTATTAGTGTTTTTTGTATTTAAACGTTACAATCGGCTCATCAGTCGTACATTTATCTTTTAAACCGGTTTGTCTCATCTAAGTCGAAACCAGCGATCCCTCTATACCTCCGTAAACCCGATTCGGCTGTCCTCAGTCGAACGGTCGTGAAACGTTACCAGAGGAGAACCCGGCCGAGCGGATCCCGCCTCGGCCCAATCACTTGATTGTTAGCACGCGGCGCACTTCGACACCTCTGGAGGGTCACCCAGGATGGGCCGATCGCGCGCAAGCCACATTTTGACCCCAACACGCTTAACCAAAATTTTCAAATACGATGTTAAAATATATTGAGACGCTTTAAGTATCATTAAATATAAAAAAATATTATTAAATATTAATTTTTTTTATAGTATATTGTTAATTTACAGAAGAAAAATCAACTTTAACTAATTCATTAACATAAAGGAATATGTATTTGCAAATCAAGATGCATATACAGAACACGGTTACTATAGGTAATACCGAGAATCCTGTGCTATAGTTTTAATTTTAATTTTAGAGTGTTCAAATTAATTATTCATATTGTTAAATTATTAAATATGATATAGGGTATATAAAATTTTTATTACAATAAATTTATAATTTAGCGGCATTTACACTGCAGCATTCATCTAAATCATACTAATTAATATATTTAACAACATTTTTTTGATAATTACCGTAACATTTAATAATTTAGCAATAATTTGCTATTAATGTTACCAAATAAAAATAAATTAGCAGCATAAATTAGTGAATGTTATTAAAATTTTTACTATTTCATAAAAAAAAAATGTTACTAAATGTAACAAATTACTAGTATTTTATTGCTAAATGGCATCACTAATCAATGTATAATTGTAAATAAATCACATTTTGTACTTATATTATGACAAAGTTCACTAACTCATAACAAAAAAAAAAAAATAATATCCGTGTTGTGTATAGTTTGTTTCAATTATAAATATAATTTTAAATTTTAATTATGTAATACTTAAAAAATTCGAGTTTGAAATTAAATAAAAATTTTAAGTTGGATATATATACTGGTGTGAAATAAACCTTAAGGCTATGTTTGGTTCGGGGATTGTAAGCTTGGAGATAAATTTTTTATACGTGGGATAGCTTGCTATTCTGGGATAGTCAGGAATAAAAGAAAAATAGTGTTTGGTTTGTAAAGCTGTTATTCTTATGAAAAGCTGAAATTGTGTTTGGTTATTTCTTAGAATAAGCAAGAATAGTGAAAATATATGGTAGTTATTAATCTATGTTACCAATTTTGCCCTTAGCATTTATCATGAGTGAACTCATGAATAAAATATTGGGTTGGTTTAAATTGTGTTAATTTAATACTCACTAATAACAATTTAATTTTTGTTAATAATAGTGTTTTGTTTTGCTGAAATTTTTTGTTTTACTCAAATTTTGGGTTTTTTTTTTATTTACTGAAATTTAATAGTGAAATCTTTTTTTGTTTTAATAGTAATTTTTTATGTTAATAATATTGTTTTTTTTTTTTGTTAATAATAGTGTTTTTTTTTGTTATAACAGCAAGTGCAATATTTTTAATAACAGTAATTTTTAATAACAGCATTTTATTTAATAACAGTAAGTGTAAATTTTTTAATAACACCAATTTTTTAATAACAGTAGGTTGAAGCAATTGCAACTCACAATTACCATGTAACAGCAAGTGCAAATTTTTAATAACAGTAGGTTGAAGCAAGTCAATTGTTTTAATAACATCAATTTTTTTTTTTATTTTAATAACAGCAAGTGAAATTTTTATTTTTTTTAACTGAAATTTAAAGTGATAATCTGATGATCATGATTTATATTAAAAATTTTATAGCAGCAAAATTGAAAGTATAGAAAATTTATACCATAATTAATTAAATTGAATATACGAAGAGAGCTTTCCACCCATTGCCCCTGGGATAAACTATGGGATAAACCAATTCCATAGTTTTTGGGGGTTCTTAACGGGTTATCCTTGGATAACCCGTTAAGAGAGGAATAATTTAACCTCCCATTTTTAACTACTGTTTGGATGGTTTTGCAGGATAAAATGGACTATTCCCATTTTATCCTGCAACCAAACAGTACCTAAATGTATATATATACAAGGGAATAGTGCATGATTTAAGTATGAAGTGTAACCTTTAAAAATTTTGAACTTTCGAAAGAAGTTAGCCAACTCGACCGATCTGAATCCGAATTCGATGATTCAAATACTCAATTCGAACGGTCTCGTCGATCTGAGTGCAATAGCGCAGTCAGAATTTATGTTTGAGTAGCCTAGGTTATTGAAAAGTGTGCCAAATAGTAAAATGTACTGTATAAAAATAGATTTAGAATTTATCGAAGCCTAAACTAAGCGAACCAAAATTGTTACTCGATATGTCTCGTCGAGCCGAACGTCATGACGAAGTCCGTTTTTTCGTTTGACAACACTGTTGCCTCGAAAAGCATGAAAAATAGTTAAAACAACATATTTGCACAAACGTCCCCGTATTTTATGCATCGAAAAGCGTGCAACTTCTTGGAGAGGGGCCTCTATGCGTTTGTTACCTACAGCAAGGGACCTAACTAAAAATACTAGGGTTTAGAGGGCTAATTAGCATCTTGTTGCAAAGGGCTCTTAAGCTACCCTAGGGTTTGCTTAAGAGCAAACCCTAGCCGCATGCCCCCACATCTTTAGAAGGAAACCGAAGTCCCCTTATCTCCTCCTTTGTTCACCCGAGCTCCGCCGCCGCCGGCCGCCGTCTGTGGACGCCAAAAAAAAGGGAGAAGAAGGCTATTATCCTCCATTGTTCTCGGGTATTGGGTGAGAGAGAGAACCAACCTCCACTAAACTCATCTTGTTGTCCTCCGGGAGCTTCTGTATTCCTAGGAGACCTTCCCCGTGAAGCGCCGCCGCCGGGCTCAGCCTCCCATCACCGGAAAAGCATATTGGAGGTTGCTCTCGGGTTGTGAAAGAGAGAACTTTCCCAAGCCGCAACCTGTTGCCTTCAGACTTTGGTTGAGTATTCCTTGTCATCAGGAGATCCTCCCCGAGAAGTGCTGCACCCTGCCTTGGCCACGCAACGCCAGAGAAAAACCCCGGTCTGCTTCTTCTTCCTCAACTCTGGCCAAGGTGAGTTTCCTTCCTTGGTTCGTTTTCTTGCTACCTAGACACTTGGAGCCACTTCCTCACCCTCTTGTGATGTCCCTTGCCAAACCCCAGCGCCGGGGATGCGTGCGGTTGTCGGCGGGAGAGTTGCACTCGCCGGAACCCATGGTTGCTCCGCCTCGAGCAAGCTCTTCACTAGTGGCTTAGATCAGATCTGGTCCTGTAGAAGCTCCCCACAAAGTTTGGTGGAGTTTGGTTTAGAGGTGAACCCGCGGTGTGATGCCCTAGTCTTGGGTTGCATGGAGTTGGTAGAACTTGGCCGTACTCCGTCGCCGCTGCTCCCCACTGCTGGCCAAGGGCATGGTTGGCTTTCTCTCATCGAAATAGACTTAGAGGTGCCCTTCCTTGGCCATGGAATCCCCTGGATATAGCTTGCCCGAGCTTTCATCTTATTCAAGCCATATGTCTTAGCTCCGGCAATCCGCCGCCGTGGGTCGCCGGCGCTGGACCCCGAGGCAAGCTGGGGACCCTACTTTATATCCTCTTGTTGCTGCTTGCCTTAGTTGCTGCCCAAGACCCTTCTATTGTTGGGTTGTCCATGGCAAGCTCTAGGTGAAGTGGGTTTGGCCGAGGTTGCCTATACCGTTGTTCCGGCAGTGCTCCGGCCACCCAATGGTGAGCCCTTGGACCCCCTCAACCTTTGGAGCATGGTGCTCACCTTGCTTTTGCATATGGTTGAGTGGTTAGGTCAATGTGGTTACATAGGCCTTGTATGCATAATGCATGTTGACCCAAAGTTGTTCTCGGGCTCCATGCTGCTCCCAAACAGCGAGTACGGTGTTCAGGAAGTCGAGGCCCACCTACTGGTGCTCTCGGTTCAATTCAAAAGTCTCCGGTTGAGAAGTAATTGGTTAAGTGTTGATATAATGAATGTATTTATGCAATTTTAGTAAACCCTAGAGGTCTAAATGCAAATGTGTCCTTATGGGTTGCTTTGGGAAGCATGCGCATGATCTCTGAACCTTTCGTTCGTGATCCATTGGCTTCTGTTAAGCAAAAATTGGATAACGACTCGTAAATCGACGAAATTGTCAATTTATCGACTGTTTGGTGCTAATCGCGCAAATCGAGAAATTTTGTTGACCAGTTGTGAGTCTCAGATGTTCCTAGCTGTTCCCGACGCTGTCCTGGCAGGTCCAGTGATTTTGGTTTAGCGTTGGAGACTTCTGGAGCCGAAATCGAATTTTTAGAAGGTAGTTTCGGTTGTTATGGCACCGTTTGTGCACGGGATTACACAGAGTCAGACTTTAGTTCCCTAACATCTTAAGTTAAGCGTTTCGGGGCAGCTCATGAGGTTTCACTAGATTTGGATACTGTTATGCACAGATTGGACCATAGTTGGTCAATCGACGGATTACCAAAAATTCCGGCAAATCCTGGGACTTCAGTGAAGTTTCCCCCTTTTAACTTATCGGTCTGTGGGTGGGGTGTGAGTGAGTCTTTTTCTGACACATGTCTTTGTTGTAGGCCCCAGCAGTCAGGAGCCGGCTCGTGAGCCATCTAGCGGATACCGCAATCATCTACCCTGAGGTGGGTTGCTTTGGTCCGGGCTTTATCATTTCGGCCCTATGGGGTACTATACTAGGTCGGACCCCTATGTTTGATGTTAGCCTCGGTCCTACAGTTGAGCTTTTCTATATCTTTTCATTTCCAGCATTTAGTATATATAGTTGTATATATATGGACATATGCCATACTTGTTTGGTCACTAGCTCAGTTATAGCATTCTACTTTCTATATATTCTTCACTGTATGTTTACAATAGGAGTTTCAGTTTCAGTTACATGGCATGATTATTATCTCAGTATCAGTATTCCGGTGGGAATTTTTTTGGCTTTTCGCCAATTGTCCGGCCTTTAGACAGTGAGTTGAGCATCAGCATTATGATCGCCATAGAGCTAGCTTCAGTCACACATACCCACGGATTAGCTACCCGCTGAGGTGTTCTTTACCGATAGAGAGGTCACATCGACCCGTGAGCCCAGTGAGTTCACACAGTGTGTGCAGGGTTATGATAGCGTATTAGTGCATTAGTGTGGCATTAGCCTGAGGTCGTTGTGACCAACAGTGGCAGATGATTGGGTACATATATTGTTTACAGCTTTGATACATTATCTTATTACCTAGTTCTGTACTTGTATCTTACTGTTCAGCATGCTCAGTTTCAGTATTTGTTATTCAGATTGAGATATTTCGGTTCTTACTATCTGTTTATTATGGTATACCAGTAGGTACGACTTGCTATTTCTCGGCCCGTCGTACCCACTGGGATACATTTATATTGTATTTCACACCTTTTGGCGACAATTTTTTTAGATCAATCAGGTGCTGGGATGTCACGCCCCGGGTGTAAACCAGAACCCGGGCCCGTCTACAAATCTGCCATGCACACGGAATTTTTCGTGTACACGAAGCGCTGGTAACCTGCTTAGATATAAGAGATATAATAAAAGAGCATAAAAACAGAGCTGAACTAAAACTAATACATCTCAGACTGAAACTGAAAAATAAAAGTAAAATACAACTCTCAATAACTACAAGTGTCTCTCCTAGTTCACCAAATAAATACAAACAGCTGGCTGAAGCCAGACCCAAAATAATAGTACAACTGTCTGAGAGTATAGGGGATACAACCAAAACATTGCTAAGCTCGCAGACGGGGTAGACGAACTATCTAATCCGCGATCCTCTTACCTCGATCTGCTGAAGACGACCCAGCAACTCCCGCAGAGGACTCTGCAAAACAAAGGGGGGAAAAGGAAAAAGGACAATGGGGGTGAGAACTACTATAAAAACAGTAGCCTCCCCTAGTGTGAAGCCTCAAACTCTGATATACCCACTAAGTGTACCAGAGGCAAAGGAAAAGAAAAAGTGGTAAGGTAAATAAGCTGTTAAAACAGAAAAAACTACCACTAGTATGCCTCTAAATGCAGTACTGAAAGAGTAACTATATGAGGGCATCAATAAAGAATATCTGCCTGAACAAACCCAATCGATGGACCAGTAAAACTGGTGCTGTCTGCTGTGCCTGCCATATCGAGTATGCCAGCCTACGCATAGCACCGATGGAAAGAAGGAGTCTCAAGGACTCAAAGCCTGCCTGTCGCACACTTCGGAGTGGCCCTCGAGGGGAGCGACCCACACGAGTAAAGTAATAAGCCACAAGTAATATAAAATAGCAGGACTGGATCACGACTCTGATCGAAGTGGGAAACTCCATCCACTAATGAAACCCCGATCCCCAATCTGATGCAATAAAAACATCCGGTCAACCGCCCAATGTCCGCGGTCGCCGCAATACCCCATAAGTCCAAATCTGATAAAGTAATCAACATCTGGTCAACTGCCTAATGTCCACGGTTACCACAATGCCCCACAATCCATAATCGAGTCTAACCTGTCCTAGACTCAATGACCTCGACTACACTATCCCAATCCTTGCTCAAACTCGAGCAACATGCATCTGAATAAAATGGAGAATAACTAAGCATGGTTTCTCCTAAGTCAAGTCCCAATATGATAGTATAGCAATAAATAGTGGCCTATCTAAATGTCCATACAAGCATGCTATTGTTCTCTTTTAAAACTAAAGGAAAGTGTCCACTATTAATTTTACAAAGAATACTTTTTGATATACAACTATCCATTTTTATTCTTTTGCATAAAAGGTGATGATATAGTATTATGTTCCAACTATAATATCCCGATTTAACATAGATCAGCTGTCAATTAATTCGTGGGGTCAACACATGCGATTCTCAAATAGGATATCAATTATCACTTTTAATCTAGGGGATCTCTAATATCCCTAGTGAGCAGTCAAAGGTGAGCTAAGCAACAACCACCCACCTCGAAATGCGCAATCCACACCCAAAAAGGCTCCTTGCTGTCTGCAGTCCTCTAACTCCGCAACCCACCGAAAACAGTGCACTACTGCACAAAACATCGCACCCGGTGTAAATACAACGCCCAAAAAAATAGCGTTTACTATTTTCCAAACAGTACGGAAAAAGAGGGAATTTCACCTCTGTGCAGTGCTCCGAAAAATTCAGAAAAATCACGGTTAAGTTCCTCGCGACGAGTAGATGCAAAACGAGTACTTACACGCCTTGATCCGATGCTTGTAGCCCAAGATAGAAAATAAACAAGCCCGCGCTGTCCAGAAATTCATCATAGAAAATGGGGTCAAAAGATGCCCATGGGAACCGTGCCAAAAACCCAAAACGGAGCAAAACGGTCAGTACGGAAATCGAAGGCCTACCTTTTAGGAACACGCTGCCGCAAAAATCGTCCAAAAATTCTTTCAAGGCGGCACAGGGGGCTTCTCGGACTAAAAAGCGACGAAAACGGGCCGAAAAAGGGAAACGTCGAGGCGCACTGTAAAACCAAGATCGCCGCTGCTGAGCCTCCAAAAATCCTGGGAATCCACCACGAGATCAAAAACATCAAGGGGAACAACTCTCCTATAGGGCTCTCCCTCTCAATCTCTCTCTAAAGCTCTGAAAAAGCAAAAAGAGAGAGAGAGGGGAGAGGTATTTATAGGCCAGCCCAGCCCACAAAAGACCCATGTAGGCCTTTAGGGTTCGGGCGCCCGAATCTTTTGGGCGCCGAATCCGCGCCCGACCCGGCCCGCAATCCAGCGCCCGAATTCACCCGGGCGCGACACGTGTCCCCGAACAGGGGACAGCGGCTGTGAGGACCCGAATTTCCACAAGAGGATTTCTGTTGGATCAACAGCTTCTGGAGGCCTTTGTTGGGTATTAGAGTTGTTTGGGTGCGTTTCGGACTCTAGAGATGGACTCAGTGTGTTGAATTGATCCCGAGTGTAGTCGAAGGCACCTGTCGAAATTTAGAAGCGGAATTGGGCAAAACGGAGGCCTTATTTGGATTCAGTGCAGAAAAACGATGGAAAACAGCTATTTACTTGTATTTTTAAGAGTCCGGACGCCCGAAAACGGACACCCGAAAATTTTCAGTGTTTTCGGGTGCACGGTGAACCGGTGGACCGTGGAGTGTGCCACGTGGCGGCTTTCTAGAGGTGCCGTACGCCACGTGGCGGAGCAGGAGAGGCGGCGTAGTGGGCTCGGCCCACGGGAGCATGCGCGGGCAGGTCGCGCGGGCAGGCGCGGTGTTCGGATTGGTGTGCCACGTGGCAGCTCCCCATTGGGCACGCTGGGGACACGTGGCGGCTTCGGGTTCGGCGGGAGCATCGGGTGCGTGCACCGGGCGTAGCGAGTGGAGGCGGTGACACGTGGCGCGCGTTGATTGGTCGGTCAACGCACGCGCGTCAGGGGCGCCGGGCGCGGCGCACGATCGACCGACCGGGCCACGTGTCGCCCGCTCATTGGCGGGCGTAGTGACCCGGCGGATCCGGCGTGAACCGCGGCCCACGGTTCCCGCCGTGGACCGCGTCGCCACGCGGCGCGCTGCGATTGGCGGGAGTGTGTGAACCGGGCGCGCGGGGCGCAGGGCGCGGTGACGTGGCGGGCTGTGGTTGATTCGGGCTTGCACAGTACTGGGTCGGGCCGGATTCGGGCGCCCGAATCCAGCGCCCGAATCCGGTTAGCTGGTGGGTTGGGCTGGGCCTATAAATACCCCCTTCTCCTCTTTCTTTTCATTTTTTTTGGGCTTTTTGGACCCCTTCTCCAAGAGAGCCCTATAGGAAGGTTGTTCCCCGTTATGTTTTTGATCTTGTGGTGGATCCCCTGGATTTTTGGAGGCTCGGCAGCGGCGATCTTGGTTTTACAGTGCGCCTCAACGTTCCCCTTTTTCGGCCCGTTTCCGTCACAGTTTAGTCGGAAATTTCCTGTGCGCAAACCAGGTGGAATTTTTGGGCGATTTCTGTGACAGTGTGTTCCTGAGAGGTAAGGCTTCGATTTTTGTGTTGTTTACTTTGCCTCATTTTGGGTTTTTGGCATGGTTCCTGAGGTATCTTTTGACACCTTGTACTGTTGTGAGGATTTGGACAGCGGAGGAGTATTATTGTGATTTCTCGGTCTACGGGCATCGGAATGTGACGTATGAGGACTCGATCGACATCTACGCTTCGTAAGGAACGCACCCATATTTTTATCAGAATTTTTGGAGGACTCTTTGAAGGTGTTAATTAAGCTTCTTTGGGATTGAGTTTCTGCAGGCTTGTGTTCGTGAAGGTTTTGACATACGACGATGTTCTAATTATTTCTTGACCTGCAGGTGTCGGATTTGGACGTGCAAGTACTCGTTTCGATCGGCTCGCCGCGAGGACCGCAATGGTTATTTTTCTGGAATTTTCTGAGGTCTTCTCACAGGTGAAATTTAGCCTTTTTCTGGCTGGTTTTGTGGACAGCGGTAAATTGAGGATTTGAGAATTAATTGTGCCTCGTGTGGGTTATTGTTGCAGTTTTGCGGTGTACCGAGGTTTCCCTGGAGTGTGGGCGCATTTGGATCTGTGCTTCGCGATCGAGGTGGGTGGTTGTTGCATACCTTAATTTCCGACTTGCTCACTATGTGTATTAGAGAGAACCTCCATATTGGACATATTAAATGATCACCTAATGGACATGCATGCTTAAATTAAAATAATTGTGAGCCTATCATATGGAATATACTATTGTGGAAATCTGATAGTGGCTGGGACTTATACATGTTTATAAGGATATAATATTAGCACTTAACCTTACATGTGGAATTTACTTTCATGTTGGGATAATACGAAATGTCTTGTGGGAGGGTACCACTTGAGGATCGTTTGGACATGCATAGGTGGATGATTTATGTGAGGGTAATTAGTGGATTATAGACATGTGTGGTTGGATAATGATTTTAGCATGATGGTTATATCCATGCGGAGCTATTAATTGATACACATGTGGAACCACTATTTGTCACACTTTCTTTTATCTTTCTTGAGGACATAAGCATGCTTGTATGGTCATCTAGATAGGCCACTATTTGTCGCTACACTATCATGCTGGAACTTGACTTAGGAGAAATCATGCTTGTTTCTTTTCTCCTTATTCTTTAGTCAGGTGGTTCTTGTTGCTCGGGTTTGAGCAGGGGTATGGGATAGTGTAGCCGGTGACGGGTTATGTATAATATGAATCTAAATAGGGGAAAAAACACCTAGAGGGGGGTGAATAGGTGCAAGCGTTTAAACACTCAAAAATCGTTGCGCAATAAAACCCAATGCGAAAATAAAAAAATAACACGCAAGATTTTTACGTGGAAAACTCCAAACCGGAGTAAAAAAACCACGGGACCGATAACACGGTGAAATCCACTAGAATTATAACACGTACAAAGGTGATATACCGTACTCACAGACGACCCAACCGTTCTCCATACGCTCCTAGTTGATCTTCTCCGCTCGCTCCGCAACGCTTCTCGAATCCACGATCTACGTCCAACGCCGAATCCACGACGTCTGACCGAATCCACGGTCTTCACCCAGTAGCACGTCTCGAATCCACGAACGTACCTCACTCCGAATCCACGAGAGCGGTAGCACCTTGAATCCACAAGGCCACGCGAGTCCACGCGCCGATTTTGGGGAAATCGTTGTTTTTTGGGTGGTGATGATCCGCCGAATACTTAGATTAGAAATAGATCGGAAATACCATCTAAGTATTCATTGATTTGATTCTACTCAAAATCTGAGTATGAAAACCTAGAATCAAATCAATCAATATAGATGAAGAAACATAGGATTAAGTCTATTGATTTCCTTTCTTCTCTATAGGTGGATTCTTCTTTTTATGGCCGTATTTTGATTTATTCGGCTTTTACGGCTTATGCGGCTTACCCTAGAAAAAGAATCATAGGGTTTATTTATAGGTTAGAAACTGTTGGAAGAGGATAAGAATCAAAAACTAACCTTTTCTGGAATTTTACAGGACGACGATCCGGATCGGATTTACGGCGATCCGGATTGTCGTAACGAAAAAGACAATTTCCAGAAAAACAAAGGTTCGGGATCCGGATTGAAATGCCTGATCCGGACTGTTCATACATTTCAGCAAAAACCAATGTTCGGGATCCGGATCAGAAATGGCTTGGATCTGGATTGGATTTGCGTATGAATCAACACCCTTCGGGATTCGGACTGTTGTGTCTGATCCGGATCCTGAACATGTCCCATGTCCAGTTTTTGATTTTTATGCAATTAAAAATTAATCCAAGTGTTTCTACACTATAAGAAGTATTCGGATCACCAAAAATAATTAGTTAAACATACCCGATCCTTTTGAATTCTTCTTTCTTGAGATTGAGTTATATGATCCAAACTTCATCTTCAATCTTCAAGACTTAATACTTTCACGAAATGCGCCAAAACAAATTCCTTAACAATCTCCCCCTTTGGCGGTTTCGTGACAAAACACAAATCCACTTAAGAAAATTCAAAAAGATATTTTTGTTGCTATCACCATACAACAAAAATTTACAATGGAGATCCAAAATTAAATACATGAGATAAACTCCTAAAACAGACTCTAGACTTAGACATCTGCACTCTCTGCAAAAAGAAATCATTCTTGACAAAAAAAGATCGTTAGATACCTCAAGAATATTTAGCATTCAAAACCTAACAGAGATAGAGTTTATACTCACCATGACATTCACGAATTCAGATATGTAATAAGATGACAATCAAACATCGGCATATCTTCTAAGCAGTAAAATTCAAAATGTCATAACTTTGTTAGTAATCAAACAACTTGTTAGTAATATTACATGCCCAAATAGTTAGTCGAATAGTTAGTCGAGACATGCATGCAATCACAATACAAAACCAAAAGTTGTGATACTTACCTTCAAGTTGAGGTTATACTTACCTCCATAGTTTCAAGTTTCTCATAGTCTCAAGCATTGTAAAGTAACACATTGTTGTATCATTGTTTATACTTCTCTCCCCTTTTTTGTCACTAAAGTTAGCCAAAATTACAAAACGTAAGGAGAGTTAAAAGTTCAGAAAATGTGAAAAACCTGAGAACTAAACAAAAATACGAAAAGCCTGCAAAAGAAAAATGAAAGTTAGAGCACAAATCAATCATCTGAGTCTGATTCATCTGAGGCGCTGCACCCCATTTTCGACAACATTTTCTTCGTCAACTTCTTCATCGAAGAGACTGTCTTGGTCAATGTGATGTGGGATGCGGTGATGATTTCAAGTTCCTCTGAAATACGCCTTTGTTCTTTTGTAATTTATTCTTGTTCAAAAGATAAGCGTTGTTGCTGTTTATAAATTGAGGTGACCGACGCTTCATCATCTGGTGTGGGTGTGTGACACCCCTGGAATTTGGATTAGTCCTATATATAAATGATATAATAGGACTAAATCTCTTAACCCGGCTATAGCATTTTGGATGGTAGCAAGATCCAAGAGGAACATGAGAGTTAAGCGTGCTAGAGCTAGAGTAGTTCTAGGATGGGTGACCCCCTGGGAAGTGGGGCGTCACAGTTGGTATCAGAGCCATTCACCAGCCGGAAATGTGAGATGAGTCTCGGCTGAGCCAGGGTTATATAGCGGGTAGAGCGAGGCTCCCCGGCTAATGACCGTTGTGAGTGGAGTGCAGCTCCTCACAAGGTCGGCTAAGGCTAGCGAGACGAGTCTCACATCGCCTGGTGCTTGTGAGTGTGCTTGAGCCTGACGTGGACGTCAGGGCTTAAAGGGGGGAAGAATGTGACACCCCTGGAATTTGGATTAGTCCTATATATAAATGATATAATAGGACTAAATCTCTTAACCCGGCTATAGCATTTTGGATGGTAGCAAGATCCAAGAGGAACATGAGAGTTAAGCGTGCTAGAGCTAGAGTAGTTCTAGGATGGGTGACCCCCTGGGAAGTGGGGCGTCACAGGGTGCTTGCCGTGACGGAGATGCAGAGGTGCCGACACAAGGTTTCTTTCCGGATGAGGGAGTCGTAGTGACATGTGGCAGTTTATGAAGAGACTTAACAACAGTGGATTCATTTATTATGCCTAGGCAATGTTGATATGATGTTGAGCTGATGTCAATCTGGAACTTCTTCAAGATCCTCATAATGATCAATGGAAAAGGAAGTCTTTCGGTAGGATGAGGATGCTCAACATATCTAGACATCATGTTCCAGATAATGTATGGGATATTCATGTTCAATCCCATTGCTTCAGATGGGTGTCCTAGAAGGTACAAAAATAGCATTCGATCCCATCTCACAACCTTTGTCTGCATGTTTGGGAGAATGTTATAACAAGTGATGAAATTGAGAAACCGGTATTCAAGCCGAAGTTGCTTGGACTTAACAGATTTCTCCGTTGATTCAGTGCCTTCCAAACATATTCCTTTTATAACTGTTTGCCACAAAGCATTCGTCAAGCTTCTTCCAGTTAAGTAGTTCAACCCTGATCTGCTCGATTGCATCCCTAGGACTTCCCCGATTAACTGCGGAGTTATCTTGAGTCTTGTCCCTTGGATGTTAGTATAGAACTGCATAGAGCCGTGATCATCTTCCTGAAGATGTCTTGAATTTGTGTAGAAAGTTCTCACTCGGTGCAGACAATATCCAAGCAATTCAGGGAATCTGCAAACTTGAATAAGATTGGCTTGTTCTATTAAAGTCCCGAATTCCGGTGAGTGATCACGAAGAGCACCAATATTTACATGTCTCTCGCCGATGCATTCTCGATGTTCAAATGCCCTAAGACGGTCAGTATTAACGAACACTTCTTCCAAGCGAGGTGGAGAATCAGGAGCCACTGGTTCATTAATTTCAATACCTCGCGCTCGTCCAAGCCGTCTAGCAAGTCTTTTTCTTTTTATCGAGATGGATGAAGAGGTCATTGGTGCTTTTCCTTTATCCATGGCAGTTTTTCTTTCTGATGAGACGGGTGTCGTCTTAGCAGGCGTCGCTTCCTCATTTAATAATTCGTTCCAATTCACTTCATCATTTTCTGATTCGGTCTCTGAATCTTCAATAAGAAGACATTCTCCCTTTTTTAAAGGTTTCTTTGCCCTCTTCAATTTATTAGTTGCTCTCGTGTGCACCATTGCAACCAAAAAGAAGATTATCCAAGCAAACACCATTGTTACTATTCAAACTCAAGAATCTGTGAGCAACAACTCAATAACACGAGAAATTGTTTACTTTTCAAAAATTTGAAAAATTGCACCTAAACAATCATTATCGTGTAGAGAGACTAAGAATCAAATTTGTTTTCCAAAAAGAATTTTAAAAATAGATCAATCCCATGATTTTCAGAAATTCCTATTATATGCCCTAAAACCGAATTTTTAGAAATCGAAGCCTAAAAATTCGTTAATCAGGAGAATACCTAGCATATAATCAAAACTAATCTACCCAGAGTTCTTATTTCAAAAGAAATTTGATCAAAAACCAATCCAAAACGAAAAAGATACAAAATTTTCATCACGTTTTGAGGAAAAACATGAAAAGCTGTGAAAAACCTAGATTTTGATCAAGAAAACTTACTTAGAATCGAAGAACTTGAGTTTGGAAGCCTCCAAAATGGATGAATTCTAGAGAGAGAAGCTCTGGAGACTTAGGAACAAAAGATTGAAGTAAAAGAAGTCAAAACCCTTTTGTTCTATATAAAACCCTAGCCGCGATCCGGATCGGATCGTGAATCCAGTCCGGATCGGCTACCCGCAGGAAATACCTGCGTTCGGGATCCGGATTGGCTTGTCCAGTCCGGATCGGTTCCAACTTTTTCTTCAAAATAATTCAGAAAAATTTCACAAAATCCAGAAAAAGTGTGTAAACATTTTTGTGTATCAACTTTAAATGAAAAACATCGTTTCATACAACAAGAAATAGATTATGTCAAATCTATCAACAATATCCAACAAATGAAACAAAAAATTATAAAAATTAAATCCCTTAAAGTTGAACAACTTCAATCACATCTAACATGATCTTATGAGTAATGCCTTTATGAAATCATCAATTTGGTAAAGAAAATGAAATACCAAGATCAATAGATGTCTGAAATCCCAGATAAGTTAGATAATATATCTAGTCAATTTATTGTAAGGAGTGGCTCTTTGAGTATCTTTCAATAAAATCCCCACCTTATACCAACCTTGGAATTTGACAGAGTCAAGTATTCCAAAAAGCATTTTATTTAATCAACTCGAACAACCATGTTTGGTATACATGTGGTAGCTGCACACAGTACTCGGACGACCGAGGTGGTAGCTCTTTCCTCCATGTGGTGGTAGTTTTCACACTCCTCATTGGGATGTAACTCTTTCCACATCTTTTGAGCATAACACTTTTTCTTTGACTCCCCCTCAATTGGCTATCAATTATTTAAAATATAAAGTATTCAACCAAAAATTGATCTCGATTTCATACTCGACTAAATAGTCAAATAAGATAAAAACGATACCAAGAGATCATTGAGAGAGAAATTGACTTTGATCAAAACAAAGATGATTTAATTGACATAAATGATCATTGCATCAAATGAATTATTATGATATCCAAAGAATAATAAATTTCTAAATAGACGAAAAGATGCTATTAAAGTCAATAATACACATGCTCAATTAATGTTCTATGTCTAAGCATAGATAATGAACAAAAACACAAAACAAAACCTAACCTAAGCAAAAGTTTCAAAAAGAGGTTATTTCAAGGAAAGCATTCCAATTGCCTTACGCAAATGAATAAAACGTTTTTGATCCAAAGGTTTTGTTAAAATGTCAGCCAATTGATCTTCAGTTGAAATGTAGGAAATTTGAAGAATATTTGATTCAACTAGCTCTCTTAGAAAATGATATCTAAGTTCAATGTGTTTAGTTCTCGAGTGCAACATAGGGTTTTTAGAAATGTTTATAGCACTTGTGTTGTCACAAAGAATTGTTACCGAAGTTGCTGAAATTCGGAAGTCGCTCAACACACTTTTCATCCAAATGAGTTGGGTTGAACAACTACCTGCTGAAATATATTATGCTTCGGCAGTCGAGAGTGCAATGCAGTTTTGCTTTTTACTATGCCATGCAACAAGGCAATGGCCAAGATAAAAACATGCACCACTCGTGCTCTTCCGATCATCCACAGATCCTGCCCAATCGGCATCTGAATATCCTATAATGTCAAGCGTTGTTCCCATAGGATACCAAATTCCGAAATTCAAAGTTCCTTTGATGTACCGGATGATCCTTTTCACCGCTTTCAGGTGAACCTCCTTTGGTGCTGATTGATATCTCGCGCAAATTCCAACACTAAAGGATATATCCGGGCGACTAGCCGTGAGATAGAGTAGACTACCAATCATACTGCGATAAAGCTTCTCGTCTACACTTTCACTAAGAGATTCACTTCCTAATCCCTTATTGCTAGTTCCCATAGGAGTCGAAAAATTTTTAGAATCTTCTAATCTGAATTTCTTCACCAACACCTTTGCATACTTGGATTGACATAGATGAATGCCTTCTTCATTTTATTTTACTTGTAATCCAAGAAAGTATGTCAGTTCCCCCATCATGGACATCTCAAATTCGCTTTCCATGGTTTCAGCGAATTTAGAAGCATCATTGTCTCTAGTTGCACCAAATACAATGTCATCGACATAGATTTGTGCTACAATGAAATTATCTTGATAATGCTTCACAAAGAGAGTCCGGTCTGCTCCCCCTCGAGTGTAGCCCTTTTCCAGTAGGTGCTTTGTTAGCCTTTCGTACCATGCTCGCGGTGCTTGTTTTAGACCGTAAAGAGCCTTTTTCAAACGAAAAACATGGTTAGATTGTTTATAGTCTACAAAACCTTTCGGTTGAGCCACATAAACTTCCTCATTTAAAAACCCATTTAAAAATGCGCTCTTAACGTCCATTTGAAAGAGTTTGATTTTAAAATGACAAGCAATAGCGAATAATATACGTATTGACTCGAGTCGAGCAACTGGGGCGAATGTCTCATCAAAGTCTATTCCTTCAATTTGCGAGTAGCCCTGAGCAACTAATCATGCTTTATTCCTGATGATGGTACCATCATCATTTTTCTTATTCTTGAAAATCCACTTGGTACCGATCACGTTGTGTTGCTTTGGTGGCTTCGTTAATTCCCAGACTTTGTTTCGTTCGAACTGATAGAGCTCTTCCTGCATAGCTTCAATCCAGTAGTCATCCTGAAGAGCTTCATCGATGTTCTTTGGTTCAATCATGGAGACGTAGCATGCGACTCCACAAACCAACTGTCTCCGAGTTCTAACTCCTTCTTGTGGGTCTCCAATAATGTTAGATTCCGGATGATCCTTGGAGATGCGTAGCGTTTGCGGTAACGGAGTAGTCGGAGGTACATGTGATACTTCCTGCACATTAGATACACTTGAAGAACCATTAGATGCATCAACTTTATTGAAAGAGTTATCACGAGAAAATGCACTTACAGGAGTATCATCATCTAGAGACATATCAAGGGTAGATTTATCAGATGCAAAGTGGAAAGCTTCATCTACTTTAACATTTATAGATTCTATCATCGTTTTAGATTCCAAGTTAAATACCCGATATGCTCTACTGTTAGTAGAATAACCCATGAAAATCCCTTCGTCGCTTCGAGAGTCGAACTTACCAAGGTTTTCGCGATCACGCAGAATAAAACATCGACTCCCAAAGATACGAAAATATTTGATATTCGGTTTTCTACTAAACCACAGCTCATACGGTGTATTTAAAGTTCCAGGGCGCAAATACACTCGATTAATTACATAGACAGCGGTGTTCACAGCTTCAGCCCAAAAATATAACGGTAAATTTCGGCTATGAAGCATAACACGTGCCATCTCTTGAACAACCCTGTTTTTGCGCTCGACAACACCATTCTACTGAGGTGTATAGGGTGCTGAGAATTCATGTTTTATCCCATTGGAAGTGCAAAAATCAATAAATTTAGAATTAATGAATTCTCCACCTCTATCACTTCGAACACGAACGATCTTTTCATTTCTTTCATTCATAATACGATGACAAACCTCATGAAAAGAGTCGAAAGTATCCGCTTTCTCTTTTAGAAAAGTTACCCATGAATACCTAGAGAAATCATCAACCAAAAGGAAAATATACCATTTATCTCCCAAAGATGGTTGACTGTTGGGTTATATGTAATACGGATCTAAATAGGGGAAAAACCACCTAGAGTGGGGGTGAATAGGTGTAAACGTATAAACACTCAAAAAAATCGTTGCGATAAAACCCAATGCGGAAATAAAAATAATACGCAAGATTTTTACGTGGAAAACTCCATCACCGGAGTAAAAAACCACGGGACCGATAACACGGCAGAAATCCACTAGAATTAAAACACGTACAAGGTGATTTACCGTACACACTTACGACTCAACCTTTTCCATACGCTCCTAGAGGATCTTCTCCGCTCGCTCCGCGACGCTTCTCGAATCCACGATCTGCGCCCAACGCCGAATCCACGGCGTCCAACGTCGAATCCACGACGTCCGACCGAATCCACGGTCTTCACCCAATAGCACCCTTCGAATCCACGAACGTGCCTCGCTCCGAATCCACGAGAGCGGTTGAACCTTGAATCCACAAGGACACGCGAATCCACGCGCCGATTTTTGGGGTAAATCGTTGTTTTGGGTGGTGATGATCCGCCGAATACTTAGATCAAAGATAGATCGGAAATACCATCTAAGTATTCATTAGTTTGATTCAACTCGAGATGTGAGTATGAAAACCTAGAATCAAACTAATCAATATAGATGAAGAAACATAGAGTATTATCTAATGATTTCCTTTCTTCTCTATATGTGGATCTATAGCCGTATAAAATGGTATATGAAAATGACGGCTATAGACTCTGTGGATTCACCCTAGAAAAAGAGTCATAGGGTGTATTTATAGGTTAGAAACCCTAGGAAGGAGATAAGAATCAAAAACCTAACATTTCTGGAAATTTTACGGACGGCGATCCGGATCGGACTAGCTAGGATCCGGATCGTCGTAACGAGACAGCCAGTTCCAGAAAAACAAAGGTTCGGGATCCGGATCGAAGTGCACGATCCGGATCGTTCATACAGTTTACCAAACATCAACGTTCGGGATCCGGATTGCGAAGCATGATCCGGATCGTTCAAGGAAAATGGTAAACTCACTGTTCGGGATCCGGATCAAGAGACTACGATCCGGATTGAACTGATGTATGAACGAACCACCTTCGGGATCCGGATCGAACAACCTGATCCGGATCCTGAACATGTCCCAAGTCCAGTTTTTGATTTTTATGCAATGAAAGATTCTTCCAAGTGTTTCTACACTACAAGAAGTATTCGGATCACACAAAATATTTAGTTAAACATACCTGATCCTTTTGAATTCTTCTTTCTTGAGATTGAGTTAAATGATCCAACTTTCTTCACCTTCAATCTTCAAGACTTGAGACTTTCACGAAACTACGCCAACTCAAATTCCGTAACAATCTCCCCCTTTGGCGGTTTCGTGACAAAACATAGATCCACTAAAGAAAATTCAAAAAGATATTTTTGTTGCTATCACCATACAACAAAAATTTACAATGGAGATCCAAAAATTTAAAAATATGAGATAAACTCCTAAAACAGACTCTAGACTTAGACATCTGTACTCTCTGCACAAAGAAATCATTCTTGACAAAAAGAGATCGTTAGATACCTCAAGAATATTTAGCATATAAAACCTAGTACAGAGATAGAGTTTATCTAATCACCATGACATTTGAGAATTCAGATATGTAAGAGAATCAAAGTTAAAAACCAACATATCTTCTATGCATTCAAAAACCAAATGTCAAAATGTTAGTCCAACATCAACTTGTTAGTTATATTACATGCCCAAATAGTTAGTCGAATAGTTAGTCGAGACATGCAAACAATCACAAGATGAAAACCAAAGTTGAAGTTGAGATCATACTTACCTTGATGTATACAAAATCTTCATCATCAAGATTTTCACAATCATTGTTCAAGTTCCCTTACCTTGATGTTCATTCACATCATCATTGTACCTTGATGTTCATTCACATCATCATTGTACCTTGATATTTCATCATTCAATTTCATCATTCATTGTTCAAAGTTCTCTCTAACTCTCTCCCCCTTTTTGTCACAAAACAAAGCCAAAATGTAGTTAAGACTACGAAATGTTAGGAGAGTGAAAAGTTCTAGTAAAACGTAAAACCTGAGAACTAAGCTAAAGTAAGTATAAAACTAAATCCTAAAATCAAAATCCTGCACAAAAAGAAAAGAATAAAAAAAAAATGAGTCAAAAGTAATCAGTTGTCAGAATCTGAGTCTTCAGAGCTTGTGCAACCCATTTTAGAGAGTATCTTTCGCATCCGCTTGTCCATTGAATTGATCTTCTTCGTTATTGTAATGTGAGCTGCCGTGGTAATCTCAAGCTCATTGGTAATTCTTTGTTGTTCCTTCAAAATTTGTTCTTGCTTAACAGATAGTCGCTGTTGTTCCTTGATAATCGATGTTATTGATGCTTCATCATCTGTGCTGGGTGCTTGTCGAGATGGTGATGCGTTAGTGCTTGTACTGTGCTTCGTTCCAGATGCAGGAACTGGAGTGACATGCGGCAACTTATGGAGGGATTTGACAATGGTAGACTCATCTATCATGCTCAGACATTGATGATAAGTTGTTGAAGTAATGTCAACCTGAAATTTCTTTAAAATCCTCATTATAATCAAGGGAAATGGAATTCTCTCAGTGGGATGAGGATGCTCAACATATCACGCCATTCTATTCCAGATAATGTACGGAATGTTGATATTCAATGCCGTTGCCTCTGATGGATGTCCTATAAGATACAAAAACAACAACCGGTCCCATCTCACAACCTTTGTCTGCATATTTGGAAGTATATTGTAACATGTGATGAAGTTTAAGAAGCGATATTCAAGACGAAGTTCTTTAGACCGAACAGATTTTTCGGTTGATTGTGTTCCCTCGAGACAAATTCCCTCTATAACTTTTCGCCATAATGTGTTTGTCAAATTTACCCCCTTCAAGTAGTGAACTCCTTTCTTGCTGGCTTCCATTCCCAAAACCTCGCCAATCAATTCTGGAGTAATCTTAAACCTTGTGCCTTGGATATTCGTGTAGAACTCCATAGGACCGTTCTCAGACTCTCGAAGATGCCGTGCATTAGTATAGAAGGTCCTCACAAGATGCAAACAGTAGCCAAGAGTTTCTGGGAAACGACATACTTGAATAAGGTTGGCTTGTTCAATCAGAAGACCAAATCCAGGGGAGTGACCTTGCAGAGCCTCAATGTTAACATGCCTTTCACCAATGCATTCGCGATGTGCAAAGGCTCGAAGACGATCAGTGTTAACGAATACTTCTTCCAAGCGATGTGGGGAGTCAGGAGCTATCGGCGTGTCAACATTATTGTCCTGTCGTAGCCCACGGCGTCTAGTTATTCTCTTTCTTTTCAAGGAGATGGTTGGTGCTGCCACTGATGCTTTTCCTGGTACCTTAGTTGCCTTTTCTTTTGATTTAACAGACGCCTTTCTCCTTGAATCATCAGACGGTTCTTGTTCATACATTGAGTCATCATCATCCGTCAATGCCGCCCAGTCAATCTCATGACAATCTACCTCTGTGTCACTGACCTCGACAAATTCACCTTTTTGTTGGAGGTTCTTGGCTCTCTTCAGTTTATTTGTTGGGCGAGTGTGTACCATTGAGACCAGGAGAAGGATTAACCAAGAGAGTGCCATTGATCAAAGTGCTTGAGTTAAGAAAGTGTCCTGTGAAAACCAACTCAAGAACACAAAAATTCTTAGTTTTCAAAAATTGTATCCAAAGAATCATTATCATGTAGAGAGACTAAGAATCAAATTAGTTTTGCAAAAGGACTTTTAAAAATAGATCAATTGCATGATTTTCGAAAATCCTTATTATATGCCCTAAAACCGAAATTTTAGAAATCGAAGCCTAAAAATCCGTTAATCAGGAGAATACCTAGCATATAATCAAAACTAATCTACCCAGAGTTCTTATTTCAAAAGAAATTTGATCAAAAACCATCCACAAACAAAGTTGATCCAAGAAATTCATCACGTTTGAGGAGGAAAAGAGAAAAACGGTGAAAAACCGAGATTTTGATCAATAAAACTTACTTGGAGTTGAAGAACCTGAGTTTGAAAGCTTCCAGGAAGGATGAAATCTAGAGAGAGAGGCTCTGGAAACTTCGGAACAAAGATTGGAGTAAAGAAATCAAAAACCCCTTTCGTTCCTTATAAACCTAGCCGCGATCCGGATCAGTTCATAACTGCGATCCGGATCGGCTACCCGCAGTAAGAAACTGCGTTCGGGATCCGGATCGGCAGATACAATCCGGATCGTCAGCCCGCAGAAGAATTCCTGCGTTCGGGATCCGGATCATCTAGCCCGATCCGGATCGGCCCCAACTTTTTCTTTAGAAAATTTCAGAGAAATTCAGGGAAATCCAGAAAAGATTGTAAGCACAAATGTGTATCAACTTTAAACAAAAATCATCGTTTCATACAACAAGAATTAGATTATGCCAAATCTATCAATAATATCCAAAATGAAACGAAAATTTACAAAAATTAAATCCCTTAAAGTTGAACACCTTCAATCACATCTAACTTGATCTTATGAGTAATGTCTTTATCAAATCATCAATTCAGTAAAGAAAATGAAATACAAAGATCAATAGATGTTTGAAATTCCAAATATAGTAGATAATATATCTAGACAATCTGTTGAAGAGAGTGGCTCTTTGAGCATCTTTCATTAAAAACCCACCTTATACCAACCTTGAAATTTGACAGAGTCAAGTATTTCAACATGCATTTTACTTAATCAAAATTTGAACAACCATGCTTGGTATACATGTGGTAGCTGCACACAATACTCGGACGACCGAGGTGGTAGCTCTTTCCTCCATGTGGTGGTAGTTTTCACACTCCTCATTGGGATGTAACTCTTTCCACATCTTTTGAGCATTTTACCTTTTCTAAGACTCCCCCTCAATTGGCTATCAATTATTTAAGATATAAAGTATTCAACCAAATATTGATCTCGATTTCATACTCGACTAAGCAGTCAAATAAGATAATGACTATACCAAGAGATCATAGAGAGAGAAATTGACTTTGATCACATTAGAAGATGATTTAATTAACATAAATGATCATTGCAACAGTGAAATATTATGATGGCAAAAGCATAATAAATTTCTAAATGTGCGAAAAGATGCAATTAAAGTCAATTATGATCTATGCTCAATTAATGTCCTATGTACAAACATAGATAATGAACAAAACAAAAACAAATACAAACCTATCCTAAGCAAAGATTTCAAAAAGAAGATTATTTCAAAGAAAGCATCCCAATTGCTTTTCGTAAATGAATAAAACGTTTTTGATCCAAAGGTTTTGTTAGAATGTCAGCTAATTGATCCTCAGTTGAAATATATGAAAGTTGAAGAGTATTTGATTCAACTAGCTCTCTAAGAAAATGATATCTAAGTTCAATATGTTTTGTTCTAGAGTGCAACACAGGGTTTTTAGAAATGTTAATAGCACTAGTGTTGTCACAAAGTATTGTTACCAAAGATGCTGAAATGCGGAAGTCGCTCAGTACGCTTTTCATCCAAATGAGTTGAGTTGAGCACTTCCAGCTGAAACGTATTTCCGCTTCGGCAGTCGAGAGTGCTATGCAGTTCTGCTTTTTTACTATGCCATGCAACAAGGCAATGGCCAAGATAGAAGCATGCACCACTCGTGCTTTTCCGATCATCCACTGATCCTGCCCAATCGGCATCTGAGTATCCAACAATATCCAAACTTGTTCCCATAGGATACCAAATTCCGAAATTAATTGATCCTTTGATATACCGGATGATCCTTTTCACCGCTTTCAGGTGAACCTCCTTTGGTGCTGATTGATATCTCGCGCAAATCCACAACACCAAAAGATATATCCGGGCGACTAGCCGTGAGGTAAAGTAGACTTCCAATCATACTTCGATACAAATTCTCGTCTACATTCTCACTATGTGATTCACTTCCAAGTCCCTTGTGGCTAGTTCCCATTGGAGTCGGAAAATCTTACAATTTCTAGATCAAACTTTTGACCAACTCCATTGCATACTTGGATTGACTCAAGTGAATACCTTCATCATTTTGTTTAATTTGCAATCCAAGAAAATAAGTCAATTCGCCCATCATGGACATCTCAAATTCGCTTTCCATGGTCTCCGCAAATTTAGAAGCATCATTATCTCTTGTTGCGCCAAATACTATGCTCATCGCATATATTCTGTGCTACAATGAAATTGTTTGATAATGCTTCACAAAGAGAGTCCCTATCAGCTCCCCCTCGAGTATAGCCTTCTCCAAAAGGTGCTTTGTTAACCTTTCGTACCATGCTCGCGGTGCTTGTTTCAGACCGTAAAGAGCCTTTTTCAAACGAAAAAACATGTTAGGCTTGTTTATGATCTACAAAACCTTTCGGTTGAGCCACATAAACTTCCTCATTTAAAAACCCATTTAGAAATGCGCTCTTAACGTCCATTTGAAACTAATTTGATTTTAAAATGACAAGCAATAGCAAACAGTATACGAATGGACTCGAGGTCTAGCTACAGGGGCGAATGTTTCGTCAAAGTCTATAACCTTCTACTTGAGAGTAGCCTTGAGCAAACTATCGTGCCTTGTTCCTGATGATAGTACCATCCTCATTTTTCTTGTTCTTGAAGATCCATTTGGTACCTATCACATTGTGTTGCTTTGGAGGCTTCGTTAATTCCCAGACTTTGTTTCGCTCAAATTGATGGAGCTCTTCCTGCATTGCTTTAATCCAGTAGTCATCCTGAAGAGCTTCATCTATGTTCTTTGGTTCGAATTAAAGGATACGTAGCAGGCGAATCCACAAACCAACTGCCTTCGAGTTCTGACTCCTTCTTGTGGATCTCCAATATATTCGATTCCGGATGATCCTTGGAGATTCGTAATGTTTGTTGAAGAGGAGTACTCGGAGATATGAGATGATTCCTGCACATCAGATAAACTAGAAGAACCATTAGATGCATCATTAATATTGGAAGTATTATTATGAGAAGATTCACTAGCAGGAGAATCATCATCTAGAGAGATATCGAGGGTAGATTTTCCAGTTTCAAAGTGAAAAGCTTCATCTACTTTAACATTTATAGATTCTACGATCGTCTTAGATTCAATGTAAATACTCGATATGCTCTGCTATTCGTAGAATAACCCAAAAAGATCCCTTCATCACTTCGAGAGTCGAACTTTCCAAGATTTTCACGGTCACGTAAAATGTAACATCGACTCCCGAAGATACGAAAATATTTGATATTGGGTTTTCTACTAAACCACAGCTCATATGGTGTATTTAAAGTTCCTGGGCGCAAAACTCTATTAATGACATAGACAGCGGTGTTCACAGCTTCAGCCCAAAAATGTAGCGGTAAATTCCGGCTATGAAGCATCACACGCGCCATCTCTTGAACAACCCTGTTTTGCGCTCAACAACACCATTCTGCTGAGGTGTATAGGGTGCCGAGAATTCATGTTTAATTCCATTTGAAGTGCAAAAGTCAATGAATTTTGAATTTATGAATTCTCCACCTCTATCACTTCTAACACGAATGATCTTTTCATTCTTTTCAATCATAATACGATGGCAAATCTCATGAAAAGAGTCAAACGTATCAGCTTTCTCTTTCAAAATGCTACCCAAGAAAACCGAGAGAAATCATCAACCAATAAAAAATGTACCATTTACCTCCAAAGATGGTTGACGGGTCGGCCAAAAGAAAAAGAAGAAAAGAAATAGCTAATACAACTACACAAGATTTAATCGAAGAACGATTAAAGACAAGGAGGGGTTTCACCTTTGCATACCCAAACCTTTTGAGTTTTGGAGTATGTTGGCAATGGTTGAGAAGTTTTCCTTGATGAAGACGTCTTGCAAGATTGGTCTTTTTCTTTTGTCATCGTCTTGTTTGAAGTACTACCAATGTCCTTTCTTTAGCAAAATCTTCTTTGAATTCCCTGGAGTGAATTGTTGGTAACAGTTGCAAGAGTGGTTGATGTGCTCTTTGAGCTCCAATCTTGCAATTTCTTCCATGTGCTCTGCAGAATTACAACGAAAATACCTTTGTGCTGACCGATTCTGACTGAGGGATGAAGTAGGTTGTTGTCGTTGTTGTCATGATTTCCGGTGTTCGGAGAAGGCGATACGACTGACACAAAGACTGTCCCAACGAACTAACCTTGTCTTCAGTTCGATTGTATCGAGGCCGAACTTGTTTGTTTGACCAAGACCAAGAGTTTATCCAACTTACCTTCCTAAAGAAATTGCTGTAAGTCATCCTTGAGTGGCAATGGTCTCTGTCATTTCCAAATTTTCCGTCGGGCGCCGTAGAGCTTCAAGATATAGTGTGCTATTGTTCACCATCTCTATATAGTTCTTTCTGAGTGTGCTCATTGGACTCTGAAGGGAAACATTCTTTTATCAGTTTATCCCTTTCCACTTCAAGGATCGGTCGAGGAGAGAAGTTACCCTTTTTACTTCTTCTTCGAGATCCTGCAATCTCCCTCTCAACCCTTGTTTGCTTAGCGATTTTCTTAAATCCCGTAAGATCTGTGAGGCCTAGACGCAAATTCTTCACCTTCCGAATCAGCAACTCTTCGTGTCCGTTGCATTCTTTTTAACAGTGGAGTTGGACAACGATCAGAGTATTGCCATAAAGCACATGAAGGGTGAAGATCCGGACCGTGGAATGCGGTGGAGCTCTTTTTTCATCACCAGACAAGAAGATCATTTGACGTTGAGTTGTCATCCCAAGTGACGACCTGCATCGCCTTCTCTTTGCCGGATAATTGTTAGGACATTCCGTTGCACATTGTGGCCGTTCAAGCTGACATTGAAGCATTGTAGTTGTCCTTTGAACTGTTTTATCCTTGAGAAGTTCTCTTGCTTTTCGACTTGTGATCCTAAAGTACCCTTGCCTTTGTTAGACTTCCGAAGGATGGAGATTTGCTGAATACTCCCTTCGAAAGTTGCGGCGAAATTCATTGTCATGAGAGCGAGCTGCTTCTCAAAATTACTCCATAGAAATGGTTCTCGTCATCGGTGAGGAGGAGATCCGCGTCTTCTTCCTTAGTTGTTTTCAACGCATATAACCTGAAGACTAGAAGTGGAGGACTTTCCAGAAGAATTGTTAGTAGTAATTGTCATTTATAAGTTTGTAATGAACCAACTAATTCTTCTACACGTATTTCGTCCGGCCCGGGTGTTAATAGGTTCAATGGCAGTAACTTTGGGCGAAATCGTTCAGAAGAGTTCTTAGATTTTTCT
>CM055074.1:29729995-29808934 GCA_029204045.2 Tillandsia leiboldiana | reverse complement strand
ACTTCCCGCACAGACAAAGCGTCTAACCTGCAAGAAGATCTATAGCTACACAAATTCAGAGCTAAAAAGAAACTAAAGCTATAGAAGTAAAAGCTGAACAGCTAAATCAATATACAAACCAGATCTAAAATACAAAACCTCTCACTGAGAAAATAAATACAACACCACTGTCCAGTATAAAAGTGGAAACTAAAAATACCGGGTAACTCTACCTCTGACCCATGCAGACTCGGGTAGGAACTAGTCGGCCACGCCCTTACCTCGGTCTACTGTGTCTCCGCGCGAGAAGAACCCGGAACAGCCGCCTCTGAAAAACCTGTCACCACAGCGGGTGTGAGATCTACTGCAAAAGGTAGATCTCAGTGGGTACCATCGCCAATATCCACGGTATGCCCATTAAGTCTACTGGAGGCAAAAACAGATAGATATGTAGATAGATAAAAAAAAAGCTGAAAATAAAACTACATTTAAATGCCTCAAATGTCATGCTCAAAGGGAATACACATCTAAGAACATGCAATGCACCCACTCGCTCACATAACCCAATCTCAATGACTGCCACATCGGGTCCAGTCAAGCCTGCGCCCCTGGTGTATCAACCAGGGCATCCCATCGGACTATCTCAGTATCACGCAAAGCGGCCTCTAGTGTATCAACTAGGCGCATCATCATCGCATCCGGAGCGTAACTCGAGGGGAGCGACCCACCGAGCTCAAGCGTGCCTCATCTAGCATAAAAGCGGCATCTGCAGGCTACAGTCCACGATCAAACAGATCGGAAAACTCAAATACCACACCTCACACTCATGTCTAAGTCAGAAAAACGTCCATCGACTCAATCTGATAATCCCCGCAATCACAAGACACTAGCAACATATTCACAAACCCAACAAGATCCTCTCGGCCCCCAGGCACGAGATCAAAAGCATCCAAAACCATGCCGTACCCCTAGTGAATTCACAATTTTAAAACCACCTTTAAAAAAATATCAATTTGCTTAAAACGGGTTTTCTTGATTTTTAAAACGATCCAAATGCAAATATAATGCCAATTAAACACAACATCTAGTGTCATACAGTATCTAGAGTACACTAAAATAATTCGGGATTCCAATGAATTTTCTAAAAATTCCTAGGCAACTATCAGATTTAACAATAACGAAAAACTAATACTAGACATGATCAAATTGTATTCAGAAGAATTAATGAGCATTCCACACATTTTGGAAGAAATACCAACCCACCTGAGGTCTACTGCAAAAATTCCCGCGTACTCCGGCTCACCTCTCAACCCACTCATAGCACACACCAAGGGCTCAAGCACCCAACAAATCCACCGCCAAAGTCTCAGCCACCACCCGGCACACCCACAGCCAACTCACAGCACAAACTCGAGCAACCAAGCTCCCTAGGCTCCGCGCGGCGAAAGCAACGAAAACCGGCCAAGTAGTACACCAAACTGCACTACAAACTGCAAGAAAAGAGGAAAAAACCCAAAATCAGAGAAAACACGACCAACACAAGCGACCGCTGTCACGCCCCAGGGTCGAACTACGACCCGGGCTCGCCAACAGATCCGCCGTCTGTGCGGAAACTGCCGCACAGATGAAGCGTCTACCCTGCAAAAGATCTATAGCTAAACATGTATCAGAGCTGAAAATAAACTAATAGCTACAGAAATCCACTGAACATCTGATATAATTAAAACCTCGATACAAAGTCTCCCAGCTATAAAACAATATAGAAAAAAATCCTCCCAGATCTCTCAGAATGTCCAGTATAAAAGTGGAAACATAAAAATACCGGGTGCATCTACCTCGGACTCTCAATGCTGGTAAGGAACTAGTCGGCCACGTCCTCACCTCGATCAGCTGTCTCCGCGCGAGCTAAGCCGGAACGGCAACCTCGGTACACCTGTCACCGCAGCGGTGTGAGATCTACAGTAGAAGGTAGATCCCAGTGGGTACCGTCACCAATATCCACGGTATGCCCACTAAGTCTACTAGAGGCAAAACAGATAGGTATGCAGATAGATAGATAATGGGTAAGCTGAAAGAAAACTACAGCTAACATGTCTTAATCATAAAGCTCAAGAAACTCTACCAATAACATGAAATGCATACACACGCTACTGCTAATATGCCTCAAGTACCATGCTCAAAAGAAAACTCATCTAAGAACATACTATGCATACACCACTCGCACACGAGGTGCTCAATCGACCCAATCGAGCTGACTGCCACATCGGGTCCAGTCAAGCCTGCGCCTCCCTAGTATATCAACATTGGGTGTCCAATCGGACTAACTCGCTATCGAAAAGTGGCACATGCAGGCTATAGTCGAAATCCACGCTCTCTCTCAGAACGGAATGGACTCAAGCTCCTCACATCTCGCACAATAGTCAAAGTACTCTCAATGATCCGGGACCACCGTCAAACCCACGGTTCCCAACAACACTAGCACTGGTCTAACACAGCTATAAGACACCCCTCAGCCCCAGGCATGAGTGCAACAATAAAAGTACCTGACCAAAGATAACCCAATCAATCCACCAGTAAAAACCGGTACTGCCTGCTCTGTCATCAATCTCCCGAACTCAGTATCTCCACTGTCCAAATGACCGGAACCCAACACGGTCTGACCGGAACCCTACACGTCTGACCGGAACCCTACACGGTCTGACCGGAACCCAACACGGTCTAAAGCCTACTCCGGAGCGGTGCTCGAGGGGAGCGACCCTCACGAGCAAAGTATCTCAGTAACAAATATCTCTGTCAAGTATCTCAATAGCAGGCTATGATCCACGATCAAATAGATCGGAAACTCAAACGCTCAAACGACACAACTCAGTCGGGAAAACCCACCACGACTCGATCAGGAAGTGCCCAACACTCTCACAGCTATGTCGGAGAACCACCTCCCCGACTAGATCTGATATGTACGACCCATAATCTAGAAAACCTCATCGATCCCAACAAAAAGCTCACACTCACATGACACTAGAAACTCATCTCACAAATCTCTACAAATCCACTCGGCCCCCCGGCACGAGTATACAAGCATAACGGGCCACCTGGACCTATGTCATACCCCTGGTGAACTCATAATTTAAAAACCACTTTGAAAATGCTGATTTTCCTTAAAACGGACTTTCTCGATTTTTAAAGCGATCCAGGTACAAATATGATGCCAACAAAACGTGAAATCTAGTGTCATATAGTATCAGAAGTATGCTAAAAATGATCCGGAGTTCCAATGAAGTTTATAGAAAATTTCAGGCAACTATCAGATTTATCAATATACAATAATTAAGCTAACATGATCAATATGCTTACAGGAGCATTAGAGGGCATTCCATAAATCTCGAAGAAATTCCAACCCACCTGGAACGCTTTCCGTAGGCAATTGCTGAAGTCGGTGAAGTGCCGGAACCTCGAACTGACGAACTCTCAAAAATCGTGCCGCAAATCCCGGAAAAACCTCGGAAGCTCCAATAAATTTCTTGAGTCTTTACAAAATCCCGCGCGCAATCAACAACTCTGCCACCATGCACTAAAGCTCCAGCACATAATACTAACAAGTTCATAAATAATAAATTAAATAATTCCTCCCAATCCAACAGTTAACTCCAATTAAACATATAAATTCAATATACCACTCTGAAGCTCCAACCATCCACATACATCCTCTCCACACTCACAGCACCATAGTGGCTCTCCAATAAATTGCTCACATACACAAATCAATTCACTCAAACATCCCACAACTCAACTATAAACACTTGCTCTCATAAGCAATTACATAAGTCCAATCATGAGCCCACGCACCCCCAACATAACCAACACCAAAATACTTACACATAAGCCTCAGCACCTTCCATAATACAAGCTTACATAGTCCAATTTACAAGTTCCCAAACCACCCAATTCCACAGCCATCACAGCATACAAGGTACCCACTTGATCCTCTACAAGATCCAATACACCCACAATTAACAACAAAACAACATATATTACCTCCAGAAAAACCCCAGCACACATACCCTTACTTAGCACAAAATTCAAATCATCTCTTTTAAAAATCTTCTCAAAAGCTTCAGCACACAACAAGCCCACCAAAAAAAACTGCACACTAATCAATAATTGCCCACATAATACAATCAAGCCCTCCTCAAACTCCTGTAGCAATCAAAATCTCTCCCGGGTCCACAACAGCACCCGCAAGCAAGTGGCAACAACCTTGGTTCCGTGCGGCGCAAATCAACCCCGACCGGCAAAGGCACAATCTGCACTCACAAGAAGCAAGAAAAAGGACAAATATAAGAAAGGATCCGTCAAGCTCGGCCACCCGCGAGTCGCGAGCTCCTTGGGCAAAACCAGCCTCGGCCGACGAAGACGCCGCGCGCCCGCGCGAGGAGTACACCGAGCTCGCGCCGCTGCGCGCGCGGCGCTGCCGCTGCCAAGGTGGCAGCCGCGCCAGTCGCGCGGAGCCTGGGTCTGCCGCGCGCGGCGCCTGGGTCTGCCGTGCGCGGCGCCCAGGTGCGCACGGCGCGGCGCCCAGGTGCGCACGACGCGGCGCCCTGGCGCCCGCTGCGCAGCGCCCAGGGGCGCTCTGCGCGGTGCCCTGGCGCTCGCTGCGCAGCGCCCAGACGCGCTGCGCAGTGCCCAGGGGCGCTCTGCACGGCGCCCTGGCGCGCTTCACCCACCAACAGCGCGGCGCCCACACGCGCTTGCGGCCACTCCACCACGGACAAAATGTCCGAAACCCTCACCAACACCAAACCGGAAAACTCCAGAGAAAAACCAAACCGAGCTCACCAAAAAAACAGTATGCAACCTCGTTGAGCTCGCGCGCGCCTCTCTCGCTCCGCGACTCCTAGCAGGGAGTTCCATCACCAAGGCTCATTCATTACCTCTCATTTCCTTCATTTCCCTCCTCTTCTTCTTTCTTCTTTCTTCCTTTCTTCTTCTTCTATTTTTCCTCTGTTTCACCAGGTTTCCTCTGTTTCATATGGTGGGAGAGAGAGAGGTGAGGTGGCGGTGCTAATTAGGAGAGGCTAATTAAGGTGAGGGGTGGGGGTAGTGGAAGCAATAAAGCACTAAGACAAATCTCCACCCCAACACCTTAATCCCATTCTCATCAATCCAATCTCCTCTAATAAATTCTCTTTCACTACTGCCTTCACAGGCAACACCAAAAGAAATCCAAATTAATTAACTTAATACATAATCCCTCAAATGTCCCCGCCCAACTCACTTTTTGCCCTCGGGGCCTCCGCAACGTGTCCGCAAACCTCCCGACCTCCGCTGTAATCTGAAAATACACATGTCCACCGCTTTTTCTCCTCAAAAAGCTCAACCGTTGAGTCGGGGTGCTCAATCAAAAACCGGCTCCAAAAACTGTCAGTTCCGACTCACTTTTTGACTTCGGGTCCTCCGCGTCAGTCCGGAACCTCCCGAACTCCGCTGTAATCATATAATACACCGTTCCAAGTGGTCCCCCAAATTTTCTGCACTGTACTGTAAAGTCAAGGCTTCCCCGAAACCAGTCCTCTATCGGTGCACAATGTCCGGAAAACTCCGAAACAAGCCGGGGCTTCCGCGTTGATCCGAGTCGACCCGAACTCAACAGTAACCTAAATGGAACACGCGCCGGCGATTTATCCACACCACGCCATCTCACGAGGTCGGTGCGCTACCCGAAATCCTGGTACTTACACTCTCCCCTCCTTAAAAAGGTTTCGTCCTCGAAACCAGAATAAATCCATAACCTAGGAGGGTGTCTCAATCAAATGGGATAGGAAACACTCAACTCATCCTCAGGCTCTTAGGTGGACATTCTCACTCATCACGATGGCTCCACTGAAACTTCACCAAAGGTATAACTCGACTGCAAAATTCCTATGTTTCACAAGCCAGATTTGCATCGGTCGCTCCAAATAGCTCAATTCCTCGTCCAATTCCAAAGAAGTAAAATCCAAAACATGCCCAGGGATCAAATATACTTCTTTCAGCCAGATAATTTCTCGCGGACCAAACTCCCCGCATAAACTTAAATCGACAAATCCCTGCGGATAGAGGCTTCCACAAATCAAGATCTCCAAATCCAAACTCTAAGCCTCCAATGCATAACCTCTCCGTTGCTCCTTAGCAACCAAAATGCTCAAAACTCCACAATGCACTCTTACTCCCTTCACAGGAAAAGAATTACAACATCGGGGATATACCCAAATTTCTAACTCTCAAATCCAAGGTTGGCACTACTTGCCTAATTAAGGTATGCCTGACCATAAAGTCCTCGCCGGGGTATACTACAAGATCAATCCTATATCTCGGGTAAACTCTGATCACCGACTGTCTTCAACCGAGCTCTTCTTGAGTATCCAAGTATTTCTTGTTTGAGGATCTAAGATAACTCAAGGTTCTCTCTATCACTGGCAATCATGCATAACGATGCAGCTCTAACTCTCGAAGCTATACTGGCCCTGCCTAGATCCAAACTGTTGACCTCAGTCCACAAACATAGGCTTAGGCTAATTCCCACGGCATTACTCTTCGTTGGGCCCTCAGTCGCTCTTGCAGCCGAAATCATAAGGCCTAACCACAGAACCTTTCGAAGTCGACATGCATACTCTAATAACTTGGCATATGACTCCTTTTCTTAGAAGTTGCACCACTACTCTCAAGTGCTCTTCATGCTCTATGTCACATCAAAAATGAATCCAAATAACCACGACGGGTACTACCACCAATCCGTCCAAACACAGCTGGAACAGCACAAATCCTAAAGGCCGCAAGGCCTCAGTCAATCCACTTGACCTCGCTAAAAGATCATAATGCCCCAACTGGTTCCTGAACATAATCAGGGCTCAGCCCTCGGCTGTAAGGTTCCATAATGCTATCAATCTCTCGAAGGCATCTGCCAAGCACAATCCAAATCTGCCCTGTGTTTGAACCATCCAAGAAATCTCACCGTTGTGTACTCACAACGTGGCATCACTGCCGTGTACCAACGGCGTGGCATCATACTCAAGTATTAAACTCTCCGATCCACACTGTCGTACTCCCACGACATGGTATCGGTCACATAGACCCTCGATCCATCAAAATCCGCACTGCGCTATCAGCTCACCGTTTCACGGGTGATACTCCAGGAGGTGCTATCGAATTTGGTGCAGTTCCCAAACTATGTCAACCACTATCTCGATCTCAATTCCCCTAAGAGGCAGCTTCGAAAATCAGCTCAGGTAGACTTACACCCGGGGTCATACGGCGATAAGAATAAACTTTAGTCCCGGCGCCGCCGTAAGCACTTCCTTTACAGTCGCTAGCAACGCGATATGACCACGACTCAACTCTGCCGTGGTCTAACTCCCTCTACAACACACTCCTCCTGACCAGGTCCATGGAGGGTCAAAGTCCTCTCTCGGCCATCCATGGTAGCACAGCATGGGGATAACCAAACTCTATCCAAACTCATAACAACACCCCGAAACTGATGTAGGACTAAAAACTCAAGGAATCAAATGGAATGTCCTACTTACTCTGGCGGGATTGGCAACACTCATCCATGTGCTAAACGTGATCTGGAACCTGATCCTCACGCGCATAAGCCAACAGTCTCTTCTCTGGCCCACGCGAAGCTACCCCTGCTCTACTGAATATGCACACGCAGTGTCGGCATCAACAAGCTCTAACTTCGACGACCCAAGGAAACCACACCTGTAAAATGTGATCCACTATCCTGGCGCTCTCCAGCAGGCTGCGCAAACTCAACAATAGATGCTGGTGGCCATCGCTCTAACTGCCTCGGCATGACGGCTCCATCAGTCTGCCGGTACATCGATGAACCTCTTTATCCAAAAAAAGGGTAGAGGGTGCTGTCGCAAACGGCAATTCCAAGAGCACCATTCAGAAACACTCCGCCTAAAAATGTCCTGACACTGCTGCTGGTGCCTCGACTGTCGAGAACCTTCTGGACGTGATCACCGATCCTCGGTCAATTCATCGAACAGGCCCAAACGCTGAATCTAAAGTCGGCACTCGCCGAGAATATACAAGAGATAGATATCCAGATGCAGTCCCCTCTCAAACATAATCAACCTCTAAGCCTCATCCTGGGTGACAAGGGGTACACTTCTCAACCATCGCGGAAACTCGCTCCCGTTGGTCCATCAGGACGAACTCGACGCCACCGACTCTCGGCGTCCTTATCCACAATGCATGACCAAGCGCCCTGATGCTTCTCTTGGATGAACAAATCCTCGAAAAGTTCTTCTAAAGCAGCGATCCAGTTCTCGGCCTCCCAAGGCTCCAAACTCTATCCCGTAATCTGCAAAGGAAGGAACTAGATGAAGTAAACAACAGGTCGGCAATCTCTTGCCACTCCTGCACTATCCACAGTGCGATCTGGGTCGAAGTCGACGATGTCGCGGCCGGAGGTACTACTGGCGATACCCCGGGAGATGCTCTCGGCCCAAGCATGCGCATCACGCGCTACATGTTCTCTTCCTGGCGCAGCATCGCCTCAACCATCTGGGCCACCTAGGCCCGTAACTCACAGACCTCGCTCTGCTCTATCCATTTAGCCTCCCGCTGTTCGACTCCTCATCCAAGGTCAAACACGCCCTCGCCACTGCACGGCGTCTCGGAAGCATCGGAAACCACTGCAACAGAACAAACATTAGGACCAAAACTCTCTCGACCCAATCAAGCGAAAGTCTATAACATGTTAACCATTCTAAAGCATTATGTTGTCTGCAGCCAACATAATCATCTTTAGAGAAATAACATGTAAGATCACTCGCCCCAATTCTCTGGGGGAGGTACAACTCAATCAGGACTCTCGCTAAAGTCACGTCTCTCACGACAGTCACCCTACTGTCCAACCAATAACCTAGGGTTTCTAAGTCCTCAATGACCTATACACCTAGGCTCTGATACCACCCTAATCTGTCACGCCCCGGGGTCGAACTACGACCCGGGCTCGCCAACAGATCCGCCGTCTGTGCGGAAACTGCCGCACAGATGAAGCGTCTACCCTGCAAAAGATCTATAGCTAAACATGTATCAGAGCTGAAAATAAACTAATAGCTACAGAAATCCACTGAACATCTGATATAATTAAAACCTCGATACAAAGTCTCCCAGCTATAAAACAATATAGAAAAAAATCCTCCCAGATCTCTCAGAATGTCCAGTATAAAGTGGAAACATAAAAATACCGGGTGCATCTACCTCGGACTCTCAATGCTGGTAAGGAACTAGTCGGCCACGTCCTCACCTCGATCAGCTGTCTCCGCGCGAGCTAAGCCGGAACGGCAACCTCGGTACACCTGTCACCGCAGCGGGTGTGAGATCTACAGCAGAAGGTAGATCCCAGTGGGTACCGTCACCAATATCCACGGTATGCCCACTAAGTCTACTAGAGGCAAAACAGATAGGTATGCAGATAGATAGATAATGGGTAAGCTGAAAGAAACTACAGCTAACATGTCTTAATCATAAAGCTCAAGAAACTCTACCAATAACATGAAATGCATACACACGCTACTGCTAATATGCCTCAAGTACCATGCTCAAAAGAAAACTCATCTAAGAACATACTATGCATACACCACTCGCACACGAGGTGCTCAATCGACCCAATCGAGCTGACTGCCACATCGGGTCCAGTCAAGCCTGCGCCTCCCTAGTATATCAACATTGGGTGTCCAATCGGACTAACTCGCTATCGAAAAGTGGCACATGCAGGCTATAGTCGAAATCCACGCTCTCTCTCAGAACGGAATGGACTCAAGCTCCTCACATCTCGCACAATAGTCAAAGTACTCTCAATGATCCGGGACCACCGTCAAACCCCACGGTTCCCAACAACACTAGCACTGGTCTAACACAGCTATAAGACACCCCTCAGCCCCCAGGCATGAGTGCAACAATGAAAGTACCTGACCAAAGATAACCCAATCAATCCACCAGTAAAAACCGGTACTGCCTGCTCTGTCATCAATCTCCCGAACTCAGTATCTCCACTGTCCAAATGACCGGAACCCAACACGGTCTGACCGGAACCCTACACGGTCTGACCGGAACCCAACACGGTCTAAAGCCTACTCCGGAGCGGCGCTCGAGGGGAGCGACCCTCACGAGCAAAGTATCTCAGTAACAAATATCTCTGTCAAGTATCTCAATAGCAGGCTATGATCCACGATCAAATAGATCGGAAACTCAAACGCTCAAACGACACAACTCAGTCGGGAAAACCCACCACGACTCGATCAGGAAGTGCCCAACACTCTCACAGCTATGTCGGAGAACCACCTCCCCGACTAGATCTGATATGTACGACCCATAATCTAGAAAACCTCATCGATCCCAACAAAAAGCTCACACTCACATGACACTAGAAACTCATCTCACAAATCTCTACAAATCCACTCGGCCCCCCGGCACGAGTATACAAGCATAACGGGCCACCTGGACCTATGTCATACCCCTGGTGAACTCATAATTTAAAAACCACTTTGAAAATGCTGATTTTCCTTAAAACGGACTTTCTCGATTTTTAAAGCGATCCAGGTACAAATATGATGCCAACAAAATGTGAAATCTAGTGTCATATAGTATCAGAAGTATGCTAAAAATGATCCGGAGTTCCAATGAAGTTTATAGAAAATTTCAGGCAACTATCAGATTTATCAATATACAATAATTAAGCTAACATGATCAATATGCTTACAGGAGCATTAGAGGGCATTCCATAAATCTCGAAGAAATTCCAACCCACCTGGAACGCTTTCCGTAGGCAATTGCTGAAGTCGGTGAAGTGCCGGAACCTCGAACTGACGAACTCTTGAAAATCGTGCCGCAAATCCCAGAAAAACCTCGGAAGCTCCAATAAATTTCTTGAGTCTTTACAAAATCCCGCGCGCAATCAACAACTCTGCCACCATGCACTAAAGCTCCAGCACATAATACTAACAAGTTCATAAATAATAAATTAAATAATTCCTCCCAATCCAACAGTTAACTCCAATTAAACATATAAATTCAATATACCACTCTGAAGCTCCAACCATCCACATACATCCTCTCCACACTCACAGCACCATAGTGGCTCTCCAATAAATTGCTCACATACACAAATCAATTCACTCAAACATCCCACAACTCAACTATAAACACTTGCTCTCATAAGCAATTACATAAGTCCAATCATGAGCCCACGCACCCCCAACATAACCAACACCAAAATACTTACACATAAGCCTCAGCACCTTCCATAATACAAGCTTACATAGTCCAATTTACAAGTTCCCAAACCACCCAATTCCACAGCCATCACAGCATACAAGGTACCCACTTGATCCTCTACAAGATCCAATACACCCACAATTAACAACAAAACAACATATATTACCTCCAGAAAAACCCCAGCACACATACCCTTACTTAGCACAAAATTCAAATCATCTCTTTTAAAAATCTTCTCAAAAGCTTCAGCACACAACAAGCCCACCAAAAAAAAACTGCACACTAATCAATAATTGCCCACATAATACAATCAAGCCCTCCTCAAACTCCTGTAGCAATCAAAATCTCTCCCGGGTCCACAACAGCACCCGCAAGCAAGTGGGCAACAACCTTGGTTCCGTGCAGCGCAAATCAACCCCGACCGGCAAAGGCACAATCTGCACTCACAAGAAGCAAGAAAAAAGACAAATATAAGAAAGGATCCGTCAAGCTCGGCCACCCGCGAGTCGCGAGCTCCTTGGGCAAAACCAGCCTCGGCCGACGAAGACGCCGCGCGCCCGCGCGAGGAGTACACCGAGCTCGCGCCGCTGCGCGCGCGGCGCTGCCGCTGCCAAGGTGGCAGCCGCGCCAGTCGCGCGGCGCCTGGGTCTGCCGCGCGCGGCGCCCAGGTGCGCACGGCGCGGCGCCCTGGCGCCCGCTGCGCAGCGCCCAGGGGCGCTCTGCGCGGCGCCCTGGCGCCCGCTGCGCAGCGCCCAGACGCGCTGCGCAGTGCCCAGGGGCGCTCTGCACGGCGCCCTGGCGCGCTTCACCCACCAACAGCGCGGCGCCCACACGCGCTTGCGGCCACTCCACCATGGACAAAATGTCCGAAACCCTCACCAACACCAAACCGGAAAACTCCAGAGAAAAACCAAACCGAGCTCACCAAAAAAACAGCATGCAACCTCGTTGAGCTCGCGCGCGCCTCGCTCGCTCCGCGACTCCTAGCAGGGAGTTCCATCACCAAGGCTCATTCATTACCTCTCATTTCCTTCATTTCCCTCCTCTTCTTCTTTCTTCTTTCTTCCTTTCTTCTTCTTCTATTTTTCCTCTGTTTCACCAGGTTTCCTCTGTTTCATATGGTGGGAGAGAGAGAGGTGAGGTGGCGGTGCTAATTAGGAGAGGCTAATTAAGGTGAGTGGGTGGGGGTAGTTGGAAGCAATAAATGCACTAAGACAAATCTCCACCCAACACCTTAATCCATTCTCATCAATCCAATCTCCTCTAATAAATTCTCTTTCACTACTGCCTTCACAGGCAACACCAAAAGAAATCCAAAATTAATTAACTTAATTAAATAATCCCTCAAATGTCCCCGCCAACTCACTTTTTGCCCTCGGGGCCTCCGCACGGGTCCGAAACCTCCCGACCTCCGCTGTAATCTGAAAATACACATGTCCACCACTTTTTCTCCTCAAAAGCTCAACCGTTGAGTCGGGGTGCTCAATCCAAAAACCGGCTCCAAAACTGTCAGTTCCGACTCACTTTTTGACTTCGGGTCCTCCGCGTCAGTCCGGAACCTCCCGAACTCCGCTGTAATCATATAATACACCTGTTCCAAGTGGTCCCCAAATTTTCTGCACTGTACTGTAAAGTCAAGGCTTCCCCGAAACCAGTCCTCTATCGGCGCACAATGTCCGGAAAACTCCGAAACAAGCCGGGGCTTCCGCGTTGATCCGAGTCGACCCGAACTCAACAGTAACCTAAAATGGAACACGCGCCGGCGATTTATCCACACCACGCCATCTCACGAGGTCGGTGCGCTACCCGAAATCCCGGTACTCTACAACCGCCATAAAAAACCAGCCCTTGGCCGTCGAAAACGCCGCGCGCCACGCGAGAAGCTCCCTGCGCACGCGCCGCTGCGCGTTGCCCAGCCGCTGCCCGCGCGGCTCCCGCACTACGCTACCGCGCGGCTCTCGCACTACGCTACCGCGCGGCGCCCACTCCTACTGCGCGGCGCCCAGGTGCGCCCGCCAGGCTGCGCGGCGCCCTGGCGCGCCCGCACTGCTGCCCGGCGCCTAGGCGCGCCCGCCAGACTGCGCGGCGCCCTGGAGCGCCCACCCCGCTGCGCGCGTGGAGCAGCCTGGCGCCTGCTGCGCGCGGCGCCCATCTGCGCCCGCGCAACAGTCTGCGCCAGCCACGCGCGCGGCTTTGCGCGCCTGCGCGGCTCCCCCAGCTGCGGCCACTCCGATCCATGGACAAGCAGTCCACCAACACAAAATTCTTCTTTAAAAAAACCCAATTTTGAACTCAAATCCAGAAAATAAAATAAACAAAAATCTAAAACCCAAGCTCTAAAAAAAAAACTGCACTAACCACATACCTCATTGAAACTCGTTGCGCGCGCTCCGCTCGGCTTCTCTTGACTTTTAGCAGTAGGTCCACTGTGATGACCTGGATCTCTGCAGAGCTGTGGTAGAGTCATTGGTGACATCTGGGAGCCTGTTTTGTGTGTCGGGGGTGTTTGTGCACCAATTGGACACAAGTGGCGGACTTCGAGCTTATTGGATCACGTGGGTGATCGGTGGACTCCGTCGGATCGTTAGAAGTGGTTTCGCGCGAAGCGGATATTAATAATGGACTCAACGCGAAGTTTGGACCAAGGATTACCTTTCCGGATGCCTTCGGCAAATTTTGGGGTTGGAATTTGGCAAAATGGACATCAAATTCGGATTCAGCGCGCGAAAACGGTCAAAACGGACTACCCACTTGTTATTTTTGAGCATCGGGTACTGTTCATGCCGGAACAGTGTCTCCGGCCGCCGGCGGGCAGCGGCGGCGGCGGCGGGCAGCGGCGGAGCGGCGGCGGGCAGCGCGGCGGGCAGAGGCGCGGGCCGCCCGGTCCACGCGGCAGGCGTGCACCGGGGGCGGGACGCGTGGCGGCTCGGGAGTGGGCCGGTCCGCGGGGCGGGGTCTACGGAGAGTGCGGGGCGCACGGTGGACCGGGGTGGACACGTGGCATTACTGGATTGGTCGGTGCAGTGGACTTGGTCTACGGAGCAGGCGGGCGTGGTGCATGGACCGGCGCGACACGTGGCGTCTTCTGGTTGGTGGGCTCATGGAGTCTGGGTCCACGGAGGTGAACCGGGGCGCCTCGGGAGGCGGCGGGCGCAGGCGGGCACGTGGGCGCGGCAGGCGGGCGTTGACTGGGTGCGCGCCACGTGTCGCCGCAGCATTGGCCCACGCGTCGCGCAGTGGGCGGCCAGTGTGGCTGTCCGCTGTTGCGGGGGCGACGTGGAGGCCGGAGGCGGTTTCGGGCGCGCACAGTGTTGGGACGGGCCCAACACTGTAGCCGCCCGAAATCGGGAGCGCCCGGAAATTGGGACTTAATGGGTATTTTCAGATTTGTTTTCTTCCGGCTATAAAAGGCCGAGTTCTTTTGCAGAGAACTTCTTCTCTGCGCGGATTTTCACTATGCAACCTTCACAAGAAATGCTCCTCTCCCTGTGGCGATTACATCTGCAGATTTCCAGATTTTTCAACGGCACGCATCCCGAGGTTACCATTTTTACGGCGCGGCGCGACGCTCGTTCGTTTGTGTTCTTCTTCGTCGCATTTCGGTGCGAGGACTCCCCCGGCTTACTCCGACCTCCGAATGAGGCGATTCTTGCGCCGTTGGCTTCACGATAGGTAGGGCTACGTTTCCCATGTTTACTGGTTTTTCCCATTCCGAGCTGTTCATGGGTTTTTCGGATCATCCTGTGACCTTATTTTCTGGGGCGGAGTTTTGGGACAGCGGTGTGGTATTTTGGCGATATCTTCGCGCACAGGCATCGGATTGGGGCGATTCATGTGGCGTTTTGCATCTACACATCACGAGGAATATCTCCAAATTTTCTTGGAATTTTTTGAATTTTGCCCCGAAGGTGAATATCCCTGTTTACAGAACCTTGTGGTTCAGTTTTTGTGAGCAGTTTGTTTCGAGATGGTTCTCTTGTCGGATTTGTTTCTCAGTGTAGGAAACTCGGATTTGAGTGTGCAGGTAGTCGTTTCGACGGGTTCGTCGCGAGGATCGTGACAGTATTTTTCTTGGAATTTTACGGGCATTTCTCGCAGGTAAAAACAGGGGAACTGTGGACTGTTGTGTTTGGGACAGTTTTGTGTGAGCATTGTATGTTATTTATGTATGTTCTTTTGGGAATTTTGTACAGCGATCGCGGCGGCTTATCGGTTTGGGCGAGGGCACTTTTTGGGACTTGGAATTAGCGATCGAGGTGGGTGGTTGTTGTTTACCTCTATTTTGACATGCTCACTAGGAATATTAGAGTGATCTCTTTATTTGGACATGCATGCTTAAGTGATATAAATTGTGAGCTTTTCCTATGGAAATTACTATTGTGGATATTTGATAGTGGTTGGGACTTATACATGTTTGTATGGATGGAATGTTAGCGGTTAACCTTGCATGTGGATGGGAATGTTTATTTTGGACTATATGATGATCCTGTTAGTGGTTGGTACTAGTTGAGGATTTTATGACATGCATAGGTGGATAGTGATGCCTTATCATGGATTTTAGACATGTGTGGTTGGATAATGTTTTAGCATGATGGTTATATCTATGCGGAGCCATTAATTGTTACACATGTGGAACCACTATTGGTCGCCTTTTCTTTATTTCCTTGAGAACACTTGCATGCTTGTTTGGACATCTAGGTAGGCCATCTTTTATCGCTACACTTTCATGCTGGAACTTGACTTAGGAGAAACCTTGTTTGCTTCTTTCTCCTTTTCGTTAGTCAGGTGGGTTTGCTCGGGTTTGAGCAGGGGTTTGGGATAGTGTAGCCGGGGCCTGGATTATGGATCATGGGTTTTGGCGGTGACCGCGGATATTGGGCGGTTGACCGGATGTCGGTTATAGGACATCGGTGATAGGGCATGATTATGGATTTTGGGTTTTGGCGGCGACCGCGGATATTGGGCGGTTGACCGGATGTCGGTTATAGGACATTGGTGATAAGGCATGATTATGGACTAGAGGGTTTTGTGGCAACCGCGGATAGTAGGCGGTTGACCAGATGTCGGATGTGGGACATGATTGTGATTGTGGGTTATTACGGCGACCGCGGATATTGGGCGGTTGACCGGAGGTCGGTTGTTAGACCTGGTCGTGGATTGTGGGGTATTGTGGCAATCGCGGATATTGGGCGATTGACCGGATGGTTACTCTTGCATCTGATTGGGAATCAGTTTTCTTTTAGTGGAGGGTTGTGTTCCACTGGGGGCTTTATAGTGGTGATCCAATCCTGCTTTTATCACCGGCGCGGTTATTGCCCGGTGAGGCTTTTATTACACCGGCGCGGTTATTGCCCGGTGGTGCTTTACTCGTGTGGGTAGCTCCCCTCGAGATCCCCTTCGGAGGCCGGGGCCGGACAGTTATGGACAGGTTTGCTATCACATCGGCGCGGCTTATTTGCCCGATGATGAGGGCGGCAGCAGGAATTTTGCTATCACATCGGCGCGGCTTTCTTGCCCGATGATGAGGGCGGTACAGATTGGGTTTATCTGGGACGGTTGGTTATTGTGGCATACGGTTATTCCAGTCTAGGACTGTATTTTAGAGGCATAGTAGTGGTAGATTTTCCTTTTGCAGCGGTTTCATTTCTTACCACTCTTCTTCCCTTTTTGCCTCTGGTAGGCCGAGTGGGTGTGTCAGAGTTTGAGGTTTTACCCACTAGGGGAGGCTACTGGTTTACTAGTAGTTCTCACCCCCCATTCTTCTTTCCTCTTTTTCTTCTTCCTTGTTTTGCAGTGACTTCTGCGGGTGCTGCTGGGCTTTCAGCGGCGGGTCGAGGAGAGAGGACGGCTGAGTATGTGATGATCCGGACTCCCGCAGGAACTGTGCAACATTAAACAGTGATTGTAGGGAGCTTATCCGGTGAAGCAGAGCTTGTAGAATCGAAATTGGATATTTAATATAGACTCTGCGCGAAAATCGGAGCAAATAGAATTTTCCGGGAGCTTTCGGCAAAATTTCGGATGAGAATTTGGCAAAATGGACGTCGTATTTGGACTCAGCGCGCGAAAACGATCGAAACGGTATATTTACTTTAATTTTTTGGCACCTCGGTACTGTTCACGCCGGAACAGTAACTCCGGCCGCCGGAATTACTGTTCCGGCGACCGGCGAGCGGCGGCGGGCGGCGGCGCACGGCGGCGGGCGGCGGCGCAGCGGCGGCACAGCGGCAGAGGGCGGCGGCGCAGGCGCGGGCGGGGGCTCGGGTGCGCGGTCCATGGGCCTGGCGTGCACCGGGAGCACCGAATACCCCCCGTGCCACGTGGCGGCTCCCGATTGGCTGGCCGGCTTCTAGAAGCCTACGGGGACTGTGACACGTGGCACACCCGGATTGGCCGACATCTTCCGGAAGACCCGGCGCGGGGACCGGGCCCGTGCTCCACGTGGACACGTGGCGTCTTCTGAGTGGCCCTTGCACAGGCTGTTCCCTGTTTTGTGGACACGTGGCGCGTTTTGGTTGGCCCGTTTCGGTGTTTCCTGTTCGGATCCGATCCTGTGTGGAGCCTCAGCCCATTATAAATAGGGCCCCCCACCCCCCTCTCTTTGCACCTCGGTTTTCGAGCCCTTAGAGAGAGAACCAGCGAAAGTGCCCTCTACGAAATTTCTTCCTCTCTCTCTCTTCTCTCTCTCCTCCAAATCTCAGAATTTTTGAAGGTACCGTTAGTGAGTTATCTGCGACGCGGCGCACTGCGACGGTTTTCTTTTTCGGCCCATTTCCCGTCGCAGTTCCGTCGAAAATTCCCTGTGGGCTAACCAGGAGGAATTTTTGGACGATTTTTACGACAGCGCGTTCCTAAGAGGTAAGACTTCGATTTCCGTGTTGATCACTTTGCTCCATTTCGTACTTTTGGCACGTTTCCCGAGGCCTCTTTGACCCCCCTTTTTGCTGTGGAAATTTCTGGACAGTGTCAACTTCTCCGATTTTTATCTTGGCGTAGGAGCATCAGATCGAGGCGTTCAAAGAGTCGATTTTGATCTACTCTTCGCGAGGAACGCAACCGTAATTTTTCTGGATTTTTCTGAGCACTATTTAGAGGTGAAAAATTCCTCTTTTCCCGTGCTATTTGAAAAACAGCAAAAGCTATATTTTTATGAATACTATAGTTACACCCTGGGCAATGTGTGTTGCTGTAGGGCACCGTTTTCGGCAGACAGCAGTTCTAGGGGACTGTGGACAACCAGGAGAATACCTGAGGTGTAGTTTGAGCTGCTCGAGGTGGGCGGTTGTTGCTTACCTCATTTTTGACAAGCTCACTGGGATTACTGGAACTCCCTTAAAATTTAATTGATGAGAACAATTGGGACAAACTAATATGACAATTGATGAGAACAATTGGGACAAACTAAATTGATGAGAACTATTGGGACTACTAACAGGACTACTAACAGGACTACTAACAGGACTACTAACAGGACTACTAACAGGACTACTAACAGGACAATTGATGAGAACCGCTGGGACAAACTCTCCTAAAATTTAATATAATTCCACAGATGATATGATGACTTATATTGGGACACTGTGATTAAGACAAAGGCTATAATCTCGCATGCAAATGACTTTTATTCAGTAAATCAATCTTTTTAAATCTTTGACGCTATTTTACAACTTTTAAAATAAAGACAGTTGCATGCATGCCCGGACATCAGGTAGGGCCACTATTTATTGCTACACTATCATATTAAGACTTGACATGTTTTATTACTCTCTTTTGCTTTCAGTTGCTTGTCGCTCGAGTATGAGCAGGGGTTTGGGATAGTATAGCCAAGGTTATGTTAGATTATAAACTTGTGGGGTGTTGCGGTGACCGCGGACTGTAGGCGGTCGGCCGGGTATTTATCCTTGCATCAGAATGGGGTTGAGTCTGGTCTATTTTTGGCATCAGCAGGGGATCGGGCTTTTCTCTAGTGGATGGTTTTTCCCACTTATTGAGTACTATGGCATCAGATCAGGGTTTCTTAGTGGATGGCTTTTCCCACTTTGATCATAGTCATGATCCAGTCCTGCTGTTTACGACACTTATGATACTTATTACTGAGGTACTTTTACTCGTGTGGGTCGCTCCCCTCGAGTGCCACTCCGGAGTGTGTTACAGGCAGGCTTGAGTCCTTGAGACTCTCATTCCCTATCGGTGTTATGCATTGGCCAGCATACCCGATTTGGGCAGGCAAGGCGCAGCAGGCAGTACCAGTTTTACTGGTGGCATAAGATTGGGTTTATTCAGGCAGGCATGTTAGATACTGATGCATACATACAGTCATTCCTTTTGGCACTGCATTTAGAGGCATGCTAGTGGTGGTTTCCCCTTTATTCAGCAGTTCTGCTTACAGCTTTACCACTTTTTCCTTTCTGGCCTCTAGTAATCCTAGTGGGTGCATCAGAGTTGAGGTTTTGCCCACTAGGGGAGGCTACTGGTTTATCTGGTAGTTCTCACCCCCATTATTCTTTTCTGTTTCTTTCTTCTTCTTTATTTTGCAGAGTCGTCTGCGGGAGCTGCTAGGCTATCAGCGGCTGATAAAGGTAAGGGGATCGCTGAGTAGATAGATCTCCTGGGAGACTGAGAGCTGTAGATAGACGTTGTACCCTTCACTCAGACTATGATATTCTCCTTTTATTTTTAGTCTGGCTTTCGCCGGCTGGTTGTATTATTTTGGTGAGCTGGGAGATTATTGTACATATTATAGTTTATTTTTAGTTCCAGTCTGAGATACTATGTGGTATTTCTATTTCAGCTCTGTATTATGCTCCTTTATTGTTCATATTATATCGGAGCAGGTTACCAGCGCTTCGTGTACTCGGGAAATCCCGTGTACACGGCGGATCTGTTGGCAAGCCCGGGTTCCGGGGCGTGACAGATTAAGTTGGTATCAGAGCTTAGGGATAGGTCAGTTGGGACTTAGAAAACCCTAGGCTTTTGGCAGACCCTAGGATGATAGGGTACGAGAGACGTGATATTTGCGAAAGTCGTTGATTTATTGTTTGACTCTTCCAGTGAGAGAAGAGAGATCGACATGCCTAATTTCTGGTGAACCGTTATGTTGGCTGCAGACAACATAAAGTCACAGAAATATGGGGATGTCTTTGACTTTCGCTAGATTGGGTCGTGTGGGGATATGATACTGAGTGTGGTTTCTTGTGATAGGATGCCTCCGCGACGTAGAATGTTGACGCGTTCTCAGCCTGAATCCCCTGAGCCCGAGCCGGAGGAGTCCGAGCAGGGCCAGCAGAGTGAGGTACAGGAGCTTCAGGCTCAGATGGCCCAGATGGCAGAGGCCGTGCAGCGTCAGGAGGAGGCCATGGGTCGGCTGACGCAGATGTTAGAACAGAGGGCGCAGCCTGTTGTTGCACCCCCTGAGAGTTCTCCCGTACCACCCTCCCCTGCTGTGGCTTCCCCAGTTGGACCGGTGACCGCGGCATCCCCTGTTGCTCAGGGAGCAATCCGGCCTTTGACTCCTGCGGAAGAGCAGGAGATTGCTGACAAACTTACTCAATTCTGTAAACGGGGACCGCCCAGGTTTTCAGGGCGGAATACCCAGCCGTGGGAGATCGGGACTTGGCTTTCGTCAATGGAGAAGTTATTTCGGGACTTCTTCATTGACCAGAAGTACAGGGTACATATGGCTGTACACTGCTTAGACGGGGACGCTGATGCATGGTGGCGTCGGGTAGAGCCTCTGGAGTTCCAGATCACTCGACAGCTACCCTGGTCAGAGTTCAAGAAGATGATTCTGGATACGTACTTTTCCACGAGTATGAAGAAAAAGCTGGAAGATGATTTGAAGAATCTTCAGCAAGGCGACCGGACAGCATTGGACTACTTTCAGGAGTTCACGCGGTTACTCAACTGCGTACCTTATGTCGCCAGGGACGGACCGCACCAGGTGGAGCTCTTTGAGTCGGGCCTGCGCCCAGAGATCTATACTCTGGTGCATGCCCAGAGACTACAAACCTTGGAGGAGGCAGCAGAGCATGCCCAGTGGGTTGAGAGAGGAGACCACGTCGTCGCCAGACGTGGGGGCCTGGTCGCTCAAGGCGCAGACAGAAAGCGACCAGCGCAGGACGACGGGAGACAGGCCAGTTCCTGGAGGCCGCCCCGACCGCCACCGCCTCAGTTTTCCGGCCAAGGACGGTCGGAGCGGCGAGGGCCTGGTGGACCCCAGAGGCCCCAGCAGCGGCAGCAACAACAGCAGTCACGACAACCACGGGCCCCCAGCAATTGTATTTTCTGTGGAGGTCAGCACTTTTCCAACACCTGCGACCAGCGGTGGGGTCGCTGCTATAGATGTGGACAGTCTGGCCACGTCCGAGCTACTTGCCCTTATGCGCCGTCGACAGCCCCTTCTTCAGCATCGGCTCCATCTTCATCACAGCAACGGTCGACGGCTCAGCGGCCATATGCTCCAGCAAGCAGGCCATCTTCTTCCCATCCCACGGAGTACCGCCCTCCAGCTCAAAGTGGGCGGGTGTATGCGGCGCAGGTAAAGGACTCTTCAGCCGCAGATCACATGGTGGCAGGTATCACCCTACTTTCTGGCATTAGGACTCGTACATTATTTGATACTGGAGCATCGCATTCTTTTATCAGTAGATCATTTGCATCATTACATGGGTTAAAGGTAGGACTTCTACCACGTGCACGAGAGGTTCAGATTCCCGATCACACTTTGCACGTGGAGGAGTGTTGTTGGTCCTGCCCGATGCAAATCGAGTCCTGGATTATGCCAGCAGACCTGTTGGTCCTGAGACAATTGAAGGACTTCGATGTGGTCCTCGGGATGGACTGGCTGGCTCGGTATTTTGCGACCATTGATTGTGCCGCAAGGACCGTCACTTTTAGAGAGCCAGACCAGGAAATGTTGGTATACCGGGGATGTCAGAGTGCTTTCTTTGCCTCTATGGTTTCGACTTCCCGAGCGAGGCAGATGATCCATCGAGGATGTGTAGCCTTTTTGGCTAGTGTTGTTGAAGGGCCTACGGCGGCGCCGGGACTCGGGGATATCCCTATTGCCCGCGAGTTCCCGGATGTTTTTCCATCTGAGCTGACAAGCATGCCGCTAGATAGGGAGATTGAGTTCGTGATTGACGTAGTCCCAGGAACTGCACCAATCTCTAAGGCTCCTTACCGGATGGCACCGGCTGAGTTGCGAGAGCTTAAGGCGCAACTTCAGGATTTAATGGATAAGGGCTTTATTAGGCCGAGTGTGTCGCCTTGGGGAGCGCCGGTGCTATTCGTGAAAAAGAAGGATGGGTCACTTAGATTATGTGTGGACTATAGGGAATTAAATAAAGTGACCATCAAAAACAAGTACCCTTTGCCGCGCATCGATGATCTTTTTGATCAGCTGCAAGGGTCTTGTGTCTTCTCTAAGATAGATTTGCAGTCCGGTTACCACCAGTTAAAGGTGAAGGCCGAGGATATTCCGAAGACGGCATTTAGATCACGGTATGGGCATTATGAATTCACAGTTATGCCTTTTGGGCTAACTAATGCCCCTGCCGCATTCATGGATTTAATGAACCGGATCTTCCGACCTTACTTAGACCGGTTCGTGGTAGTGTTCATTGATGATATCTTGGTCTACTCCCGAAGTGATGCGGAGCATGAGGAGCACTTGAGGATTGTGCTGCAACTTCTACGAGAGAAGAAGTTGTTTGCCAAGCTGGCAAAGTGCGAATTTTGGCTTCGGGAGGTAGTCTTCTTGGGCCATGTGATTTCCGCCGCAGGTGTGGCAGTAGACCCAGCAAAGATTGAGGCAGTCCGTGATTGGCCCCGACCGACGACGGTTTCTGAGGTACGTAGCTTTATGGGTTTAGCTGGGTATTACCGTCGGTTTGTGGAAGGCTTTGCGAAGCTCTCCACACCCCTCACTCGCTTGACGCGTAAGGGAGTGAAGTTTATCTGGAGTGAAGACTGTCAAAGGAGCTTTGAGGAGCTGAAGAATAGACTGATGACCGCTCCTATCCTTTCCCTTCCTGTGATGGGAAAGGGATATGTGATCTACAGCGACGCATCACACAGTGGACTCGGTTGTGTGTTGATGCAGGAAGGGAGGGTAATTGCATATGCATCTAGACAACTCAAAGAATATGAGAAAAATTACCCTACCCATGACTTGGAGCTTGCAGCTGTAGTGTTTGCACTAAAGCTCTGGCGCCATTATCTGTATGGGGAACATTGTGAAATCTACACCGACCACAAGAGCCTAAAGTACCTGTTCACGCAAAAGGAGCTGAATTTGAGGCAACGTAGGTGGTTAGAGCTATTAAAGGATTATGATGTAGATATTCTCTACCACCCAGGCAAGGCTAATGTGGTCGCTGATGCCTTGAGTAGGAGGGCGGTGCAAAGTTTGTCTATGTTAATCACAGACCAGGCACCGCTATTAGAGGAAATGAGACGGCTCAACATAGAGGTTGTGTCCCCTGGGGTCTCTGCTAGACTGACATCTTTAGTCGTGCAGCTCACTCTGCTGGACAGGATCAAAGAGAAACAGAGTGAGGACCCCCACTTGGCCAGGATTAGAGATCATATTCCGAGTGATCAGTCTGGGGACTTTACAATAGATGCCTCGGGAGTACTAAAGTACAGAAACCGAGCATGTGTGCCAATAGATGTGGAGATTAGAGAACAGATATTGCGAGAGGCCCATTATACACCTTATACCCTACATCCTGGTGGGACTAAGATGTATAAAGACCTCAAGGCACACTTCTGGTGGAAAGGCATGAAGAGGGATATTGGGAGATTTGTGGCTCAGTGTTTAACTTGTCAGCAGGTGAAAGCTGAGCATCGAGTGCCAGCTGGCAAGTTACAAAGTCTCCCAATTCCCGAGTGGAAATGGGACCACATTACGATGGATTTCGTGGTCGGACTACCTAGGGCACAGGGAGGAGCTGATGCTATCTGGGTAGTTGTAGATCGACTTACCAAGTCGGCACACTTTCTGCCCATGCAGACTACGTGGCCACTCGAGCGACTAGCCCAGTTATATCTAGATGAGATAGTAAGATTACATGGAGTACCAGCCTCCATAGTATCAGATAGAGACCCGAGGTTTGTTTCGCATTTCTGGAAGAGTTTGCAAACAGCCTTGGGGACTGAACTCAGGTTCAGTACAGCTTTTCATCCGCAGACTGATGGGCAATCGGAGCGGACGATACAAATCCTGGAGGACATGTTGAGGGCTTGCGTCCTGGATTTCGGCGGAGGGTGGATTCGGCATTTATCTTTGGCTGAATTCGCGTACAACAATAGCTTTCAAGCGAGCATTCAGATGGCTCCGTTTGAAGCATTGTATGGACGCAAGTGTCGATCACCACTTTATTGGAGTGACGTAGGTGAGAGGCGGACCTTGGGACCAGATGTCTTGATAGAGGCAGAAGAGAAGGTCCGGGTGATTCGAAAGCATCTTCAGACCGCCCAAAACCGACAGAGGAGCTATGCCGACGTTCGGCGACGAGACTTAGAATTTCAGGTTGGAGATCATGTATTCCTGAAAGTCTCGCCGTCCAAAGGAATCAGGAGGTTCGGCATTCGTGGGAAACTTAGCCCCCGATATATTGGACCCTTTGAGATATTGGGGCGTATCGGGCCAGTTGCCTACCGACTCGCACTTCCTCCAAGGCTTGCTGGTGTCCATGATGTATTTCATGTTTCTACTTTGAGGAAGTATATCTTCGACCCATCGCACGTCATCGACTTCACACCGCTTGAGAACGGCGAGGATTTGAGGTATGAAGAACGCCCACTGCGAGTTCTGGATCGAGAGGTGAAAGAATTACGCAGTCGGGCCATTCCCTATGTGAAGATCCAATGGAGCAATCATGACGAGCGCGAGGCTACATGGGAGCTCGAGTCGGAGATGAGGGATGCTCACCCCTACTTATTCGAGACATCGGACTGAGGATTATTGTTTAGTCTCGTTTCGAGGACGAAACTCTTTTTAGTGGGGGAGGATGTGATGATCCGGACTCCCGCAGGAACTGTGCAACATTAAACAGTGATTGCAGGGAGCTTATCCGGTGAAGCAGAGCTTGTAGAATCGAAATTGGATATTTAATATAGACTCTGCGCGAAAATCGGAGCAAATAGAATTTTCCGGGAGCTTTCGGCAAAATTTCGGATGAGAATTTGGCAAAATGGACGTCGTATTTGGACTCAGCGCGCGAAAACGATCGAAACGGTATATTTACTTTAATTTTTCGGCACCTCGGTACTGTTCACGCCGGAACAGTAACTCCGGCCGCCGGAATTACTGTTCCGGCGACCGGCGAGCGGCGGCGGGCGGCGGCGCACGGCGGCGGGTGGCGGCGCAGCGGCGGCACAGCGGCAGAGGGCGGCGGCGCAGGCGCGGGCGGGGGCTCGGGTGCGCGGTCCATGGGCCTGGCGTGCACCGGGAGCACCGAATACCCCCCGTGCCACGTGGCGGCTCCCGATTAGCTGGCCGGCTTCTAGAAGCCCACGGGGACTGTGACACGTGGCACACCCGGATTGGCCGACATCTTCCGGAAGACCCGGCGCGGGGACCGGGCCCGTGCTCCACGTGGACACGTGGCGTCTTCTGAGTGGCCCTTGCACAGGCTGTTCCCTGTTTTGTGGACACGTGGCGCGTTTTGGTTGGCCCGTTTCGGTGTTTCCTGTTCGGATCCGATCCTGTGTGGAGCCTCAGCCCATTATAAATAGGGCCCCCCACCCCCCTCTCTTTGCACCTCGGTTTTCGAGCTCTTAGAGAGAGAACCAGAGAAAGTGCCCTCTACGAAATTTCTTCCTCTCTCTCTCTTCTCTCTCTCCTCCAAATCTCAGAATTTTTGAAGGTACCGTTAGTGAGTTATCTGCGACGCGGCGCACTGCGACGGTTTTCTTTTTCGGCCCATTTCCCGTCGCAGTTCCGTCGAAAATTCCCTGTGGGCTAACCAGGAGGAATTTTTGGACGATTTTTGCGACAGCGCGTTCCTAAGAGGTAAGACTTCGATTTCCGTGTTGATCACTTTGCTCCATTTCGTACTTTTGGCACGTTTCCCGAGGCCTCTTTGACCCCCCTTTTTGCTGTGGAAATTTCTGGACAGTGTCAACTTCTCCGATTTTTATCTTGGCGTAGGAGCATCAGATCGAGGCGTTCAAAGAGTCGATTTTGATCTACTCTTCGCGAGGAACGCAACCGTAATTTTTCTGGATTTTTATGAGCACTATTTAGAGGTGAAAAATTCCTCTTTTCCCGTGCTATTTGAAAAACAGCAAAAGCTGTATTTTTATGAATACTATAGTTACACCCTGGGCAATGTGTGTTGCTGTAGGGCACCGTTTTCGGCAGACAGCAGTTCTAGGGGACTGTGGACAACCAGGAGACTACCTGAGGTGTAGTTTGAGCTGCTCGAGGTGGGCGGTTGTTGCTTACCTCATTTTTGACAAGCTCACTGGGATTACTGGAACTCCCTTAAAATTTAATTGATGAGAACAATTGGGACAAACTAATATGACAATTGATGAGAACAATTGGGACAAACTAAATTGATGAGAACTATTGGGACTACTAACAGGACTACTAACAGGACTACTAACAGGACTACTAACAGGACTACTAACAGGACTACTAACAGGACAATTGATGAGAACCGCTGGGACAAACTCTCCTAAAATTTAATATAATTCCACAGATGATATGATGACTTATATTGGGACACTGTGATTAAGACAAAGGCTATAATCTCGCATGCAAATGACTTTTATTCAGTAAATCAATCTTTTTAAATCTTTGACACTATTTTACAACTTTTAAAATAAAGACAGTTGCATGCATGCCCGGACATCAGGTAGGGCCACTATTTATTGCTACACTATCATATTAAGACTTGACATGTTTTATTACTCTCTTTTGCTTTCAGTTGCTTGTCGCTCGAGTATGAGCAGGGGTTTGGGATAGTATAGCCAAGGTTATGTTAGATTATAAACTTGTGGGGTGTTGCGGTGACCGCGGACTGTAGGCGGTCGGCCGGGTATTTATCCTTGCATCAGAATGGGGTTGAGTCTGGTCTATTTTTGGCATCAGCAGGGGATCGGGCTTTTCTCTAGTGGATGGTTTTTCCCACTTATTGAGTACTATGGCATCAGATCAGGGTTTCTTAGTGGATGGCTTTTCCCACTTTGATCATAGTCATGATCCAGTCCTGCTGTTTACGACACTTATGATACTTATTACTGAGGTACTTTTACTCGTGTGGGTCGCTCCCCTCGAGTGCCACTCCGGAGTGTGTTACAGGCAGGCTTGAGTCCTTGAGACTCTCATTCCCTATCGGTGTTATGCATTGGCCAGCATACCCGATTTGGGCAGGCAAGGCGCAGCAGGCAGTACCAGTTTTACTGGTGGCATAAGATTGGGTTTATTCAGGCAGGCATGTTAGATACTGATGCATACATACAGTCATTCCTTTTGGCACTGCATTTAGAGGCATGCTAGTGGTGGTTTCCCCTTTATTCAGCAGTTCTGCTTACAGCTTTACCACTTTTTCCTTTCTGGCCTCTAGTAATCCTAGTGGGTGCATCAGAGTTGAGGTTTTGCCCACTAGGGGAGGCTACTGGTTTATCTGGTAGTTCTCACCCCCATTATTCTTTTCTGTTTCTTTCTTCTTCTTTATTTTGCAGAGTCGTCTGCGGGAGCTGCTAGGCTATCAGCGGCTGATAAAGGTAAGGGGATCGCTGAGTAGATAGATCTCCTGGGAGACTGAGAGCTGTAGATAGACGTTGTACCCTTCACTCAGACTATGATATTCTCCTTTTATTTTTAGTCTGGCTTTCGCCGGCTGGTTGTATTATTTTGGTGAGCTGGGAGATTATTGTACATATTACAGTTTATTTTTAGTTCCAGTCTGAGATACTATGTGGTTCTTCTATTTCAGCTCTGTATTATGCTCCTTTATTGTTCATATTATATCGGAGCAGGTTACCAGCGCTTCGTGTACTCGGGAAATCCCGTGTACACGGCGGATCTGTTGGCAAGCCCGGGTTCCGGGGCGTGACAGAGTAGGTAGATCTCGAGGCAGGATGAGCGTGTTAGCTGGACTGTTGGTGTACCCAGGTTTCCTCAGACGGTTGTACTTTTACATTTGGGACTGGCTTTTGCCAGCAGGTTGTATTTATTTTGGGTGAGCTGGGAGAGACAGATGTATCATTTATACAGATGTATTGTATTTTATTTCCAGCTTCAGTCTGAGATGTATTAGTTTTAGTTCAGCTCTGTTTTATTGCTCTTTTATTATTGTCTCTTATATCTGAGCAGGTTTGGCGCTTCGTGTACACGGGAAATACCGTGTGCACGGCGGATCTGTGGACGGGCCCGGGTTCTGGTTTACACCCGGGGCGTGACATCCACACCACAAACACACCTTCACTTTTCAAATTTTCCTATTACTTCTCCTCTTCTTCTTCTTCTCTAATTTCCTCAAACACTCTCTTTTCTTCTTCTTCTCTAATTTCCTCAAACACTCTCTTTTCTTCTTCTACTTCTTCCTTCTTTCTCTCTTCCTCTGTTTTCCTTACTTTTCTCTGCTTGCAGGGAAGAAGGAGGTGACGTGGCAAGAACTTAATTAAGGTGGCTTAATTAAGAGAACTTGGGTGCTTGGCAGCTGGAGTAAATAAATTAGAAAAAAAACCAAACCCCTCAACTCTCTTTCTTTTCCTTTCTTTTCTTTTCTTTTCTTAAACTCCAAAGCAGGTAACAATAATTAATTAAATTTATTAATTAATCCATTTCTAGCCAACTCCAACTCACTTTTCACCTTCGGGACCTCCGCATCAGTTCCAAACCTCCCGAACTCCGCTGTAATCTGAAAATACATATGCCTAAAGCTTTTCCCACTCAAAAAGCTCAACCGTGGAGTCGGTGTGCTCAATCCAAAATCCGGTGCTCTACACTCTCCCCTCCTTTAAAGGGTTTCGTCCTCGAAACCAGAATGAATCCAAATCTCAGGAAGGTGTCTCAAATAAATAGGGACAGGTAATCCTCAACTCATCCTCAGGCTCCCAAGTGGCCTCTCTCTCATCATGATGGCTCCATAAGACCTTCACAAAAGGTATAATCCGATTGCGCAATTCTTTCGTCTCTCTAGCAAGAATTCGCATCGGGCGCTCCTGATAGCTCAAATCCTCGTCCAACTCGAGTGAAGTGAAGTCCAAAACATGCGAGGGGTCAAATACATACTTCCTCAGAACGGAGATGTGAAATACATCATGAGTGCCTGCTAGACGTGGCGGTAGCGCAACTCGGTAAGCAACGGGTCCAATGCGCTCTAAAACCTCAAACGGGCCAATAAATCGCGGACTGAGCTTTCCGCGTACTCCAAATCGGCGTATCCCTCGAGATGGCGAGACTTTCAGAAAAACATGATCTCCAACCTAGAACTCCAAGTCTCGCCGCCTCCTATCGGCATAACTCCTCTGCCGGCTTTGAGCGGTCTCCAAATGTCGCCGAATGACCTTGACCTTTTCTTCAGCTTCCATAAGCAAGTCAGGCCCTAAGGTCTTCCTTTCACCCACGTCACTCCAACGTAATGGCGATCGACATTTCCGTCCATACAATGCTTCGTAGGGCACCATCTGAATGCTCGCCTAGAAGCTATTGTTATAAGCAAACTCTGCCAACCTCAAATGTCGATCCCAGCTGCGGCTAAAACTCAGGACACAAGCTCTCAACATATCCTCCAGAGTCTAAATGACCCGCTCGGACTGTTCGTCAGTCTGTGAGTGAAAGGCAGTGCTGAACTGAAGCTGGGTCCCCAAGGCGGTCTGCAGGCTCCTCCAGAAATGCGAAGTGAACCTCGGGTCCCTATCAGACACAATCGAAACTGGTACTCCATGCAGCCTCACAATCTCATCCATGTACAACTATGTCAGTCTCTCCAGAGTCCAACTCGACTGTTGTTGGGTTATATGTAATAAGGATCTAAATAGGGGAAAAAACACCTAGAGGGGGGTGAATAGGTGTAAACGTATAAACACTCAAAAATCGTTGCGATAAAAACCCAATGCGGAAATAAAAACAATACGCAAGATTTTTACGTGGAAAACTCCATCACCGGAGTAAAAAAACCACGGGACCGATAACACGGCAGAAATCCACTAGAATTAAAACACGTACAAGGTGATTTACCGTACACACTTACGACTCAACCTTTTCCATACGCTCCTAGAGGATCTTCTCCGCTCGCTCCACGACGCTTCTCGAATCCACGATCTGCGCCCAACGCCGAATCCACGGCGTCCAACGTCGAATCCACGACGTCCGACCGAATCCACGGTCTTCACCCAATAGCACCCTTCGAATCCACGAACGTGCCTCGCTCCGAATCCACGAGAGCGGTTGAACCTTGAATCCACAAGGACACGCGAATCCACGCGCCGATTTTTGGGGTAAATCGTTGTTTTTGGTGGTGATGATCCGCCGAATACTTAGATCAAAGATAGATCGGAAATACCATCTAAGTATTCATTAGTTTGATTCAACTCAAGATGTGAGTATGAAAATCTAGAATCAAACTAATCAATATAGATGAAGAAATATAGAGTATTCTCTAATGATTTCCTTTCTTCTCTATATGTGGATCTAGAGCCGTATAAGATGATATATGAAAATGACGGCTATATGGATTATTTTTGGATTCCCCCTAGAAAAAGAGTCATAGGGTCTATTTATAGGTTAGAAACCCTAGGAAGGAGATAAGAATCAAAAACCTAACATTTCTGGAAATTTGACGGACGGCGATCCGGATCGGATTTGGGCGATCCGGATTGCAGTAGCAATAAAGACGGTTTCCAGAAAATCACACGTTCGGGATCCGGATCGGATTGTCTGATCCGAATCGTTCATACAATTCAGAAAACTCAACGTTCGGGATCCGGATCGTGAGATGCTGCGATCCGGATTGAAGTATTGTATGAAACAACAACCTTCGGGATCCGGATCGCTGGCTCTGATCCGGATCCTGAACATGTCCGAACACCAGTTTTTGATGTTTATTCAATGAAAGATTCTTCCAAGTGTTTCTACACTACAAGAAGTATTCGGATCACACAAAATCTTTAGTTAAACATACCTGATCCTTTTGAATTCTTCTTTCTTGAGATTGAGTTAAATGATCCAACTTCCTTCACCTTCAATCTTCAAGACTTGAGACTTTCACGAAACTATGCCAACTTAAATTCCGTAACAATCTCCCCCTTTGGCGGTTTCGTGACAAAACACAGATCCACTAAAGAAAATTCAAAAAGATATTTTTGTTGCTATCACCATACAACAAAAATTTACAATGGAGATCCGAAAATTTAAAAACATGAGATAAACTCCTAAAACAGACTCTAGACTTAGACATCTGTACTCTCTGCACAAGGAAATCATTCTTGACAAAAAGAGATCGTTAGATACCTCAAGAATATTTAGCATACAAAACCTAGTACAGAGATAGAGTTTATCTGATCATCATGACATTTGAGAATTCAGATATGTAAGAGAATCATAGTCAAAAACCAACATATCTTCTATGCAATTAAAAAAAATGTCATGTTAGTGAACATCAACTTGTTAGTTATATTACATGCCCAAATAGTTAGTCGAATAGTTAGTCGAGGCATGCATTCAAAACAAATGAAAACCAAAAGTTGAAGTTCTACTTACTTCGATGTTCACACATTCACATCATCATTGTTCAAGTTCATTGTTCAAGTTCCCTTGATGTTCACTTACCTTGATGTTCACATCACATCATTGTCATTGTTCAAGTTCCCTCTAAACTCTCTCCCCCTTTTTGTCACAAACAAAGCCAAAATCACAAAAACTTTAAGGAGAGTTAAATAGAACAAAATAAAGAAACTCCTGAGAACTAAATAAGAACAAAAACTTAAAAACCTGCAAAAGAAAGATTAGAGAAAAGAAGAAAAACTTTATGCAGAGTCGTCGGAGCTGATACACCCAAGCTTCTGAAACATTTTCTTGATCCGTTTGTTTATAGAAGCTTGTTCCTTCTTAACTTCTTTGATATCCTCTTTCATTTCAGCGACATCAGTAGCCATGCGCTCTTGCTCGTTTGAGAGTCGCTGTTGTTCCTTAAAGATTGAACTCACTGACGCATCATCATCAGAAGTGGATGGAGGTGCCTGCTGTGCTGGTGGAACAGGAGGAGTTTCTGCCAGTGCAGAGGTTGTCGCTCGTTGTTGTTGTGCTCGTTGCCGGTGAGGAGGTATTAAGGGTTCATCTTGTTTAGTCGATAAGGACTTCACAATTGTTGTGGTGCCCAAACTGTACATGTATGAGCTCGCGCTTGTATCGACTTTAAACTTTCTAAGGATGCGCATGATAATCATTGGGTAGGGTAGTCTCTATGTGGGGTGAGAGTGTTCCACATACCGCGCCATCCTTGACCAAATGAGATAAGGAATATTCAAGTTTGCTCCCATCAATGCGGCCGGGTTTCCAAGAAGATAAAGGTATAACATTCTGTCCCATCGAAGAACCTTCGTATTCATGTTGGGAAGAATGTTGTAGCAGACAATGAAGTTTATATACCGATACTCTGGTCGAAGCTCTTTAGAGAAAACAGAATTTTCGGTCGACCGAGTATTTGGAAGACAAATTCCATTAACTACAGCTCTCCAGGAGTTATCGTTGAAGCTTTGAGTTTTTAGGTAATGGAGTCCATCAGCTCTGGCTGTCATACCTAGCACAACTCCAATCAGCTGGGGTGTGACTTTGATTTTGATATTTTTAACCAAAGTGTGAAATTCTCGACGTCCATCCTCGTGATCAATCAGACTTGCAGCGTTCTGATAAAACATTCGAACTGAGTGTGGACAGTACCCAGTAGTCTCAGGGAAGTTGCAAATTTGAGCAAGACCAACTTGGTCAAACAAAGTCCCAAAAGCTACAGATCGTTCCTTCATTGGTTTGACATTGACATGTCTCTCGCCAATGCATTCCCTCTTCTCAAAATCCTTGATTCTTTCGGAGCTGATGAAGTCTTGTGGAGGAGGCTGCCTAGCAACTGGTTCCTCAATGGTAATTCCCTGAGCACTGCCTCTTTTTCTTGCACCGGTTTTTCTTTTTGTTCCAATTGGACTTGGTTCCATAGGGGCTTTTCCTTTTTCAGCTGCAGTAGGTTTTGAAGCTTCAGCAGTTGCTTTCCCTTTGGAGACAATGGGAGCAGCTTGCTCGATTTCGATGTTATCCCAGTCGATCGATTCTGTCTCTGATTCAGTGTCGGAATCAACCTTAGTCTTCTTTGCTTTCTTAGCCTTCTTAGGCTTGGCAGTATCCTTGACATGTACCATGGCAGCAAGTAGGAAAATAATCTAAGTGATCACCATTTTGATTGCTAGTGAAAAATGTATCCTGTGAAGACCAACTCAAGAACACATGAAAAATTGTTAATTTTCAAAAATTTGAAAAATTGTACCCAAACAATCATAATCATGTAGAGAGACTAAGAATCAAATTAGTTTTGCAAAAGGACTTTTAAAAATAGATCAATTGCATGATTTTCGAAAATCCTTATTATATGCCCTAAAACCGAAATTTTAGAAATCGAAACCTAAAAATCCGTTAATCAGGAGAATACCTAGCATATAATCAAAACTAATCTACCCAGAGTTCTTATTTCAAAAGAAATTTGATCAAAAACCATCCACAAACAAAGTTGATCCAAGAAATTCATCACGTTTGAGGAGGAAAAGAGAAAAACGGTGAAAAACCGAGATTTTGATCAATAAAACTTACTTGGAGTTGAAGAACTTGAGTTTGAAAGCTTCCAGGAAGGATGAAATCTAGAGAGAGAGGCTCTGGAAACTTTGGAACAAAAGATTGGAGTAAAAGAAATCAAAACCCTTTTGTTCTTTATAAAACCCTAGCCGCGATCCGGATCAGTTCATGATTGCGATCCGGATCGGCTGCCCGCAGTGAGAAACTGCGTTCGGGATCCGGATCGGCAGGTCCAATCCGGATCGTCAGCCCGCAGAAGAATACCTGCGTTCGGGATCCGGATCATCTTGCCCGATCCGGATCGGCTCCAACTTTTTCTTTAGAAAATTTCAGAGAAATTCAAGAAAAACCAGAAAAAGATTGTAAGCACAAATGTGTATCAACCTTAAACACAAATCATCGTTTCATACAACAAGAATTAGATTATGCCAAATCTATCAATAATATCCAAAAATGAAACGAGAATTTACAAGAATTAAATCCCTTAAAGTTGAACACCTTCAATTACATCTAACTTGATCTTATGAGTAATGCCTTTATCAAATCATCAATTCAGTAAAGAAAATGAAATACAAAGATCAATAGATGTTTGAAATCCCAAATATAGTAGATAATGTATCTAGACAATCTGTTGAAGAGAGTGGCTCTTTGAGCATCTTTCTTTAAAAACCCACCTTATACCAACCTTGAAATTTGACGAAGTCAAGTATTTCAACATGCATTTTACTTAATCAAAATTTGAACAACCATGCTTGGTATACATGTGGTAGCTGCACACAATACTCGGACGACCGAGGTGGTAGCTCTTTCCTCCATGTGGTGGTAGTTTTCACACTCCTCATTGGGATGTAACTCTTTCCACATCTTTTGAGCATTTTACTTTTTCTATGACTCCCCCTCAATTGGCTATCAATTATTTAAGATATAAAGTATTCAACCAAATATTGATCTCGATTTCATACTCGACTAAGCAGTCAAATAAGATAATGACTATACCAAGAGATCATTGAGAGAGAGAAATTGACTTTGATCACTTAGAAGATGATTTAATTAACATAAATGATCATTGCAACAGTGAAATATTATGATGGCAAAAGCATAATAAATTTCTAAATGTGCGAAAAGATGCAATTAAAGTCAATTATGATCTATGCTCAATTAATGTCCTATGTACAAACATAGATAATGAACAAAACAAAAACAAATACAAAACCTATCCTAAGCAAAGGTTTCAAAAAGAAGTTTATTTCAAGGAAAGCATTCCAATTGCTTTTCGTAAATGAATAAAACGTTTTTGATCCAAAGGTTTTGTTAAAAAGTCAGCCAATTGATCCTCAGTTGAAATATATGAAAGTTGAAGAGTATTTGATTCAACTAGCTCTCTAAGAAAATGATATCTAAGTTCAATATGTTTTGTTCTAGAGTGCAACACAGGGTTTTTAGAAATGTTAATTGCACTTGTGTTGTCACAAAGAATTGTTACCGAAGATGCTGAAATGCGGAAGTCGCTCAATACGCTTTTCATCCAAATGAGTTGAGTTGAGCAACTTCCAGCTGAAATGTATTCCGCTTCGACAGTCGAGAGTGCTATGCAATTCTGCTTTTTACTGTGCCATGCAACAAGGCAATGGCCAAGATAGAAGCATGCACCACTCGTGCTTTTCCGATCATCCACTGATCCTGCCCAATCGGCATCTGAGTATCCAACAATATCCAGACTTGTTCCCATAGGATACCAAATTCCGAAATTAATTGATCCTTTGATGTACCGGATGATCCGTTTCACCGCTTTCAGGTGAACCTCCTTTGGTGCTGATTGATATCTCGCGCAAATCCCAACACTAAAGGATATATCCGGGCGACTAGCCGTGAGGTAAAGTAGACTTCCAATCATACTTCTATACAGTTTCTCGTCTACATTCTCACTATGTGATTCACTTCCAAGTCCCTTGTGGCTAGTTCCCATTGGAGTTGGAAAATCTTTACAATTTTCTAGATCAAACTTTTTGACCAACTCCATTGCATACTTGGATTGACTCAAGTGAATACCTTCATCATTTTGTTTAATTTGCAATCCAAGAAAATAAGTCAATTCGCCCATCATGGACATCTCAAATTCGCTTTCCATGGTCTCCGCGAATTTAGAAGCATCATTATCTCTTGTTGCGCCAAATACAATGTCATCGACATAGATTTGTGCTATAATGAAATTGCTTTGATAATGCTTCACAAAGAGAGTCCTATCAGCTCCCCCTCGAGTATAGCCCTTCTCCAAAAGGTGCTTTGTTAACCTTTCGTACCATGCTCGCGGTGCTTGTTTCAGACCGTAAAGAGCCTTTTTCAAACGAAAAACATGGTTAGGTTGTTTATGATCTACAAAACCTTTCGGTTGAGCCACATAAACTTCCTCATTTAAAAAACCATTTAGAAATGCGCTCTTAACGTCCATTTGAAATAATTTGATTTTAAAATGACAAGCAATAGCAAATAGTATACGAATGGACTCGAGTCTAGCTACAGGGGCGAATGTTTCGTCAAAGTCTATACCTTCTACTTGAGAATAACCTTGAGCAACTAATCGTGCCTTGTTCCTGATGATAGTACCATCCTCATATTTCTTGTTCTTGAAGATCCATTTGGTACCTATCACATTATGTTGCTTTGGAGGCTTCGTTAATTCCCAGACTTTGTTTCGCTCAAATTGATGGAGCTCTTCCTGCATTGCTTTAATCCAGTAGTCATCCTGAAGAGCTTCATCTATGTTCTTTGGTTCGATTAAAGATACATAGCAAGCGAATCCACAAACCAACTGCTTCCGAGTTCTAACTCCTTCTTGTGGATCTCCAATGATGTTCGATTCCGGATGATCCTTGGAGATTCGTAACGTTTGTTGAAACGGAGTACTCGGAGATACATGAGATGATTCCTGCACATCAGATAAACTAGAAGAGCCATTAGATGTATCATTAATATTGGAAGTATTATCATGAGAAGATGCACTAGCAGGAGAATCATCATCTAGAGAGATATCGAGGGTAGATTTTCCAGATCCAAATTGAAAAGCTTCATCTACTTTAACATTTATAGATTCTACGATCGTCTTAGATTCAATGTTAAATACTCGATATGCTCTGCTATTCGTAGAGTAACCCAAAAAGATCCCTTCATCACTTCGAGAGTCGAACTTTCCAAGATTTTCACGGTCACGTAAAATGTAACATCGACTCCCGAAGATACGAAAGTATTTGATATCCGGTTTTCTACTAAACCACAGCTCATATGGTGTATTTAAAGTTCCTGGGCGCAAGTAAACTCTATTAATGACATAGACAGCGGTGTTCACGGCTTCAGCCCAAAAATGTAGCGGTAAATTCCGGCTATGAAGCATCACACGCGCCATCTCTTGTACAACCCTGTTTTTGCGCTCAACAACACCATTCTGCTGAGGTGATATAGGGTGCCGAGAATTCATGTTTAATGCCATTTGAAGTGCAAAAATCAATGAATTTTGAATTTATGAATTCTCCACCTCTATCACTTCTAACACGAATGATCTTTTCATTCTTTTCAATCATAATACGATGGCAACTCTTATGAAAAGAGTCAAACGTATCAGCTTTCTCTTTTAAAAATGCTACCCAAGAAAACCTAGAGAAATCATCAACCAATAAGAAAATGTACCATTTACCTCCCAAGGATGGTTGACGGGTCGGCCCCATTAAATCCATGTGCAAAAGTTCCAAGGGCCGTTTTGTACCAACGTGGTTCAAGTTCTTGTGTGCAGTCCTAGACTGTTTACCCTTTTGGCAACCACCACAGACAACGTTTTGTTTAAATAAAAGTTTTGGAACCCCCTTGACCACGTCCTTGTTTGAAATTCTAGTAAGTTCCTTAAAATTTAAGTGACCTAGCCTTTCATGCCAAAGAGTTTCATTATTCAAAGCGGCTAAGTTACAATTTTCAGAAAATTTATTAGGAACAACATAACAATTGTTTTCAGATCTAACCCCTTTTAAAAAGAAGACATGGTCCTTATCAGTTACAACGCATTCAACAGATGAAAAGTTAACTGAAAAACCATTGTCGCAAAGTTGACTTATGCTTATGAGGTTAGTCTTAAGGCCATCAACAAATAAGACGTTTTTCAAAATCGGGCCATCTGGAATAGCTACCGTCCCTTTTCCAACAATTTTGGAAGATCGACCGTCTCCGAAAACAACGTGTCCTCCGGAGATTTTCTCAAGATTTTGAAAACTATTTTTGTCTCCGGTCATATGACGGGAACACCCGCTATCCAGATACCAAGACGAACTATCATATGCATGCAAGGAAACATTGGAAACAAGACAAGGGAAAATTTCACCTTTGCGCACCCAAACCTTTTTGGAGTGCGTCGGTAATGGTTGTGAAGTTATATGCCTCGGTGAAAGCGTCTTGTTATAGCGATTGTTGCTCCTTGATGAAATCGTCTGGCGCGATGAACTACCAAGTCTCTTTTCATTTGAAAAGTTTTGCTTTGATTTCCGGGGAGGAGCCTTTTTGGTAGTTGTTGCAAGAGGTGTTTGAGATGAGCGTTCGACTCCCGTCTTACAATATCTTCTTATGTGCCCTGAAACACCACAACGAAAACATACCTTAGATCTTGACGATCCAAAGAGGATGAAGTAGGTTTGTTGTCGTTGTTTGTCTTGAATTCCGGTGTCGGAAGAGGAGATACCGACTGAGGCACAAAAACTGTCCCACTCGAACTTGGACTGTTTCCAGTTTGAGTGTATCCGAGGCCGAACCGATTTGATTGACCAAGACCAAGAAGTCTATCCAACTTACTCCTTCCTGAAGAGAATCGCTGTAAGTCATTCTTGAGTTGGAAAATGGTCTTTGTCATTTCCAGATTATCCTGTCGAGCCTCGTTGTAGAGCTTTGAGAAGTGATTGGCGTTATCCACCAGATTTGTATGTTCCTTCTCAAGTTGCTCATTGGACTCTTGAAGGGAAACATTTGCTTTTATCAGGTTTTCCCTTTCCACTTCAAGAGCGTTTGAGAGAGAAGTCGCTCTTTTTGCTTCTTCTTCGAGATCATGCACTCTCCCTCTCAAACTCTTGTTTTGCTTAGCCACTTTCTTTGAATCCCTCAAAAGTCTGTGGTAGGCTAGAGCAAAATCTTCACCTTCCGAATCATCCGATTCATTGTCCGTTGCATTCTTTTCAACAGTGGAGTTGGACAACGACTCGGATGTACTTGCCATAAAGCACATGAAGGGTGAAGATACGGACGCGTGGAATGCGGTGGAGCTCTTTTCTTCATCACTCGAAGATGACTCATTTGACGTTGAGTTGTCATCCCAAGTGACGACTTGCATCGCCTTCTTCTTTGCCGGATACTTGTTGGGACACTCCGTTGCAATGTGGCCGTAGCCTCGACATTTGAAGCATTGTAGTTGTCCTTCTGAACTTTTCTTATCCTTTGAGAAGTTCTCTTGCTTTCTTGACTTGTAACTTGAGGTACCCTTGCCTTTGTTCGACTTTCCGAAGGATGGAGATTTGCTTGAATTACCCCTTCGAAAGTTGCGGCGAAACTTCCTTGTCAAGAGAGCGAGCTGCTTCTCAAATTCCTCCATAGAAAGGTTCTCGTCATCGTCTGAGGAGGATGTATCCGCGTCTTCTTCCTTAGTTGTTTTCAACGCATAACCTGAAGACTTAGAAGTGGATACCTTTCCAGAAGAATTGTTAGTAGTAAATGTCATTTCATAAGTTTGTAATGAACCAACTAATTCTTCTACACGTATTTCGTCCGGGTGTTTAATAGTTTAAATGGCAGTAACCTTTGGGCGAAATCGTTCAGGAAGAGTTCTTAAAATCTTTCTTACAATCTTAAATTCTGGAATCTTCTCTCCCAGGTTAGCACATGAGTTTACGATATCTTGCAATCGTGTATAGTAGTCCGTGAAAGATTCATTTTCTGCCATCAAGATAGAGTCAAACTTGCTCGTAAGCATTTGCAGTTTCTGAATCTTCACGAGGTTAGTTCCCTCATGTGTAACCTGAAGAACATCCCAGATTTCTTTCGCAGTCTCACATGCCGAGACGCGAGAGAATTCAGTTTGAGATAAGGCATTAAAAATAGCATTAATTCCCTTGCCATTGTAAGAAGATGAATCTAACTCTTCCTTGGTCCATTTCGACCTAGGTTTTAAGGTGTGAACATCACCAATAAATTCAGTTGGATTAGACCATCCTAATTCAATTGATTGCCACACCCGTTCGTCGATGGAAATTAAAAAGGCTTTCATCCGCACTTTCCAGTACGCATAATTTGTTCCATCGAAGAACGGGGGTCGGTTGATGTTTCCACCTTCAACCATTGTTTACAACCCTATTCCCTCTCTGATACCACTTGTTGGGTTATATGTAATAAGGATCTAAATAGGGGAAAAAACACCTAGAGGGGGGTGAATAGGTGTAAACGTATAAACACTCAAAAATCGTTGCGATAAAAACCCAATACGGAAATAAAAATAATACGCAAGATTTTTACGTGGAAAACTCCATCACCGGAGTAAAAAACCACGGGACCGATAACACGGCAGAAATTCACTAGAATTAAAACACGTACAAGGTGATTTACCGTACACACTTACGACTCAACCTTTTCCATACGCTCCTAGAGGATCTTCTCCGCTCGCTCCACGACGCTTCTCGAATCCACGATCTGCGCCCAACGCCGAATCCACGGCGTCCAACGTCGAATCCACGACGTCCGACCGAATCCACGGTCTTCACCCAATAGCACCCTTCGAATCCACGAACGTGCCTCGCTCCGAATCCACGAGAGCGGTTGATCCTTGAATCCACAAGGACACGCGAATCCACGCGCCGATTTTTAGGGTAAATCGTTGTTTTTGGTGGTGATGATCCGCCGAATACTTAGATCAAAGATAGATCGGAAATACCATCTAAGTATTCATTAGTTTGATTCAACTCAAGATGTGAGTATGAAAACCTAGAATCAAACTAATCAATATAGATGAAGAAACATAGAGTATTCTCTAATGATTTCCTTTCTTCTCTATATGTGGATCTAGAGCCGTATAAGATGATATAGGAAAATGACGGCTATTTGGATTAACCCTAGAAAAAGAGTCATAGGGTCTATTTATAGGTTAGAAACATTTGGAAGGAGATAAGAATCAAAAACCTAATATTTCTGGAATTTTGACGGACGGCGATCCGGATCGGATTTGGGCGATCCGGATTGCAGTAGCAATAAGGACGGTTTCCAGAAAATCACACGTTCGGGATCCGGATCGGATTGTCTGATCCGGATCGTTCATACAATTCAGAAAACTCAACGTTCGGGATCCGGATCATGAGATGCTGCGATCCGGATTGAAGTATTGTATGAAACAACAACCTTCGGGATCCGGATCGCTGGCTCTGATACGGATCCTGAACTTGTCCGAACACCAGTTTTTGATAATTAAGCAATTAAAAACTCTTCCAGGTGTTTCTACACTACAAGAAGTATTCGGATCACACAAAATCTTTAGTTACACATACCTGATCCTTTTGAATTCTTCTTTCTTGAGATTGAGTTAAATGATCCAACTTCCTTCACCTTCAATCTTCAAGACTTGAGACTTTCACGAAACTATGCCAACTTAAATTCCGTAACAGACATCACCAATAAATTCAGTTGGATTAGACCATCCTAATTCAATTGATTGCCACACCCGTTCGTCGATGGAAACTAAAAAGGCTTTCATCCGCACTTTCCAGTACGCATAATTTGTTCCATCGAAGAACGGGGGTCGGTTGATGTTTCCACCTTCAACCATTGTTTATAACCCTATTCCCGCTCTGATACCACTAGTTGGGTTATATGTAATAAGGATCGAAATAGGGGAAAAAACACCTAGAGGGGGGTGAATAGGTGTAAACGTATAAACACTCAAAAATCGTTGCGATAAAAACCCAATGCGGAAATAAAGAATAACTCGCAAGATTTTTACGTGGAAAACTCCATCACCGGAGTAAAAAACCACGGGACCGATAACACGGCAGAAATCCACTAGAATTAAAACACGTACAAGGTGATTTACCGTACACACTTACGACTCAACCTTTTCCATACGCTCCTAGAGGATCTTCTCCGCTCGCTCCGCGACGCTTCTCGAATCCACGATCTGCGCCCAACGCCGAATCCACGGCGTCCAACGTCGAATCCACGACGTCCGACCGAATCCACGGTCTTCACCCAATAGCACCCTTTGAATCCACGAATGTGCCTCGCTCCGAATCCACGAGAGCGGTTGAACCTTGAATCCACAAGGACACGCGAATCCACGCGCCGATTTTTGGGGTAAATCGTTGTTTTTGGTGGTGATGATCCGCCGAATACTTAGATCAAAGATAGATCGGAAATACCATCTAAGTATTCATTAGTTTGATTCAACTCAAGATGTGAGTATGAAAACCTAGAATCAAACTAATCAATATAGATGAAGAAACATAGAGTATTCTCTAATGATTTCCTTTCTTCTCTATATGTGGATCTAGAGCCGTATAAGATGATATAGGAAAATGACGGCTATTTGGATTAACCCTAGAATAAGAGTCATAGGGTCTATTTATAGGTTAGAAACCCTAGGAAGGAGATAAGAATCAAAAACCTAACATTTCTGGAAATTTTACGGACGGCGATCCGGATCGGATTAGCTGTGATCTGGATCGTCGTAACGAGTCAGGCAATTCCAGAAAAACGAAGGTTCGGGATCCGGATCGAAGTGCTTGATCCGGATCGTTCATACAGTTCACCAAACATCAACGTTCGGGATCCGGATTGCGAAGCCTGATCCGGATCGTTCAAGGAAGATGGTAAACTCAGTGTTCGGGATCCGGATCAAGAGAGGCTACGATCCGGATTGAACTGGTGTATGAACGAACCACCTTCCGGATCCGGATCGAACAACCTGATCCGGATCCTGAACATGTCCCAAGTCCAGTTTTTGATTTTTATGCAATGAAAGAGTCTTCCAAGTGTTTCTACACTACAAGAAGTATTCGGATCACACAAAATCTTTAGTTAAACATACCTGATCCTTTTGAATTCTTCTTTCTTGAGATTGAGTTAAATGATCCAACTTTCTTCACCTTCAATCTTCAAGACTTGAGACTTTCACGAAACTACGCCAACTCAAATTCCGTAACAGATTTCATGGCTAATCTTCAATTTTGCATGGTTTTTGATCAAATTTTTTTTGAAATAAGAACTCTAGACATTTTAGATTTGTTTCTATGCCTTGTATTCATTTGATTAACGAATTTTTGGATTTCGATTTCTCAAAATTCGGTTTTAAGGCAAAATTTGAGAATTTTCTAAAATCATGGGATTGATCTATTTTTAAAATTCTTTTTGCAAATCTAACTTGATTCCTAGTCTCTAAACACGATAATGATTGTTTGGGTATGGTTTTTCAAAATTTTGAAATTAAACAATTTTTTTTTTCGTGCTCTTGAGTTCTTGCTTGCAGGATTTTTGTTTCAAACACTACAGCAGCAATGGCTTTTGGATGGATATTAGTGCTCATTGTCGCAATGGTTGGCACACGAGCGTCAATTAAAAAGGAGCAAGATAAAACAAGTCAGGAAGAGACGAAGAATGTCCTTCAAAATGATTCAGAATCAGACGAAGAAGATTGGGAAGAAATTTGCAGAGAAATACAACAGGTTGTTGATGAAGAAGACAGGTTCGCTTTAAAAAACAAAAAGTTGATGAAGTCTTGCTCAACGACCAAGCAGTATGCTAGACGAAAGACTCCAAGGGGAAGTGAAATTCACATTATTGAACCCCTCGCCAGAGAACAATCTCTTCCTAGAGAATCTTCATGGATTGAAGGTAGAAATGCACCATCTGCATCCTCGCTACCTCCTTCGACCTCTAGGAAAGACACGACAGAGGATGATATATTTATGTCCTCCATCCAACAAGAACAGAGGAGATTGTCTGTAGAACAAGAAAGAATATCCATTGACATACAATGTATCACTTCTGGACAACAACAGATGAAAAGAAAATGTTCAAAAATATCAAGACTGCTCAAAGGAATTTTGAACAAATTGGATTGTAGCAGCTCGGACAGGTCATATCTAGATTGAACTTTTTGTGTTAATGTCTTCTCTTGCAGGTCTTAATCTTTAAGAACTCTGCTTTACTCTTTTCTTTTTAGCTTTGGCTACATTGAACTTGAACTTGAAAGTTTGGTTTGGAGAAACTTGATGAACTTTGGTAAGTTGAAGGTAAGTTGGATGCATGCCACTACTAACTATTTGACTAACTATTTGGACATGTAATATTACTAACAAGTTGCTTGATAACTGACATATTGTTAACTTGTTACTTGTTTTGACATGACATTTGGTTTTTTAATGATTAGGGATATGTGAATCTTTGTTTGCTAAATTTTCATACATATCTGATAATTAATGTCATGATGAGTATAAACTCTATCTCTCTGATTGCTTATTGAATATTTGAATTCTTGAGGTATCTAACGATTTCTTTTGTCAAGAATTATTTCTTTTGCAGAGAGTACAAACGTCTAAGTCTAGAGTCTGTTTTAGGAGTTTATCTCTTGTATTCATTTTTTATTTGGATCATACTTGTAAATTTTTGTTGTATGGTGATAGCAACAAAAATATCTTTTAGAATTTTTTAAGTGAATTTTTGTTTTGTAACGAAACCGCCAAAGGGGGAGATTGTTAAGGATTTTGTTTTGGCGTATTTCGTGAAGAGGTATAAGTCTTGAAGATTGAAGATGAAGAATTGTGAATCAATTACACCAATCTCTAGAAGAATGGATTCGGAATGATCAGGTACGTTTAACTAAATAATTTTGGTGATCTGTAAACATTTGTGTAGTTTAGAAACACTTGGATAAGTTTTTAGTGCATAAAAAATAAAAACTGGACAAGTTGGATGTTCAGGATCCGGATCAGACCATTCCAGTCCGGACCCCGAGCATAGTTTAGTTCATGCGGAATTCCTGTCCGGACCTCCCCTGTTTCAGTTCGGACCCCGAACTATGTGTTTGCTGAAATCGCATGAACAGTCCGGATCAGGAAATTCCAGTCCAGACCCCAAACTATTTTTTCAGAAAAATTGCAGAAAAAAGACGACAGTCCGGATCAGCCAAATCCAGTCCGGACCGCCGAGCGGGAAAAATTCTGTTAAGTCAGTTTTTTATGCTTATCTCTTTCCAAAGGTTTCTAACCTATAAATAGACCCTATCATTCATCTTTTAGGGTTAATCTACGTAATCGAAAAATCGATCAGGAAAATTAATAAAAAAATCCACAAATATAGAGAAGAAAGGAAAACACGATTAACTTCATGTTTCTTCATCTATATTGTTCAATTTGATTCTCGGGTTTCCAAGCTCCTATTATTCATAGAATCAAATTGAAGAATACTTAGATGGTATTTCCTTATTTATCTTTGATCTAAGTATTCGGAGGATCATCACCAAACAAAAACAATGATTTCCTAAAATCGGCGCGAGGATTCGCATGGCCTTGTGGATTCAAGGTGCTACCGCTCTCGTGGATTCGGAGTGAGGCGCATTCGTGTGATCGAGACGTGACGTAGTGGTGAAGACCGTGGATTCGGTTGGACGTCGTGGATTCGACGTTGAGCGTCGTGGATTCGGCGTTAGGACGCAAATCGTGGATTCCAGGAACGTTCGGAGCGAGCGGAGAAGATCAACTAGGAGCGTATGGAAAAGGTTGAGTCGTAGGGTTACAGTAAATCACCTTGTACGTGTTTAATCCTAGTGGATTTCGTCGTGTTATCGGTCCCGTGATTTCGTTGTGTACCGTGCTGCGCGCTGCTTGCGTGTGCCCGCGCGGGGCTTGGCCATCGCGGGCCTGCCACGCCGCTGCCGGCCCGCGCGGGGCTGTGCCCGCGCGGGGGTGCCGCACTGCACGTTGCTTGCGCGTGCCCGGGCGGGGCTGCCGCGCTGCTTGGTGCTTGCGCGAGCCCGCGCGGGGCTGCCGCGCCGCCGCTTTGACCGCTCGGGCCAAGCAACTGCCATCAACAGCTTGGCTTGTCGATTTTTTTGGGGCTTGACGGTTTTTGGTTCGACTGTGTTACTTGGTGTTTTCGTCGACGGTTTTGCGTGACAGTTTTGTTTAGCTTATTCATTGACGGTTTTTAGCGTGACGGTGCAGTCCGCTTGTCGGTGCAGTCCGTTTGACGGTGCAATCTGCTTGACGGTGCAGTCCGCTTGTCGGTGCATTCCACTTGACGGTACAGCCCGCTTGATGGTGCAATCCGCTTGACGGTGTAGTCCGCTTGACGCAACTGTTTTCGTTTGTCGTCGGTTGATTCTCCGCTTGGTTGTTTTTCGTCGCGGACTTCCTCAAGGCAACGGTTGGAGCTGGGTTTCCATCGATTGCCTCGTTGACAGTCGGATCGTGTCGGAGGTACGATTTTCAACATGAGGAATTTTTTTGGACACTGAGTTTTTCGTCGGTTTATTGTTTTGGGTTTTGCCGGGTGCCGTTTTTATGTCCGGTCTTCTGTTTCACCATTAGGATTTTATCTGTTATTTTCGGTACACCGGTAGAATCCCCTTTTTCGGTAAATTCGGGTTTTCTTGCATGGTTTTCCTATCTTTTGACGTTAGGGGTGTCGCTAGAATGTTTGTACCTTCCGGGTGACCGGTTGTCGCGGTATGAGGTCCGGTGGACTGCTTGTCCTTATCTGAACAATGGTAAAAATTATTCGGGGATTTGTTTTCATCAGGTTTTGATCGGTGCGACAATCGGGACACCGGAGGCAGTTTCTGTTTTGGGATAGAAGGGACTTCTAGTACTGTAGTCGGGACCACTGAATTTGCCAGTTTGGGGTAATGTTTTGATTTGTGTTTTTGGATATTTTATTAGGCTCGCAGGGGGTGTTGAATGCTTAAAAGGGTCGCAGGCGCGGTCGTTTATCTCCGTTTCAGGTGGGTGCACTCTTAGAACCCCTTTGTTGCATATTTCTTTATTATTATGTTGCACCATATTAAGAGATATTGTGAGTGATCGTGGCGGCTTTTCGGAAGTCGGAAGGTGGGTTCGGTAAAGTAGAACTTGTGTTATTAGTGGACCCTGGGCAGGTCCGGGGATTTTACAGGAGTTCGTACAGGAATCTCGTACTCAGGATGACTTACGGGTAGAGATTGGTACCCCGACTTGGAGTCGGGAACTCTGTTGAACTGGTAATATCTGACCTTGCACTTTATTGTTTTTCCTTATGACATCTTATGAGTTGATGACTAATCCCATGTTCTACACGTTTATCGTTTTAAGGATTTTGTTTTGGCGTATTTCGTGAAATGGTTAAGTCTTGAAGATTGAAGATGAAGATGGTTGAATCATATACCCCAATCTCAAGAAAGAAGAATTCAAAAGGGTCAGGTACGTTTAACTAAATAAGTTTGGTGATCCGAATATTTCTTATAATGTAGAAACACTTGGATGGGTTTTTAATCGCATAAAAATCAAGAAACTGGACTGTTATATGTTCAGGATCCGGAACAGGGTACTACAGTCCGGACCTCGAACGTAGGTTGGTTCATGCACAAATCCAGTCCGGAACACCCCTGTTTTAGTCCGGACCCCGAATGTGGATTTTGCTGAAATCGCATGAACAGTCCGGAACACCCCTTATTTTTTCAGGAATTCTCTGAAAAACGACGACAGTCCGGATCGAGCCTAATCCAATCCGGACCGTCGTGCGGGTAAAATTCTATTACAGTCAGTTTTTGATTCTTATCCACTTTCAATGGTTTCTAACCTATAAGTATACCCTAATTCTATCTTTTAGGGTAATCCACGATAAGTTTTATACTCCGGGAAATGACGGAAAAATATTAACGGAGAAAAACTTATAAATCCACATATAGAGAAGAAAGGAAATAACTAGATTTAATTCTATGTTTCTTCATCTATATTAATTAATTTGATTCTAGGTTTGTCATACTCAGATTTTGAGTAGAATTAAATTAATGAATACTTAGATGGTATTTCCGATCTATCTTTGATCTAAGTATTCGGCACGTGGATTCGCGTGGCCTTGTGGATTCAAGGTGCTACCGCTATCGTGGATTCGGAGCGAGGTACGTTCGTGTGATCGAGACGTACTACTTGGTGGAGACCGTGGATTCGGTCAGACGTCGTGGACTCGACGTTGGACGCCGTGGATTCGGCGTTGGACGCAAATCGTGGATTCAAGGCGCGTTGCGGAGCGAGCGGAGAAGATCAACTCGGAGCGTATGGAAAAAGGTTGAGTTATGTGTGAGTACGTTATATCACCTTTGTACGTGTTTAATCTTAGTTGATTTCACCGTGTTATCGGTCCCGTGGTTTTTTACTCCTGTGATGGAGTTTTCCACGTAAAAATCTTGTGTGTTATTTTTCATTTCCGCATTGGGTTTTATTACGCAAAGATTTTTGAGTGTTTATTGTTTACACCTATTCACCCCCCTCTAGGTGTTTTATTCTCCTATTTAGATCTATATTAGACATAACCCAACAATTGGTATCAAAGAGGGAATAGGGTTGTAAACAATGGTTGAAGGTGGAAACATCAACAGACCCCCGTTTTTCGATGGAACAAACTATGCCTACTTGAAAGTACGGATGAGAGCATTTCTTATTTCCATCGATGAACGGGTGTGGCAATCAATCGAGTTAGGATGGTCAAATCCAACTGAAATTATTGCTGATGTTCGCACCATCAAACCAGGTCGAAATGGACCAAGGAAGAGATTGACTCATCTTCTTACAACGACAAAGGAATTAACGCCTTATTTAATGTTTTATCGCAAACTGAGTTCTCTCGCGTCTCGGCATGTGAGACTGCGAAAGAAATCTGGGATGTTCTACAAGTTACACATGAGGGAACAAACCTTGTGAACATTCAAAAACTGCAAATGCTTACGAGCAAGTTTGACTCTATTTTCATGACAGAAAATGAATCGTTCATATATTACTATATACGATTGCAAGATATCGTAAATACATGTGCTAACTTGGGAGAGAAAATTCCAGAATCTAAAGTTGTAAGAAAGATTTTAAGGACTCTTCCTGAAAGATTTCGTTCCAAGGTTACAGCCATTGAAACAGTTAAACACCCGGACGAAATCAAAGTAGAAGAATTAGTTGGTGCACTATAAACTTATGAAATGACATTTCCTACTAACTATTCTTCTGGAAAGGCATCCTCTTCTAAGTCTTCAGGTTTTGCGTTGAAAACAACAAAAGAAGAAGACGCGGATTCATCCTCCTCAGACGATGACGAGAACCTATCAATGGAGGATTTCGAGAAGCAACTTTCTCTCTTGACCAAGAAATTTTGCCGAAACTTTCGAAGGGGTAATTCAAGCAAAACCTCATCCTTCGTAAAGTCGAAGAAAGGCAAAGGTTCTTCAAGTTTTAAGTCAAGAAAGCAAGAGAGTTTTTCAAAGGATAAAAAAAACTCGGAGGGACAAGTCTAATGCTTCAAGTGCCGAGGCTACGGTCACATCTCTACAGAGTGTTCCAATAAGAATCCGTCAAAGAAGAAAGCGATGCAAGCCGTCACTTGGGATGACACCTCAACGTCCAATGAGTCATCTTCCAGTGATGAAGAAAACAACGCAACAGCGTTCCACGCGTCCACATCTTCACCTTACGTATGCTTTATGGCAAGTACATCTGATTCATTGTCCAACTCCTCCCAAGTTGAAAAGAATGCAACGGACGATGAATCGAGTAATTCCGAAGGTGAAGACTTTGCTTTTGCCTACCATAAACTTTTAAAGGATTCAAAGAAACTGGCAAAGCGAAACAAGGGTTTGAGAGGGAGATTGCACGATCTCGAAGAAGAAGCAAAAAGGACAACTTCTCTCTCAAACGCTCTTGAAGTGGAAAGGGATTGTTACGGCATTTTGGTGTTGGCATATTTCGTGAGTCAAGTCAGTGAGTTGAGTCGGAGTCTTAAAGGGATCAAATTGTCAATCAGCAATCAAAGACTTAGAGAAGATTCAACAAGAGCTCAAGTTGACACTCAGTGTCTTGAGTCTTGAAGATTGAAGTTGAAGAATTATGGATCAGTTACATCAATCTCAAGAAGAAAGTATTCAAAAGTATCAGGTATGGTTAACTAAATAATTTTGGTGATCCGAATACTTTCTTATAGTGTAGAAACACTTGGATGAATTTTTTAATTGCATAAAAATCAAAAACTGGACATGGGACATGTTCAGGATCCAGATCAGACAGTCCAATCCGGATCCCGAAGGGTGCTTGTTCATTGGCAAATCCGATCCGGATCAAAGGTCATTTCGATCCGGATCCCGAACATGGGTTTTTGCTGGAATACATGAACGATCCGGATCGGGCATTTCAATCCGGATCCCGAACCCTGTTTGTCTGGAATAGCCTGACTCGTTACGACGATCCGGATCGCCGTCCTGAAAATTTCCAGATAAGGTAAGTTTTTGATTCTTATCTCTTTCCAAAGGTTTCTAAACTATAAATAGACACTTAGAGTTTCTCAAAAATATGGGGAGCACGGCCGATCAATTGATTAAACACTTGAGAGCAACCCTAGAGGCTAGGTTTTTATCGTTCTTCTTTATAGCCTCTTTTAGGTCAATTCGACGGTTCTTTCAAGAACATATCTTTTGTCGAATTGATCTAATCTTTGCTTAGAGATTTTTCCCATGGTTCCTCAATGAGAATCTAAGCAAAGGATCACCATCGAAGACAATATTCTTACCGACTGAGTTTGCGTCGTGGATTCGACGTGGCATAGTGGATTCGATGTGCTAAAGGCATTTCGTGGATTCGAAACGTGTGCTCGTGGATTCGAGTGGCGTTCGTGGATTCAAACGTGTGCAGTGGACGTGCAATCGGTGGAGCGCAAGGTCCGAAGAAGTTGAAGGAGGGGTTGAATCCGTGGAGACGGTAATCACCTTGTTATTCTTCTTTTCTTAGTGGATTGTTATTGCGTGGACATCCAACCGGTCAGCGCAAGGTCCGAAGAAGTTGAAGGAGGGGTTTGAGTCCGTGGAGTCGGTAATCACCTTGTTATTCTTCTTTTCTTAGTGGATTGTTATTGTGTGTTGGTCCCGTGGTTTTTCTCCTGGATTGGAGTTTCCACGTAAATCTCAGTGTCCTGTTTTTATTTTCCGCATTGGTTTTTATTTTGCACTGAGATTGGTTTTATAAGTATTACACCTATTCACCCCCCCTCTAGTTGTTTGATAGTACTTATTTAGATCCTTGTGGATCCTGTAAAAACCAACAAGTGGTATCAGAGAGGGTTTTAGGTTTATCTGTGGAGACCGTAAACCCCGTACAGTTTTCCGACTGAATCTACAGTTGAGAACACCTATTGTTGGTGTATCGGGCCCAAGGTGCATCAAAGTGCGGAGCGGCGCGTGGACCGGGTGCAGGACACGTGGCACAGGGGCATTGGCGGGTCCACGCGCTCCCGGCCCACTGGGACCTTCAGCGGTGAGCGGGGGCGGCGGAGCGGTCGACGCGTGGCGTTGCGCCACGCGTCGCCACCCGCGGGGCCCCGCCGCTGTAGCGGGGGGGCGCGTGGCGCGCGTGCGGTGGCCCCGCACGGCTGTCCCCTGTTTGGGGGTACGTGGCGGGCGCCCAGGCGGGTTGGACGGCGTCTGGTCCGACCCGGGCCGCGCCGGATCAGCCCAGGCTAACGGGTTGGATCCGGGAATCCGATAAGCCTTATTTAGGCTTGTTTATCCGGTTTGAGGCCATTCTTTCACCCATTTCCTGTGGGAATTTCGCAGTGGGCTCTGAAGAAGAAGTCTTCCCCTGCCAGTGATCTCTCCGGCAGTAGCTTTCCGGAGTTGTGGTGGTGCACAGTTTCCGAGGTTGGCCGTTTTCCGACGCGGCGCGCTTAGTTCGTCTTCGACCCGTTTTGCGTCCTCTCGGTGCGCAGATTCTCCTGGCTTTACCCGACACCTGACTTCGACGATTTTTGCGCCGTTGGACTCACGACAGGTAGGACTTTGATTTTGATATTCAAAGTTTCCCCAAATTAATTTCGGATTTTGGAGGCATTTGAGTGTTCTGTTGCCCCTCTTTCTTTGCGGATTTTTGGACAGCGACACGGTGTTTTGGCCATAACTTCGCGTACAGACATCGGATCAGGGTGATTCAAGAGCCTAAATTCATCTACTCTTCGCGAGGAATCTGCTGTTTTTTTCTCAGGACTTTAGGAGATTGCCTCGAAGGTGAGAATCTCCTTTCTTTCCGGATGTTGATCTGGGGAAATTTCTACAGTAGGGTTAGAGGTTATTTTCTTGCCGGATTTATATCTCAGCGTAGAAAACTCGGATTTGGATGTGCAGGTAGTCGTTTCGAAGCTATCGACGCGTAGACCGCGGGGATATTTTATTTGGATTTTTCTGAGGACAGTGAGCAGGTGATTCTTGTTCATCTTCGCAGCGGAGTTATTGTTTGTTAAATTTGGCAGTTCTGGGGATATATATGGATTGTGACAGCTCGGTTTTTGTACCCAGGAGCAGTGTGGACTGCGCGGGACCGTTTGGACTCTGTGTAGCCGCCATCTTTGGTATTATCAGTTGTAGGACTTTTGACAGCTCGACTGATCAGGTGGGTGGTTGTTGTACTCCTCTCTTTGGTATGCCACTAGGAATGTTAGAGTGCCCCTAAATTGAAGATGCTAAATATAAGATGGGTAGACTTGCATGCTTAGGGAATTAACTCTTATTAATCAGATCCTATTGTTAGAATGATCACCTGTTTTAACCACTTATCAAATCTGAACGGTATATCTGAAGATAAAATAGTAATTGTGGACTGTAAAACTAATAATTCCTCTTATAAGACTGTCACTCTAGCTCAGGTCACTCTATATTGCTTATTCTGGGAAATTGGACAAATGTTGGAACAATTAATGCATGATTAAACGGGTCACCTAATAATGTCATCTTTTACTGCTACACTGTTTTTGGGACTTGACTTAGGAGAAACCATGCATCTAATTCTCCTTCTTCTATCCTGGTAGACTTGAGGCATAATTGCTCGGGTTCGAGCGGGTATCGGACAGTGTAGTCAGGTATTGGGGATTTGGGACAGTGTGGGCTTTTGACAGGGTGTTGCGGCGACCACGGATCTTGGGTGGTTGACCGGGTCGTCTTATTGCATCAGATTGGGTACTTGGGGGATCGGGCTTGCTTTAGTGGAGGGTTTTTTCCCACTTCTTTGAGTCTCGATCCAGTCCTGCTAGAGACAGTTACTTGTGGTTACTTACTTCTCTCGTGTGGGTCGCTCCCCACGAGTGCGACTCCGGAGTGCGCGGTTGCCAGACTTTGAGTCCTGGGGACTCCTTTGCTTCGGTGTTATGCGTAGGCTGGCATACCCGAGGCGGCAGAGCAGGCGGTGCCAGTGTCCACTAGCGGTCAGATTGGGTCATCTAGACAGGCTTCTGACACAGATGCATACTTTGTCATCCTGATTGGTTTAGCATGTAGAGGCATATTAGGGGTAGCATTTCATCTGAGTTGCTCATATTACACTCCCCTTTTTATCCCTTTCCTTTATGCCTCTGATCTTCCTGGTGGGCATACCTGAGCTGAGGCTTTACCCACTAGGGGAGGCTACTGGTTATAGTAGTACTTACCCCCACTGTTTTGCTTGTTTCTCTCTCTCCCTTGTTTTGCAGAGTCCTCTGTGGGAGTTGCTGGGCCGTCAGCAACTGATCGGGGCATGCGTATCGCGGACTAGATAGAGTGCCACCCGCGGACTGTAGCTGGAGAGTTTTGGGTACCTGGACTTCTCAGACAGTATTTAGTTACTTTCTTTTGGGTCTGGCTTCTGCCAGCTGTATATATTGTAGTAGCGGTGTGAGAGACATCTGTAGTTTATTTTACTGTTGTACTTTTTACTTCCAGCTTCTGTCTGAGTTACAGTAGTTTTAGTTAGCTCTGATTACTTTATGCTCTTTTATTATTATTGCTTATCTGAGCAGGTTACCAACGCTTCGTGTATGTGGGAAATACCGCATGCACGGCGGATCTGTGAGCGGGCCCAGGTTCTGGTTTACACCCGGGGCGTGACAGATTAAGTTGGTATCAGAGCTTAGGGATGGGTCAGTTGGGACTTAGGAAACCCTAGGCTTTTGGACCGACCCTAGGATGTTAGGGCGTGAGTGGCGTGACAGTTTGCGGAAGTCGGTGATTTTGATAGTTAACTCTTCCTGTGAGTGAAGGGGGATCGACATAGTCTATTTCTGTTGAACCATTATGTTGGCTGCAGACAACATAAGGTTACAGAAATAGGGGGATGTCTTTGACTTCCGCCAGATTGGGTCGTGTGGGGTTTTGTTACTGATGTTTGGTTCCTTGTGGCAGGATGCCTCCTCGACGTCGGATTCCCACTCGGGGTGTCCCTTCGCCCCCTGTTGAGCCAGAGCAGCCTACACCCCCCGAGCTTACTGAGTTGAGGGCCTTGGTGGCCCAGTTGGCGGAGGGTCAGCGCCACCAGGAGCAGAGGATTGAGCAACTGCTTGCTCGGAGGGAGGCACCACCCCCAGCTGTTCCGGAGGCTCCTGTGCCCCTTGTTGCACCTTTTGCGCCGTTGGCACCTTCTTCGAGTAGCGGGGCTCCTGAAGCTATCCGGCCTTTGACTGCGGAGGAGGAGCAGGATTTCGCTGACAAACTCTCCCAGTTTGTTAAGCGGGGACCACCTAGGTTCTCGGGGCGGGATGCTCAGCCCCGGGATGTTGGGAGATGGCTTTCTGCGATGGAGAAGCTTTTTCGGGACTTCTTCGTCGACCCGAAGTACCGAGTGCACATGGCGGTGCACTGTTTGGACGGAGATGCAGACTTTTGGTGGCAGCGGGTAGAGCCACTGGAGTTTCGGATCACTCGGCAGTTGCCTTGGGAGGAGTTCAAGCGGATGGTGTTGGACACCTACTTCTCTACCAGTGTGAAGAAAAAGTTGGAGGACGACTTGAAGAATCTGCAGCAAGGCGATCGATCGGCTCATGTCTATTTCCAGGAGTTCATGGAGTTGCTGAACTGTGTGCCTTTCGTCGCCCGTGACGGTCCGCACCAGGTAGAGATGTTTGAGGCAGGCCTTCGCCCAGAGATTTTCACACTTGTGCATGCCCAGAGATTTCAGACCCTAGAGGCAGCCGCAGAGCACGCACAGTGGGTGGAGAGAGGTGATCAGGAGGTGGCCAGACGGAGGGCCGCGGTCGCGCAGAGTTCCGACAGGAAGCGACCAGCCCTGGAGGACGGGGGACAGGCCAGCTCATGGAGACCGCCACGGCCACCGCAGTCCCAGTCTTACGGCGGTGGGCGACCTGATAGGAGAGGGCCAGGTGGACCCCAGAGACTGCAGCAGCAGAGGCAGCAGAGATCTCAGCAGCAGTCCTCGAGGCAGCAGCAGCAGCCGAGACAGCCCCGATCTTCTGACCAATGTATCTTCTGCGGAGGTCAGCATGCCGCTATCACTTGTGACCAGAGATGGGGTCGATGCTTCCGTTGTGGACAGCCGGGGCATGTGCGAGCTACCTGCCCCCTTTCTACTTCCTCGGCACCTTCTTCGGCGTCGACTCCATATTCCCCTCAGCAGCAGCAGCCACCAGCCCAGCGGTCTTATGCCCCAGCGGGCAGGCCGTCCACCTCTCGTCCTACAGATTCTCGACCTCCAGCACCGAGCGGGCGTGTGTATGCCGCCCAGTTAGCAGATTCTTCCGCGGCAGACCAGGTGGTGGCAGGTATTACTCTGCTCCTTGGTATTCGGGCTCGCACTTTATTCGACACTGGTGCATCTCATTCTTTCATTAGTCGAGCATTTGCATCCCAGCATGGTCTAGAGGTAGAGTCCTTGTCATATGCATTAGAGGTGCGGGTTCCTGATCACGTTATGCATGTCGAGGAGCATTGTTTGACATGCCCGGTGCAGTTGGGGCCTTGGATTTTGCCGGCAGACTTGCTTGTCTTGCAGCAGCTCCATGATTTCGAATTGGTGCTGGGGATGGATTGGCTATCCCGTTATTCCGCCACTATCGACTGCAGAGAGAGGACAGTGACTCTTCGTGAGCCAGGGCAGGAGGAGTTCGTATTTAGAGGCTGTCAGAGTACCCTGTTTGCGATGACTATCTCGTCATCGAGAGCTCGGCGGATGATGAGCAGGGGTTGTATCGCTTTCTTGGCGACGGTCGTAGAGGTGCCTACGGTGGCACCGGGACTCGAGGATATCCCTATCGTCCGCGAGTTCCCGGATGTGTTTTCCTCTGAGCTATCGACTTTGCCGCCGGAGAGGGAGGTGGAGTTTGTGATTGATGTGGTTCCAGGGACCGCACCAATCTCAAAGGCACCTTACAGGATGGCCCCAGCGGAACTGAGGGAATTGAAGGCTCAGTTGCAGGATTTGATGGATGTGGGCTTCGTGAGACCCAGTGTGTCTCCGTGGGGAGCGCCTATTTTATTCGTGAAGAAGAAGGATGGATCACTTCGCTTGTGCGTGGATTATCGAGAGCTAAATAAAGTGACCATTCAGAACAAGTACCCGCTACCACGAATTGATGATCTGTTTGATCAGTTGCAGGGCGCAACAGTGTTCTCGAAGTTGGATCTTCAGTCAGGTTACCACCAGTTGAGGGTAAGGGCCGAGGACATTCCCAAGACGGCTTTTAGAACCCGGTATGGGCATTATGAGTTTACAGTCATGCCTTTTGGACTAACTAATACCCCGGCTGCATTCATGGATTTAATGAACCGGGTGTTTCAGCCGTACTTGGATCGATTTGTCGTTGTATTCATAGACGATATTTTGGTCTACTCCCGGAGTGAGGTAGAGCATGAGGAGCACTTGAGGATTGTGCTACAGCTTCTGCGAGAGAAGAAGCTGTTTGCCAAGCTGAAGAAGTGTGCATTTTGGCTTCGGGAGGTTGCTTTTCTAGGCCATGTTATATCAGCCGCAGGGGTGGCAGTGGACCCGACGAAGATTGATGCAGTTCGGGATTGGCCTAGACCGACGACGGTTACTGAGGTTCGTAGCTTTCTCGGATTAGCAGGTTATTACCGTCGTTTTGTTGAGGGCTTTGCGAAGCTCTCTACTCCCCTGACGAGAAAGGGGGTGAAGTTTATTTGGTCTGAGCGGTGCCAAGAGAGCTTTGAAGAGCTTAAGAGGAGATTGATCTCAGCACCAGTCCTAGCTCTACCTGTGATGGGCGACGGGTTTGTGATTTACAGTGATGCCTCACACAGCGGCTTGGGTTGTGTCCTGATGCAGCATGGTAGGGTAATTGCCTATGCTTCACGGCAATTAAAGGATTATGAAAAGAATTACCCTACTCACGATTTAGAGCTTGCCGCTGTGGTGTTCGCCCTGAAGTTATGGCGGCATTATCTCTACGGGGAGCACTGTGAGATTTATACAGACCACAAGAGCTTAAAGTATCTATTTACTCAAAAGGAGCTGAACTTGCGGCAACGCCGGTGGTTGGAGCTTTTAAAGGATTATGATTTGAGTATCCTTTACCACCCCGGCAAGGCCAATGTGGTTGCAGACGCTTTGAGCAGGAGATCAGCACAGAGCTTGAGCATGATGATTACTCAGCAGGCACCACTTGTGGAGCAGTTGAGGCGTCTACAGATAGAGGTAGTGTCCCCTGGGGTCTCTGCTAGACTCTTGTCCTTGGTCTTGCAGCCCACTCTGTTGGATAGGATTGGTGAGGCACAGAGTGGGGACCCCTACTTGACGAGGATCAGATCGCAGCTTCAGGCAGAGCAGTTAGGGGATTTTTCAGTGGATAGCTCGGGAGTACTGCGGTACAGGGACCGAGTGTGTGTGCCTACAGATTCGGAGATCAGGGATCAGATTCTGAGAGAGGCTCACTATACACCTTATACCGTCCACCCTGGAGGTACTAAGATGTATAGGGACCTCAAGGCACTCTTTTGGTGGTCTGGAATGAAGCGGGATATTGGAAGATTTGTGGCTCAGTGTTTAACTTGTCAGCAAGTGAAGGCGGAACATCGGGTACCTGCTGGCAAGTTGCAAAGTCTTCCAATTCCCGAATGGAAGTGGGACCGCATCACCATGGATTTTGTGACTGGGCTACCGAGATCACAGAGTGGAGCCGACGCAGTTTGGGTGATTGTTGATAGACTTACCAAGTCAGCTCATTTCCTGCCTGTGCAGATGACTTGGTCCATGGAGCGCTTGGCACAGCTTTATTTGGCTGAGATTGTGAGATTGCACGGAGTACCAGCGTCCATTGTGTCAGATCGAGACCCGAGGTTCGTGTCACGGTTTTGGGGGAGCTTACACTCAGCCATGGGTACTCGGCTTAGTTTCAGCACGGCATTCCACCCACAGACAGACGGCCAGTCAGAGCGCACCATTCAGACGCTTGAGGATATGATGCGTGCGTGCGTTATGGATTTTGGAGGAGGTTGGCACCGACACTTACCCCTGGTTGAGTTCGCGTACAACAACAGCTTTCAAGCGAGCATTAAGATGGCTCCGTTTGAGGTGTTGTACGGACGCAAGTGTCGGTCGCCCCTTTATTGGAGTGATGTGGGTGAGAGGAGAACGTTGGGGCCAGATTTACTGCTGGAGGCGGAAGAGAAGGTCCGAGTTATACGACGGCACTTGGAGACGGCCCAGAGTCGCCAGAAGAGTTATGCAGATGTTCGGCGGCGAGACCTTGAGTTCCAGGTTGGGGATCATGTCTTTTTGAAGGTTTCGCCTTCGAAAGGGGTCAAGAGATTTGGAGTTCGGGGAAAGCTTAGTCCTCGCTTCATTGGACCCTTTGAAGTGCTCGAGAGGGTAGGCCCTGTGGCGTATAGAGTTGCTCTACCTCCCCGTTTGGCTGGTGTTCACGATGTCTTCCATGTTTCGGCCTTGAGGAGATATGTATTCGATCCGTCTCATGTCATCGACTTCGCATCCTTGGATATCGGCGAGGACTTGGTTTACGAGGAGCGCCCATTGCGGATTCTGGCTCGTGAGGTGAGGGAATTGCGCAACCGGGCAATACCTTATGTGAAGATCCTTTGGAGCAACCATGAGGAACGAGAGGCCACTTGGGAGCTTGAGACGGCGATGCGGGATACCTACCCTTCCCTGTTCGAGATTCCTGATTGTGGTACGCAGGTTTACTTTCCTTTTGTTTCGAGGACGAAACTCCCTTTTAGTGGGGGAGGATGTGGAGACCGTAAACCCCGTACAGTTTTCCGACTGAATCTACAGTTGAGAACACCTATTGTTGGTGTATCGGGCCCAAGGTGCATCAAAGTGGTGCTACTGTTGGACCTGAGTGGTATCTTTTACTGTTTTGGCCTTCGGCTGTGTTTGCCAAAATTTCGGGAAGGATTATGGCCAAACAGATGGTAGAATTGGATTCAGCACGGAAAAACACTTGAAAACGGCTATTTATTTGCCAAATTTTGAGTCCGGATGACCAAAAACGGGCTACCGGAAGTTTCGGGGGAAAACGGGTGCATGGGGGGTGACCGTGGACCGGCTGGTGCCATGTGGCGGCTCGGGATTGGTCGGCCCACACCGCCTGGTCCACGGGAAAGGCGCGCGGGTGCATAGACCGCGGGGCGGGCCACGTGGCGCGTGCGGATTGGCGGGTGCGCGCGGCTCGGTCCAGGGAAAAGTGCGGAGCGGCGCGTGGACCGGGTGCAGGACACGTGGCACAGGGGCATTGGCGGGTCCACGCGCTCCCGGCCCACTGGGCCCTTCAGCGGTGAGCGGGGGCGGCGGAGCGGTCGACGCGTGGCGTTGCGCCACGCGTCGCCACCCGCGGGGCCCCGCCGCTGTAGCGGGGGGGCGCGTGGCGCGCGTGCGGTGGCCCCGCACGGCTGTCCCCTGTTTGGGGGTACGTGGCGGGCGCCCAGGCGGGTTGGACGGCGTCTGGTCCGACCCGGGCCGCGCCGGATCAGCCCAGGCTAACGGGTTGGATCCGGGAATCCGATAAGCCTTATTTAGGCTTGTTTATCCGGTTTGAGGCCATTCTTTCACCCATTTCCTGTGGGAATTTCGCAGTGGGCTCTGAAGAAGAAGTCTTCCCCTGCTAGTGATCTCTCCGGCAGTAGCTTTCCGGAGTTGTGGTGGTGCACAGTTTCCGAGGTTGGCCGTTTTCCAACGCGGCGCGCTTAGTTCGTCTTCGACCCGTTTTGCGTCCTCTCGGTGCGCAGACTCTCCTGGCTTTACCCGACACCTGACTTCGACGATTTTTGCGCCGTTGGACTCACGACAGGTAGGACTTTGATTTTGATATTCAAAGTTTCCCCAAATTAATTTCGGATTTTGGAGGCATTTGAGTGTTCTGTTGCCCCTCTTTCTTTGCGGATTTTTGGACAGCGACACGGTGTTTTGGCCATAACTTCGCGTACAGACATCGGATTAGGGTGATTCAAGAGCCTAAATTCATCTACTCTTCGCGAGGAATCTGCTGTTTTTTTCTCAGGACTTTAGGAGATTGCCTCGAAGGTGAGAATCTCCTTTCTTTCCGGATGTTGATCTGGGGAAATTTCTACAGTAGGGTTAGAGGTTATTTTCTTGCCGGATTTATATCTCAGCGTAGAAAACTCGGATTTGGATGTGCAGGTAGTCGTTTCGAAGCTATCGACGCGTAGACCGCGGGGATATTTTATTTGGATTTTTCTGAGGACAGTGAGCAGGTGATTCTTGTTCATCTTCGCAGCGGAGTTATTGTTTGTTAAATTTGGCAGTTCTGGGGATATATATGGATTGTGACAGCTCGGTTTTTGTACCCAGGAGTAGTGTGGACTGCGCGGGACCGTTTGGACTCTGTGTAGCCGCCATCTTTGGTATTATCAGTTGTAGGACTTTTGACAGCTCGACTGATCAGGTGGGTGGTTGTTGTACTCCTCTCTTTGGTATGCCACTAGGAATGTTAGAGTGCCCCTAAATTGAAGATGCTAAATATAAGATGGGTAGACTTGCATGCTTAGGGAATTAACTCTTATTAATCAGATCCTATTGTTAGAATGATCACCTGTTTTAACAACTTATCAAATCTGAACGGTATATCTGAAGATAAAATAGTAATTGTGGACTGTAAAACTAATAATTCCTCTTATAAGACTGTCACTCTAGCTCAGGTCACTCTATATTGCTTATTCTGGGAAATTGGCCAAATGTTGGAACAATGCATGATTAAACGGGTCACCTAATAATGTCATCTTTTACTGCTACACTATTTTTGGGACTTGACTTAGGAGAAACCATGCATCTAATTCTCCTTCTTCTATCCTGGTAGACTTGAGGCATAATTGCTCGGGTTCGAGCGGGTATCGGACAGTGTAGTCAGGTATTGGGGATTTGGGACAGTGTGGGCTTTTGACAGGGTGTTGCGGCGACCACAGATATTGGGTGGTTGACCGGGTCGTCTTATTACATCAGATTGGGTACTTGGGGGATCGGGCTTGCTTTAGTGGAGGGTTTTTTTCCCACTTCTTTGAGTCTCGATCCAGTCCTGCTAGAGACAGTTACTTGTGGTTACTTACTTCTCTCGTGTGGGTCGCTCCCCACGAGTGCGACTCCGGAGTGCGCGGTTGCCAGACTTTGAGTCCTGGGGACTCCTTTGCTTCGGTGTTATGCGTAGGCTGGCATACCCGAGGCGGCAGAGCAGGCGGTGCCAGTGTCCACTGGCGGTCAGATTGGGTCATCTAGACAGGCTTCTGACACAGATGCATACTTTGTCATCCTGATTGGTTTAGCATGTAGAGGCATATTAGGGGTAGCATTTCATCTGAGTTGCTCATATTACACTCCCCTTTTTATCCCTTTCCTTTATGCCTCTGATCTTCCTGGTGGGCATACCTGAGCTGAGGCTTTACCCACTAGGGGAGGCTACTGGTTATAGTAGTACTTACCCCCACTGTTTTGCTTGTTTCTCTCTCTCCCTTGTTTTGCAGAGTCCTCTGTGGGAGTTGCTGGGCCGTCAGCAACTGATCGGGGCAAGCGTATCGCGGACTAGATAGAGTGCCACCCGCGGACTGTAGCTGGAGAGTTTTGGGTACCTGGACTTCTCAGACAGTATTTAGTTACTTTCTTTTGGGTCTGGCTTCTGCCAGCTGTATATATTGTAGTAGCGGTGTGAGAGACATCTGTAGTTTATTTTACTGTTGTACTTTTTACTTCCAGCTTCTGTCTGAGTTACAGTAGTTTTAGTTAGCTCTGATTACTTTATGCTCTTTTATTATTATTGCTTATCTGAGCAGGTTACCAACGCTTCGTGTATGTGGGAAATACCGCATGCACGGCGGATCTGTGAGCGGGCCCGGGTTCTGGTTTACACCCGGGGCGTGACATTATCTATCATGTTGGGTGGAAGTGGTAATATTTATAGACCTTCTCTTTTTGATTGGGCCAATTATGCTTATTGGAAAGTGCGGATGAGAGCTTTTCTCATCTCAATTAATGAGCGGGTATGGCAAACCGTGGAAGACGGTTGGGTGCATCCTGTTGAGGAAGTAGGAAATTCTACTACCCCAAAACCTCGCTCTAGTTGGTCCAAAGAGGAATTTGAAAGATCTTCTTACAATGGGAAAGGTATGAACGCTCTATTTAATTCTCTTTCCTCGACTGAATTTACATGAATTTCCGCGTGTGAAACCGCGAAGAAAATTTGGGATATTCTCAAAATTACACATGAGGGTACTAATCTTATAAAAATTCAAAAGCTCCAGATGCTTACAAGTCAATTTGACTCTATTCATATGGAAGAGCATGAATTGTTTACAGATTATTACACTAGACTTCAAGATGTAATCAATACTTGTGCTAATTTAGGAGAAAAGATCCCGGAGTCGAAAATTGTAAGGAAGATACTTCGGACTCTTCCGGAACGGTTTAGGGCAAAAGTTACCGCCATTGAAACCGTTAGTCATCCGGATGAGATGAGTGTAGAGGAATTAGTAGGTGCTTTGCAAACTTATGAAATGACTTTTCCTACTAATCAAGTTTCTTCCAAGTCGTCTTCTAAGCTTACAGGTATTGCATTCAAATCAACAAAGGAAGAAGATAGCGAATCAAGTTCCGACGATGAAATCTCTTTTGCCGATTTTGAAGAACAATTGGCGCGGATCACAAAGAAATTTCGTCGGAAATTTTGGAAGAATCGAACCGATGGATCTTCATCCACGAAACCATCTAAAGGATCATCGGTTTCTAAATCCTCTAATCTCAAAAGCTTTGCAAAACCTTCTAAAGAAAAAGAAAAAGATGATTTCGAAGGGGAAATCCAATGCTATAGATGCAAAGGCTACGGCCATTTTTCAACGGAATGTCCTTCTCCGAAATCATATAAAAAGAAGGCTTTGCAAGCGAAAACTTGGGACGATTCTACTTCTAATGAATCGACCTCAAGTAAAGAGGAAAAAGTTGTTGCCTTACATGCTTCTCAAATTCCATCTTCTAATGTTTGTTTATCATCTTTAATCACTGACTCTATTCCTTTGATTTTGCATGAAACATCAACATCCAACGGAGAGTCATCAAGTGAGGGGGAGTCGGACGAAGAAGAACTCGTTGAGGCATATCAACAACTTCTTGCGAAATCTAAGAAGATGGCCAAGCATATCAAGAAGTTGAGGAAGCAACGACTTGAGAATCAAGACGAGAATCATGCTTTAAAGATCAAACTTCATGATCTCGAGGAGGAACGAGAGCTTTTATTGGATAATAATAAAATCCTCCAGGAAAAGATAAATCAATCGGAAACGATCGTTAATTCCCATATTAACAAGATTGATTTTCTTGAAAAACAGTTTGAGGAGATTCATGTCACCAACCAAGTTTTGACCAAGCAAGTTCATGAACTCAAATTCGACATACAAAGGCTTTCAACCGGTTCCAAGAAACTAGATTGTATGTCCGGATTAGGTCAAACAAGCAAGGTTGGTTTGGGATTCAAAAAGGACTAAACTGTGCATGCTTCAAGTTCCACAATGAAATTGAAAGAAAGAACTTGTCACTTATGTGGACTTGAAGGACATTTGGTGAAGAATTGCCCGAAAAAGAGAAAGAAGAGTCCTTCGGCAACTTCATCTACGGAGCGAACTCAACGGAATCAAAAGACACATCAAGTCAATGGAGTTCACTCATACCACCAAAGGTCCGAGCCACAACATCAATCATACAAGTGGATCACTGCGAGGCAAAGACCTAAGGTGGATCAACAGTCAAAGCTATCATCTCCCAACCACAATGAATCAAGACAACCCAAAATTCGACAATTTTGGATTCGGAAAGGTGATATCTTTCCTTGTCTTAAGTTCTAAATAGCTTATGACTGTATGTAATGCTTTGATTGGTTTTCCTTTCATATTTTTCTGAATCTCTGCATTACATGTTTTCAATGCTCATCGTTTTTATGTTTTGTTTTTTAAACAAAAGGATTTTAACGAACAAGTGCATTGAATAAAAAGGGTTTTCACTTTCAATCACTCCAATTTAATTTTATTTGAATTATCAACTTTACTCCATAATCATAATTCTTGAAGATATTTCATTATAGGAGTTTTTGATAATTATATTCATCAAATTTTAGAAATCATGTGTGATCTTTAGATGATTATTCTATCTCGGTTGTGTGAATTTATTGTGATAAACGTGAGACAACCGATAGACTAAAATTTGGGATTTAATTCTTTCACGTAAGAGATTGCATTCTTACAAGGGTAAATAAATGAATTGTAAAAGATGTGGAAAGAGTTACATCCGAAAGGAGTGTGAAAACTACCACCACATGTTGGAAAAAGTTACCACATGTTTTGGATGCTTGAAAAATATTTTATGAAATTTTGTTTAGTTGAAGCATTCGGAGATTAATATTCAAAGTTCTTATATTCTGAACAATCTCCTGGTTGGTATAAGGTGGGATAGTTGAAAGATGCTCAAAGAGCCACCCTTAGGTATTTTAGTGCTTATCTCAAATTTGAAAGGGTAAGAAATCAAATTGATGTCATTTGGAAATCTCTGTAAGTCATCTTTGTACATCCGTTACATCTTGATAGACTTTGGATCTCAAGATTATTTTTGATGACTTGTGTTTGACGTATATAATGTGAAAAATGGTTTATAATGTTTTATCTTTGTTTTTCATGATTTCGGAGTAAATCTTTTTAATTTTTGTGAAATTAATTGGATTGAATGACATCTATGTGATCTCATATTATTCTCAAGCACTTAAATTGTTTTCTTGATGGAATACAAATCGGTAATTCAAATATTTCAAAATCTGGATTTGTTTCAAGAAATTATTTAATTTTTGCTTTCGAGTACCGGTACGCAATCTATGTTTTTGTTATATATCGGAACTGAGCTTTTATCTCTCTTTCTCTATGAACTAATGCTGTTAGTGATTTCCTTTTGTCTAGTATGTTCACTGTTTGACAATTTGTGACAAAAAGGGGGAGAAGAGAAATAGGGGAGAAGAGAGAAATAGGGGAGAAGAGATCATCGAGATAGGGGGAGACGGAGATGAGATTATCGAAAAAAAAGAAAGGAGATGAGAAAAAGGAGCCGAAAAACAAAATAACCAAAAGGACGAATCAAATGTAGGATTTACATTTAATTTCTAACGACTGACTTTTGATTTGTTTGGAGTTTTGTTTTTGCAGGATCTACATCACTTTAAGACTCCAAGTCCTAAGTCATAGAGTATGTTCTAAGACTGGTTCAAATGTATTTTTGTTTATTGGATCTTTCACGCAAAGAAAGTCAATGTTTTGGTGATGACATTGAGTTTCGATTTTTTGGTTTAAGATGAGTGACTTGAGCGCTTTTATGTATTTTTGGGTTTTGTCACGAAATTGCCAAAGGGGGAGATTGTTACGGCATTTTGGTGTTGGCATATTTCGTGAGTCAAGTTAGTGAGTTGAGTCGGAGTCTTAAAGGGATCAAATTGTCAATCAGCAATCAAAGACTTAGAGAAGATTCAACAAGAGCTCAAGTTGACACTCAGTGTCTTGAGTCTTGAAGATTGAAGTTGAAGAATTGTGGATCAGTTACATCAATCTCAAGAAGAATGTATTCAAAAGGATCAGGTATGGTTAACTAAATAATATTGGTGATCCGAATACTTTCTTATAGTGTAGAAACACTTGGATGAATTTTTTAATTGCATAAAAATCAAAAACTGGACATGGGACATGTTCAGGATCCGGATCAGACAGTCCAATCCGGATCCCGAAGGGTGCTTGTTCATTGGCAAATCCGATCCGGATCAAAGGTCATTTCGATCCGGATCCCGAACATGGGTTTTTGCTTGAATACATGAACGATCCGGATCGGGCATTTCAATCCGGATCCCGAACCCTGTTTTTCTGGAATAGCCTGACTCGTTACGACGATCCGGATCACAGTAAATCCGATCCGGATCGCCGTCCTGAAAATTTCCATATAAGGTAAGTTTTTGATTCTTATCTCTTTCCAAAGGTTTCTAAACTATAAATAGACACTTAGGGTTTCTCAAAAACGTGGGGAGCACGGCCGATCAATTGATTAAACACTTGAGAGCAACCCTAGAGGCTAGGTTTTTATCGTTCTTCTTTATAGCCTCTTTTAGGTCAATTCGACGGTTCTTTCAAGAACATATCTTTTGTCGAATTGATCTAATCTTTGCTTAGAGATTTTTCCCATGGTTCCTCAATGAGAATCTAAGCAAAGGATCACCATCGAAGCCAATATTCTTACCGGCTGAGTTTGCGTCGTGGATTCGACGTGGCATCGTGGATTCGATGTGCTAAAGGCGTTTCGTGGATTCGAAACGTGTGCTCGTGGATTCGAGTGGCGTTCGTGGATTCGAACGTGTGCAGTGGACGTGCAATCGGTGGAGCGCAAGGTCCGAAGAAGTTGAAGGAGGGGTTGAATCCGTGGAGACGGTAATCACCTTGTTATTCTTCTTTTCTTAGTGGATTGTTATTGCGTGGACATCCTACCGGTCAGCGCAAGGTCCGAAGAAGTTGAAGGAGGGGTTTGAGTCCGTGGAGTCGGTAATCACCTTGTTATTCTTCTTTTCTTAGTGGATTGTTATTGCGTGTTGGTCTCGTGGTTTTTCTCCTGGATTGGAGTTTCCACGTAAATCTCGGTGTGCTGTTTTTATTTTCCGCATTGGTTTTTATTTTGCACTGAGATTGGTTTTATAAGTATTACACCTATTCACCCCCCCTCTAGTTGTTTGATAGTACCTATTTAGATCCTTGTGGATCCTATAAAAACCAACAGGGATAACTTGATCAAAGTATGTAAAACTGGTGGATAAAGCAAGTTACTTCTTAAAGCTCTACTCCGAGGCTCGACAAGAAAAAATGTAAATGACGAAGACCATTTTCCAACTTAAGGATGATTTGAAGCGATTTTCTTCGGGTAGGAGCAAGTTGGATAAGATGCTTGGTCTTGGTCAAACAAACCGTTTCGGCCTTGGATACAATCGAACTAGAGACAGTCCTAGTTCGAGTAAGACAGTTTTTGTGCCCCAGTCGGTATCTCCTCCTCCGACGACGGAACTCACTGCAATCAACGACAACAACCCTACCTCACCTACTTCGGGTTCGTCAAGTACAAAGGTATGTTTTCGTTGTGGTTTTGCAGGGAACATACGAAGAAATTGCAAGATTGGAGCGAAAAGATCACATCAAGCACCTCTTGCAACAACTACCAAAAAGGTCATTCCCCGGAAATCAAAAGAGAATTTTTCAAAGGAAAAGAACCGTGGTAGTTCACCCCACAAGACGACGTCATCAATGAAAAGCAATGAATTATACAAGACATTTTCACCAAGGAAAATAACTTCTCAATCATTGCCAACGCACTCCAAAACTCAAAAGGTTTGGGTACACAAAGGTGAATTCTTTTCTTGTCTTTAACTTTTTAGCGATTGAATGTCCTATAACTTATGTAAATTATTCTTTTTGAAAGTGGTTAGATCTGAAAATAATTGCTATGTCATTCCAATCAAAATTTCTGAAAATTGTAACCTAGTTTCTTTGGATAATGAAACTCTTTGGCATGAAAGACTAGGTCACATAAATTTTAAGGAACTAGCAAGTATTTCAAATAAAGACGTGGTTAAGGGGGTTCCTAAACTTTCTTTCAAAGAAAACATTATGTGTGGAGGTTGTCGAAAGGGAAAGCAATCAAGGGCTGCACACAAGAACTTGAACCACGTTGGTACCAAACGGCCTTTAGAATTACTGCATATGGACTTAATGGGGCCGACTCGTCAACCAAGCTTGGGAGGTAAATGGTATATTTTTCTTTTGGTTGATGATTTCTCTAGATATACTTGGGTAACATTTTTAAAAGAGAAAGCGGATACTTTCGACTCTTTTCATGAGGTTTGTCATCGTATTATGATTGAAAGAAATGAAAAGATCGTTCGTGTTCGAAGTGATAGAGGTGGAGAATTCATCAATTCTAAATTCATTGATTTTTGCACTTCCAACGGCATAAAACATGAATTCTCTGCACCCTATACACCTCAGCAGAATGGTGTAGTCGAGCGCAAAAACAGGGTTGTACAAGAGATGGCGCGTGTTATGCTTCATAGCCGGAAACTCCCGTTACATTTTTGGGCTGAAGCTATGAACACCGCCGTCTAAGTAATTAATCGAGTGTATTTGCGTCCGGGAACTTTAAATACACCATATGAACTATGGTTTTGTAGAAAGTCGAATATAAAATATTTTCGTATATTTGGGAGTCGCTGTTACATTTTACGTGATCGCGAAAATCTTGGTAAATTCGACTCTCGAAGTGACGAAGGGATTTTCATGGGTTATTCTACAAACAGTTGAGCATATCGGGTATTTAACTTGGAATCTAAAACGATGGTAGAATCTATTAATGTTAAAGTAGATGAAGCTTTTCATTTTGCATCTGATAAATCTACCCCTGATATGTCTCTAGATGATGATACTCCTGTAAATACATCTTCTCATAATAATTTTTTTGATAAAGTTGATGCATCTAATGGTTCTTCTAGTTTATTTGATATGCAGGAATCATCACACGTACCTCCGAGTACTCCGTTACCTCAAACGCTACGTATCTTCAAGGATCATCCAGAGTCAAATATTATTGGAGACCTACAAGAAGGAGTCAGGACTCGGAGACAGTTGGTTTGTGGAGTCGCATGTTACGTCTCCATGATAGAACCGAAGAACGTCGATGAAGCTCTTCAGGATGATTACTGGATTGAAGCAATGCAAGAAGAGCTCCATCAGTTCGAAAGAAACAAAGTCTGGGAACTAACGAAGCCACCGAAGCAACACAATGTAATTGGTACTAAATGGATTTTCAAGAACAAGAAAAATAAGGATGGTACCATTATCAGGAACAAAGCACGCCTAGTTGCTCAGGGCTACTCACAAATTGAAGGAATAGACTTTGATGAGACGTTCACCCCGGTAGCTCGGCTCGAGTCAATTCGTATTTTGTTCGCAATTGCTTGTCATTTTAAAATCAAACTCTTTCAAATGGACATTAAGAGCGCGTTTTTAAATGGGTTTTTGAACGAGAAAGTTTATGTGGCTCAACCGAAAGGTTTTGTAGAACATAAGCAACCTAACCATGTTTTTCGTTCGAAAAAGGCTCTTTACGGTCTAAAACAAGCACCGCGAGCGTGGTATGAAAGGTTGACAAAGCACCTTTTGGAAAAGGGCTATGCTCGAGGGGGAGTAGATCAGACTCTCTTTGTGAAGCATTATCAGGCTAACTTCATTGTGGCACAAATCTATGTCGATAACATTGTATTTGGTGCAACAAGAGACAATGATGCTTCTAAATTCGCTGAAACCATGGAAAGCGAATTTGAGATGTCTATGATGGGCGAACTAACATACTTTCTTGGATTGCAAGTGAAACAAAATGAAGAAGGCATCCATCTGTGCCAATCCAAGTATGCAAAGGAGTTGGTCAAGAAGTTTGGATTAGAAAATTCTAAAGACTTTCCGACTCCGATGGGAACTAGCAATAAAGGTGTCACGCCCCGAGTGTAAACCAGAACCCGGGCCCGTCTACAGATCCGCCGCGCACACGGTATTTCCCGTGTACACGAAGCGCCAAACCTGCTCAGATATAAGAGATAATAATAAAAGAGCAATAAAAACAGAGCTGAACTAAAATCTAATACATCTCAGACTGAAACTGGAAATAAAATACAATACATCTGTATAAATGATACATCAGTCTCTCCCAGCTCACCAAAATAAATACAACCTGCTGGCAAAAGCTAGTCCCAAATATAAAAGTACAACCGTCTGAGGAAACCTGGGTACACCAACAGTCCAGCTAACACGATCATCCTGCCTCGAGATCTATCTACTCAGCCGTCCTCTCTCCTCGACCCGCCGCTGAAAGCCCAGCAGCACCCGCAGAAGACACTGCAAAACAAGGAAGAAGAAAAAGAGGAAAGAAGAATGGGGGTGAGAACTACTAGTAAACCAGTAGCCTCCCCTAGTGGGTAAAACCTCAAACTCTGACTCACCCACTAGGTCTACCAGAGGCAAAAAGGAAAGAAGAGTGGTAAGAAATGAAACCGCTGAAAAAGAGAAATCTACAACTACTATGCCTCTAAAATACTGTCCTAGACTAGAATAACCGTATGCAACAATAACCAACCATCCCAGATGAACCCAATCTGTACCGCCCTCATCATCGGGCAAGAAAGCCGCGTCGATGTGATAGCAAAGTTCGTGCTGCCGCCCTCATCATCGGGCAAATAAGCCGCGCCGATGTGATAGCAAAACTGTCCATAACTGTCTGGCCCCGGCCTCCGGAGGGGATCTCGAGGGGAGCGACCCACACGAGTAAAGCATCACCGGGCAATAACCGCACCGGTGTGATAAAAGCATCACCGGGCAATAACCGCGCCGGTGTGATAAGTAACCAAAGCAGGACTGGATCACAACTATAAAGCCCTAGTGGAACACAACCCTCCACTAAAAGAAAACTGATTCCCAATCAGATGCAAGAGTAACCATCCGGTCAATCGCCCAATATCCGCGATTGCCGTAATACCCCACAATCCACGACCAGGTCTAACAACCGACCTCCGGTCAACCGCCCAATATCCGCGGTCGCCGGAATAACCCACAATCACAATCATGTCCCACATCCGACATCTGGTCAACCGCCTACTATCCGCGGTTGCCACAAAACCCTCTAGTCCATAATCATGCCCTATCACCGATGTCCTATAACCGACATCCGGTCAACCGCCCAATATCCGCGGTCGCCGCCAAAACCCATAATCCATAATCCAGGCCCTTGCTACACTATCCCAAACCTCTGCTCAAACCCGAGCAACAAATACCACCTGACTAACAAAAGGAGAAAAGAAACAAACAAGGTTTCTCCTAAGTCAAGCTCCAGCATGAAAGTGTAGCAATAAAAGATGGCCTATCTAGATGTCCAAACAAGCATGCAAGTGTTCTCAAGGAAATAAAGGAAAAGGTGTCCAATAGTGGTTCCACATGTGTAACAATTAATAGCTCCGCATAGATATAACCATCATGCTAAAACATTATCCAACCACACATGTCTATAATCCATGTTCCATAATAAAGCATCACTATCCACCTATGCATGTCATAAGATCCTCAAATAGCACCAACCACTAACCGGATAATCATATAGTCCAAAATAAATATTCCAATCCACATGCAAGATTAAACGCTAACATTCCATCCATACCAACATGTATAAGTCCCAACCACTATCAGGTATCCACAATAGTAATTTCCATATGATAGGCTCACAATTTTATATTACTTTAAGCATGCATGTCCAAATAAAGGGATCACTCTAATATTCCTAGTGAGCATGTCAAAATAGAGGTAAACAACAACCACCCACCTGGACACGCGCAATCCTCAGTTGTAAAACCTCCTCGCTGTCCAATATCTCCTTTTCACGCTAAATGCTCAAACAGGTAAACCGCCGCGATCGCTGTTCACAATTACCCCAAAACATACACACAAATAAGCACACAAGTATCCGCAAACATGCTGTCCAGAATTCAGTCCCAAAGATGCCCAGTTTTTACCTATGAAAAGTGCCCAGAAAATTCCAAAAAAATACTCTCACGATCCTCGCGACGAACCCGTCGAAACGAGTACCTGCACGCTCAAATCCGAGTTTCCTACACTGAGAAAGAAATCCGACAAGGGAACCACCCCGAAATAAACTGCTCACAAAAACTGTAGCACTAATTCCTGTAAACAGAGATTTCTCACCTTCGAAAAATATTCAGAAAATTCCAAGAAAATTTGGGGATATTCCTCGTGATGTGTAGATGCAAAACACCTTTTGAATCACCCCAATCCGATGCCTGCGCGCGAAGATATGGCTGAAATACCGCACCGCTGTCCAAAACTCCGCCCAAGAAAAAGGGTCAAATGGAAGCTCGGGGAACTCCAAGATAAACTCGAAATGAGGAGGAGCTCAAAACACGAAGATCAAAGCCCTACCTGTCATGAGTCCAACGGCGCAAGAATCGCCTCAATCGGAGGTCGAAGTAAGCCGGGGGAGTCGTCGCACCAAAATGCGACGAAGAAGATTACAAACGAACGAGCGTCGTGCCGCGCCGTAAAATTGGAAACCTCGGGATGCGTGCCGCTGAAAAATCTGGAAATTTTCAGATGGAACCTACTCTGGGAGAGGAGGATTTCTTGTGAAGGTCGCACAGTGAAAAGAAAAACAGGGAAGAAGCTCTCTTCAGTTGAACTCGGCCTATTTATAGGCTGGGAAAAACAATTGGAGAAATGACCTATAGGTCCCAACTTTCGGGCGCTCCGGATTTTCGGGCTGCTACAGTGTTGGGCCCGGCCCAACACTGTGCGCGCCCGAAACGCTCCTGGGCCTCCACGTTGCCCGCGTACAGGCAACAGCCTTTCCCACCGCACGCGTCGCGCCGCGTGGCCACCCTGGTCAACGCAGGTGGGTGGCGCCCGCGAATCACAGGGCGCCACCTGGCCCGCACTAACGCCTCCGACCAACCCTGGCGCGCCGCCTGGCGCCCCCTGCCGCGCACTATTCCGAGGCACCCCGCGCTCCGTGGTCCCTGCCTGCGTGAGCCCGCCAACCAGAAACCGCCACGTGTCCCGCCGGTCCACCGTGCGCCCCGCACTCTCCGTAGACCGCGCCCCGCGGACCGGCCCACTCCCGAGCCGCCACGCGTCCAGCCCCCGGTGCACGCCCGCCGTATGGACCGGGCGGCCCGCGCCTCTGCCCGCCGCGCTGCCCGCGGCTGCTCCGCCGCTGCCCGCCGCCGCCGCCGCTGCCCGCCGGCGGCCGGAAACACTGTTCCGGCATGAACAGTAACCAATGCGCAAAATATCAAGTAGGTAGTCCATTTTGACCATTTTCGCGCGCTGAATCCGAATTTGATGTCCGATTTGCCAAATTCTAACTCCAAAATTTGCCGAAGGCATCCGGAAAGGTGTTCCTTGGTCCAAACTTCGCGCTGAGTCCATTTTTAATATCCGCTTCGCGCGAAACCACTTCTAAAGATCCGACGGAGTCCACCGATCACCCACGTGATCCATTTAAGCCCGAAGTCCGCCACTTGTGTCCAATTGGTGCACAAACACCTTCGACACACAAAACAGGCTCCCAGAAGCCACCAATGACTCCACCACAGCTCTGTAGAGATTTAGGTCATCACATCCTCCCCCACTAAAAGAAAGTTTCGTCCTCGAAACTAAAATCAATCCTCAACCCGGAACCTCAACCAAATAGAGGGGGTAAATATCCAATCATCCACCACTCAAGCTCCCAAGGCTGTCTAATACCTCCTCCAGAGACGCGATACAACCCTCGGGTCTCTAACTAGAACAAATAGAGGCGGGCATTCCAGAAAAACCGCACCACCTCATCCAAGTACAGTTGGGCTAACCGCTCGAGCTGCCAAGTAGTCTGCATCGGTACAAGCATCCGCTCCTCCCAGGGCCCCGATAATCCAACCACAAGTCCATCGACACAAAAGCTTGATACCAATACCTCTGTACTCCCAAGGTATCCAATATAAGTCCCCCAACTGATCACGTAGACTCTGATCTGTAATCTCTAAACCGTCGGGATGTAGAAGCAGTTCCCCAACTCTCCGGCATCAACACACAGCCATATGCAGTCGAAAAAACCAAATTGCAAATCCACCATTGGGAAGACCCGGGACCCTTACAGCCGGTAAATCAAATCCTCCATGCTCGACAAGGGTGCTAGCTCCAGATGGTCACTTCATCTAATTCCCGGGGATCCACATAAAGCCGAAGTGAACCAACCGTCCACAACTCGAATAGCACCGGCGCCCCCAAAGGCGACACACTTGGTCTGACAAACTTCCAAAACATCGAATCCTGGAGTTGTGTCCTCAACTCCCAAACTAGTGACATACAAGACCACTCCGATAGGAGAACAGCCGGGAACTCGCAACCAAAGGGGGTATCCCCGAGTCCCAGCGCCGCCGTAGGTCCCTCAACCACACCAGCCAAAAGTCTACTCATCCAGTGCGAAACATCCGCCTCGCTCTCGAAGTCAAAACTATAGAGGCGAAGATAACCCTCAAGCAACCCAAGTACACCAACACCTCCGGGCCTGGCTCCTTAAGAAAACTGTCATTGCGGCATAATCAACCGCCGCGAAAGAAAACCGAACCCGCCAGCCCAACCAGTACCACCACACCGACCGCTGTAACATATGTGCTCCGACAGTCTCAGAAATCCACTATCCTGGAAAAAGAAATCGGGAATGCCTCCACCGACTAATCTGTCCTCCATCACCCGGCGCCAAGTGCCTCAATCAGAACTCGCCTCAGGCGGTAGATCCCAATCCAAAGGAACTACAATACCACGCTCCACACCCGGCGCCTACTCTAATGAGGCGTCCCTAATCCATACTGGAGGAATCCAATGAGTTAAAAGGTATCTTGGCGCAATCCACTCTCAAACACTCATAGCCTATGCGCCCCGTCCCTCTACACATGAGCGTGCAGTTCAGCAACTGCGTAACTCTTGACATAAAAAGCCTCCAAGTACTCTCTATCCCCCCACCGAACAAGACCCTACCTCCAAGGGCTCCATACTCAATCCACGACTCGGGATGACTCATCCGCCAAAACGGCTCACTCGATCGTCCGCATCCCACAGCTTACCCGCTGTCAACTATCCACCCTGTCTCGGTGCCCCAACACTAAACATCGGACGGAGGGGGCTACTCGCTACTCCGACAACTATCCATCTGCGCTGATCCGACAACTGTGCCACTGCGCTGATCCGACAACTGTGTCACTGCGCTGATCCTACAACTGTGTCACAGCTCCGACAACTGTGCCACTCTCCGCTGATCTGCCTCCAACACACCTACCATTCGGGTCCCGGAGCTCTCAGACTCCAATCTGGGTATCCGGCCCGAAACAACCAGCTCAGACCCAACTGCCGCACCAAGGTGCACCCGGGTCAGGGCCCAACGTCGGGGAGACACCGCTCACCACGACAAAACCGCAAATCAGCACCCCCCAAACACTCGACCCAATCTAGCGAAAAGTCAATGACATCCCTCTATTGTTGTAACTTTATGTTGTCTGCAGCCAACATAACTGTCCCACAAAAATAGGATATGTCGATCCCTCTTCACTCACAGGAAGAGTCAAACAAACAAATCACCGACTTTCGCAAAATGTCGCGTCTCTCACGCACAACATCCTAGGGTCCGCCGAAAGCCATAGGGTTTTCCTAAGTCCCCAATGACCTATCCCTAAGCTCTGATACCACCTAATCTGTCACGCCCCGGGTGTAAACCAGAACCCGGGCCCGTCTACAGATCCGCCGTGCACACGGTATTTCCCGGGTACACGAAGCGCCAAACCTGCTCAGATATAAGAGATAATAATAAAAGATCAATAAAGCAAAGCTGAAACTAAAATCTAATACATCTCAGACTGAAGCTGGAAATAAAATACAATACATCTGTATAAATGATACATCAGTCTCTCCCAGCTCACCAAAATAAATAAACCTGCTGGCAAAAGCCAGTCCCAAATGTAAAGTACAACCGTCTGAGGAAACCTGGGTACACCAACATCCACTAACACCTCGCCATCCTGCCTCGAGATCTATCTACTCAGCCGTCCCCTCTCCTCCTCGACCCGCCGCTGAAAGCCCAGCAGCACCCGCAGAAGACACTGCAAAATAGGAGAAGAAAAAAGGAAGAAGATGGGGGTGAGAACTACTAGTAAACCAGTAGCCTCCCCTAGTGGGTAAAACCTCAAACTCTACACACCCACCTAGGTCTACCAGAGGCAAAAGGAAAGAAGAGTGTAAGAAATGAACCGCTGAAAAAGTGAAATCTACCACTACTATGCCTCTAAAATCAGTCCTAGACTGGAATAACCGTATGCACAATAACCAACCGTCCCATGAACCCCAATCTGTACCGCCCTCATCATCGGGCAAAGCCTGCGCCGATGTGATAGCAAAGTTCTTGCTGCCGCCCTCATCATCGGGCAAATAAGCCGCGCCGATGTGATAGCAAACTGTCCATAACTGTCTTGCCCCGGCCTCCGGAGGGGATCTCGAGGGAGCGACCCACACGAGTAAAGCATCACCGGGCAATAACCGCGCGGTGTGATAATAGCATCACCGCAATAACCGCGCCGGTGTGATAAAACCAGCAGACTGGATCACAACTATAAAGCCCTAGTGGAACACAACCCTCCACTAAAAAAAAAACTGATTCCCATCAGATGCAGAAGTACCATCCGGTCAATCGCCCAATATCCGCGATTTCCGCAATACCCCACAATCCACGACCAGGTCTACAACCGACCTCCCGGTCAACCGCCCAATATCCGCGGTCGCCGGAATAACCCACAATCACAAGCATTCCCACATCCGACATCTGGTCAACCGCCTACTATCCGCGTTGCCACAAAGACCCTCTAGTCCATAATCATGCCCTATCACCGATGTCCTATAACGCGACATCCGGTCAACCGCCCAGTATCCGCTGTCCGCCCGCCAAAACCCGTGATCCATAATCCATGCCCCGGCTACACTATCCCAAACCCCTGCCAACCCGAGCAACAACTACCACCTGCTAACAAAATGGAGAAAGAAACAAACAAGGTTTTCTCCTAATTCAAGCTCCAGCATGAAAGTGTAGCGATAAAAGAGGCCTATCTAAATGTCCCAACAAGCATGCAATGGTTTTCTCAGGAACTAAAGGAAAAGGTGTCCAATTAGTGGTTCCACATTGTTAACAATTAATACTCCGCATAGATATATACCATCATGCTAAAACATTATCCAACCACACATTTCTAATCCATGTTTCCGCCTAATAAGCCTCCTATCCACCTATGCATGTCATAAGATCCTCAAATAAGCACCAACCACGAACAGTATACTCATATAGTCCAAAATAAATATTCCAATCCACATGCAAGGTGTAACGCTACATCCATCCATACCACATGTATAGAGTCCCAACCACTATCAGGTATCCACAATGTAAATTTTCCATATGTATAAGGCTCACAATTTTAATATTACTTTGTAAGCATGAATCCAATAATGTGATCCCTCTATATTCCTAGTGATCCTGGCAAAATAAGGTAAAAGACAACCCCCACCTGGACACGCGCAATCCTCAGCTGTAAAACCTCCTCGCTGTCCATATCCCCCTTTTCACGCGCAATGCTCAAACAGGTAAACCGCCGCGAGCGCGGCTTTTCACAATTACCGAAAACATACACATCAATAAGCACACAATTATCCGCAAACATGCTACCAGATTCAGTCCCAAAGATTGCCCCCTTTTTTATCCAGCGCAAAGTGCCCCAGAAAATTCCAAGCAAAATAACTCTCACGATCCTCGCTACGAACCCGTCGAAACGAGTACCTGCACGCTCAAATCCGAGTTTCCTACACGGAGAAACAAATCCTACAAGGGTAACCACCGCGAATAAACTGCTCACCAAAACTGTAGCACTAATTCTGTAAACAGGATTTCTTTCGCACCTTCGAAAAATATTCAGAAAATTTCCAAGATAAATTTGGGGATAGGCCTCTGAGGTGTAGATGCAAAACGCCTGTTGAATCACCCCGAATCCCATGCCATGCGCGCGACGAGATAGGCTGAAATAAAACCGCACCACTGGCCAAAAATCCGCCCAAGAAACAGGTCAAATGGAAGTGTTGAACTCCAAGATAAACTCGAAATGAAGGTAGGAGCTCAAACACAAAGATCAAAGCCCTACCTTCAATGAGTCCAACGGCGCACGAACGCCTCAATCGTGAGGTTCGAAGTAAGCCGGGGGGTCCTCGCACCAAAAGGCGACGAAGAACGATCACAAATCGAAACGAGCGTCGTGCCGCTGCCGGAAATATTGGAACCTCGGGATTGTGCTGTGAAAAATCTGGCAATTTTTCAGATGGAACCTACCTGGTGAGAGGAGGATTTTCTTGTGGAGGTCGCTAGTGAAAAGAAGAACAGGGAAAGCTCTCTTCAGTTTAACTCGGCCTATTTAATAGGCTGGGAAAAACAATTGGAAAAATGACCTATAGGTCCCAACTTTCGGGCGCTCCGATTTTCGGGCTGGGCTACAGTGTTGGGGGGCCCCCGGCCCGACACGGTGCGCGCCCGAAACGCTCTTTTCCTCCACGTTGGCCCGCGTACATTCAACAGCCTTTCGCATCGCCGCACCGCTTGCCGCGGCCGCTTGGCCACCCCCTGGTCAACGCGGGTGGGTTGTCGGGCCCGCGAAATCAAGGGCGCCACCTGGCCCTCACTACGCCTCCGACCAACCCTGGCGCG
>CM055074.1:29673287-29729895 GCA_029204045.2 Tillandsia leiboldiana | reverse complement strand
ACAAGACCATTTTCCAACTTAAGGATGATTTGAAGCGATTTTCTTCGGGTAGGACAAGTTGATAGCTTGGTCTTGGTCAAACAAACCGTTTCGGCCTGGATACATCGAACTAGAGACAGTCCTAGTTCGGTTGGACATTTTGGTGCCTCCGTCGGTATCTCCTCCTCCGGACGACGGAATTCAACTGCAATCAACGACAACAAACCCTAACCTCACCTCCTTGGTTTACGTCAAGTACCAAGGTATGTTTTCGTGTGGTTTTGCAGGGAACAGGACGAAGAAATTGCAAGATGGCTACGAAAAGATCACATCAAGCACTCTTGCAACAACTACAAAAGGTCATTTCCCCGGAAATCAAAAGAGAATTTTTTTCAAAGGAAAAGACCGTGGTAGGTCACCCCCACAGACGACGTCGTCATGAAAAGCAATGAATATCAAGACATTTTTCACCAAGGAAAATAACTTCTCAATCATTGCAACGCACTCCAAACTCAAAAAGGTTTGGTACACAAAGTGAATTCTTTTCTTGTCTTTAACTTTTTAGCGATTGAATGTCCTGTAACTTATGTAAATTTTCTTTTTGAAAGTGGTTAGATCTGAAATAATTGCTATGTCATTCAATCAAAATTTCTGAAAATGTAACCTAGTTTCTTTGGATAATGAAACTCTTGGCATGAAGACTAGGTCACATAAATTTTAAGGAACTAGCAAGGATTTCAAATAAAGACGTGGTTAAGGGGGTTCCTAAACTTTCTTTCAAAGAAACATTATGTGTGGGTTGTCAAAAGGGAAAACAATCAAGGGCTGCACACAAGAACTTGAACCACGTTGGTACCAAACGGCCTTTAGAATTACTGCACATGGACTTAATGGGGCCGACTCTTCAACCAAGCTTGGGAGGTAAATGGTATATTTTTTTTTTGGTTGATGATTCTCTAGATATATTGGTAACATTTTTAAAGAGGAAGCGGATACTTTCGACTCTTTTCATGAGGTTTGTCATCGTATTATGATTGAAAGAATGAAAAGATCGTTCGTGTTCGAAGTGATAGAGGTGGAGAATTCATCAATTCTAAATTCATTGATTTTTGCACTTCCAAGGCATAAACATGAATTCTCAGCACCCTATACACCTCAGCAGAATGGTTAGTCGCGCAAAAACAGGGTTGTACAAGAGATGGCGCGTGTTATGCTTCATAGCCGGAAACTCCCGTTACATTTTTGGCTGAAGCTATGAACACCGCCGTCTAAGTAATAATCGAGTGTATTTGCGTCCCGGAACTTTAAATACACCATATGAACTATGGTTTTGTAGAAAGTCGAATATAAAATATTTTCGTATATTTGGGAGTCGCTGTTACATTTTACGTGATCGCGAAAATCTTGGTAAATTCGACTCTCGAAGTGACGAAGGGATTTTCATGGGTTATTCTACAAACATTGAGCATAATCGGGTATTTAACTTGGAATCTAAAACGATGGTAGAATCTATTAATGTTAAAGTAGATGAAGCTTTTCATTTTGCATCTGATAAATCTACCCCTGATATGTCTCTAGATGATGATACTCCTGTAAATACATCTTCTCATATAATTTTTTTGATAAAGTTGATGCATCTAATGGTTCTTCTAGTTTATTTGATATGCAGGAATCATCACATCGTACCTCCGAGTACTCCGTTACCTCAAACGCTACGTATCTTCAAGGATCATCCAGAGTCAAATATTATTGGAGACCTACAAGAAGGAGTCAGGACTCGGAGACAGTTGGTTTGTGGAGTCGCATGTTACGTTCCATGATAGAACCAAGAACGTCGATGAAGCTCTTCAGGATGATTACTGGATTGAAGCAATGCAAGAAGAGCTCCATCAGTTCGAAAGAAACAAAGTCTGGGAACTAACGAAGCCACCGAAGCAACACAATGTATTGGTACTAAATGGATTTTCAAGAACAAGAAAAATAAGGATGGTACCATTATCAGGAACAAAACCACGCCTAGTTGCTCAGGGCTACTCACAAATTGAAGAATAGACTTTGATGAACTTCACCCCGGTAGCTCGGCTCGAGTCAATTCGTTTTTGTTCGCAATTGCTTGTCATTTAAAAATCAAACTCTTTCAAATGGACATTAAGAGCGCGTTTTTAAATGGGTTTTTGAACGAGAAAGTTTATGTGGCTCAACCGAAAGGTTTTGTAGAACAAAGCAACCTAACCATGTTTTTCGTTCGAAAAGGCTCTTTACGGTCTAAAACAAGCACCGCGAGCGTGGTATGAAAGGTTGACAAGCACCTTTTGGAAAAGGGCTATGCTCGAGGGGGAGTAGATCAGACTCTCTTTGTGAAGCATTATCAGGCTAACTTCATTGTGGCACAAATCTATGTCGATAACATTGTATTTGGTGCAACAAGAGACAATGATGCTTCTACTAATCGCTGAAACCATGGAAAGCGAATTTGAGATGTCTATGATGGGCGAACTAACATACTTTCTTGGATTGCAAGTGAAACAAAATGAGAAGGCATCCATCTGTGCCAATCCAAGTATGCAAAGGATGTGGTCAAGAAGTTGGATTAGAAAATTCTAAAGACTTTCCGACTCCGATGGGAACTAGCAATAAGGGGTGTCACGCCCCCGGTGTAAACCAGAAACCCGGGCCCCGTCTACAGATCCGCCGCTGCACACGGAGTTCCCGTGTACACGAAGCGCCAAACCTGCTCAGATATAAGAGATAATAATAAAAGAGCAATAAAAACAGAGCTGAACTAAAATCTATACATCTCAGACTGAACTGGAAATAAAATACATACATCTGTATAAATGATACATCGTCTCCTCCTCCCAGCTCACCAAAATAAATACAACCTGCTGGCAAACAGCTAGTCCCAAATATAAAAGTACAACCGTCTGAGGAAACCTGGTACACCAACAGTCCAGCTAACACGATCATCCTGCCTCGAGATCTAATCTACGCACCGGCCTCTCTTCCTCGACCCGCCGCTGAAAGCCCAAGCACCCGCAGAAGACACTGCAAAACAAGGAAGAAGAAAAAGAGGAAAGAAGAATGGGGGGGTGGAACTACTATAAACCAGTAGCCTCCCCTAGTGGGTAAAACCTCAAACTCTGACTCACCCACTAGGTCTACCAGAGGCAAAAGGAAAAGAAGAGTGGTAAGAAATGAAACCGCTGAAAAGAGAAAATCTACAACTACTATGCCTCAAAATACTGTCCTAGACTAAATAACCGTATGCAACAATAACCAACCATCCCAGATGAACCCAATCTGTACCGCCCTCATCATCGGGCAAGAAAGCCGCGTCGATGTGATAGCAAAGTTCGTGCTGCCGCCCTCATCATCGGGCAAATAAGCCGCGCCGATGTGATAGCAAAACTGTCCATAACTGTCTGGCCCCGGCCTCCGGGGGATCTCGAGGGGAGCGACCCACACGAGTAAAGCATCACCGGCAATAACCGCACCGGTGTGATAAAAGCATCACCGGGCAATAACCGCGCCGGTGTGATAAGTAACCAAGCAGGACTGGATCACAACTATAAGCCCTAGTGGAACACAACCCTCCACTAAAAGAAAACTGATTCCCAATCAGATGCAAGAGTAACCATCCGGTCAATCGCCCAATATCCGCGATTGCCGTAATACCCCACAATCCACGACCAGGTCTAACAACCGACCTCCGGTCAACCGCCCAATATCCGCGGTCGCCGGAATAACCCACAATCACAATCATGTCCCACATCCGACATCTGGTCAACCGCCTACTATCCGCGGTTGCCAACAAAACCCTCTAGTCCATAATCATGCCCTATCACCGATGTCCTATAACCGACATCCGGTCAACCGCCCAATATCCGCGGTCGCCGCCAAAACCCATAATCCATAATCCAGGCCCTTGCTACACTATCCCAAACCTCTGCTCAAACCCGAGCAACAAATACCACCTGACTAACAAAAGGAGAAAAGAAACAACAAGGTTTCTCCTAAGTCAAGCTCCAGCATGAAAGTGTAGCAATAAAAGATGGCCTATCTAGATGTCCAAACAAGCATGCAAGTGTTCTCAAGGAAATAAAGGAAAAGGTGTCCAATAGTGGTTCCACATGTGTAACAATTAATAGCTCCGCATAGATATAACCATCATGCTAAAACATTATCCAACCACACATGTCTATAATCCATGTTCCATAATAAAGCATCACTATCCACCTATGCATGTCATAAGATCCTCAAATAGCACCAACCACTAACCGGATAATCATATAGTCCAAAATAAATATTCCAATCCACATGCAAGATTAAACGCTAACATTCCATCCATACCAACATGTATAAGTCCCAACCACTATCAGGTATCCACAATAGTAATTTCCATATGATAGGCTCACAATTTTATATTACTTTAAGCATGCATGTCCAAATAAAGGGATCACTCTAATATTCCTAGTGAGCATGTCAAAATAGAGGTAAACAACAACCACCCACCTGGACACGCGCAATCCTCAGTTGTAAAACCTCCTCGCTGTCCAATATCTCCTTTCACGCTAAATGCTCAAACAGGTAAACCGCCGCGATCGCTGTTCACAATTACCCCAAAACATACACACAAATAAGCACACAAGTATCCGCAAACATGCTGTCCAGAATTCAGTCCCAAAGATGCCCAGTTTTTACCTATGAAAAGTGCCCAGAAAATTCCAAAAAAAATACTCTCACGATCCTCGCGACGAACCCGTCGAAACGAGTACCTGCACGCTCAAATCCGAGTTTCCTACACTGAGAAAGAAATCCGACAAGGGAACCACCCCGAAATAAACTGCTCACAAAAACTGTAGCACTAATTCCTGTAAACAGAGATTTCTCACCTTCGAAAAATATTCAGAAAATTCCAAGAAAATTTGGGGATATTCCTCGTGATGTGTAGATGCAAAACACCTTTTGAATCACCCCAATCCGATGCCTGCGCGCGAAGATATGGCTGAAATACCGCACCGCTGTCCAAACTCCGCCCAAGAAAAAGGGTCAAATGGAAGCTCGGGGAACTCCAAGATAAACTCGAAATGAGGAGGAGCTCAAAACACGAAGATCAAAGCCCTACCTGTCCTGAGTCCAACGGCGCAAGAATCGCCTCAATCGGAGGTCGAAGTAAGCCGGGGGAGTCGTCGCACCAAATGCGACGAAGAAGATTACAAACGAACGAGCGTCGTGCCGCGCCGTAAAATTGGAAACCTCGGATGCGTGCCGCTGAAAAATCTGGAAATTTTCAGATGGAACCTACTCTGGGAGAGGAGGATTTCTTGTGAAGGTCGCACAGTGAAAAGAAAAACAGGGAAGAAGCTCTCTTCAGTTGAACTCGGCCTATTTATAGGCTGGGAAAAAACAATTGGAGAAATGACCTATAGGTCACCAACTTTCGGGCGCTCCCGGATTTTCGGGCTGCTACAGTGTTGGGCCCGGCCCAACACTGTGCGCGCCCGAAACGCTCCTGGGCCTCCACGTTGCCCGCGTACAGGCAACAGCCTTTCCCACCGCACGCGTCGCGCCGCGTGGCCACCCTGGTCAACGCAGGTGGGTGGCGCCCGCGAATCACAGGGCGCCACCTGGCCCGCACTAACGCCTCCGACCAACCCTGGCGCGCCGCCTGGCGCCCCCTGCCGCGCACTATTCCGAGGCACCCCGCGCTCCGTGGTCCCTGCCTGCGTGAGCCCGCCAACCAGAAACCGCCACGTGTCCCGCCGGTCCACCGTGCGCCCCGCACTCCTCCGTAGACCGCGCCCCGCGGACCGGCCCACTCCCGAGCCGCCACGCGTCCAGCCCCCGGTGCACGCCCGCCGTATGGACCGGGCGGCCCGCGCCTCTGCCCGCCGCGCTGCCCGCGGCTGCTCCGCCGCTGCCCGCCGCCGCCGCCGCTGCCCGCCGGCGGCCGGAAACACTGTTCCGGCATGAACAGTAACCAATGCGCAAAATATCAAGTAGGTAGTCCATTTGACCATTTTCGCGCGCTGAATCCGAATTTGATGTCCGATTTGCCAAATTCTAACTCCAAATTTGCCGAAGGCATCCGGAAAGGTGTTCCTTGGTCCAAACTTCGCGCTGAGTCCATTTTTAATATCCGCTTCGCGCGAAACCACTTCTAAAGATCCGACGGAGTCCACCGATCACCCACGTGATCCATTTAAGCCCGAAGTCCGCCACTTGTGTCCAATTGGTGCACAAACACCTTCGACACACAAAACAGGCTCCCAGAAGCCACCAATGACTCCACCACAGCTCTGTAGAGATTTAGGTCATCACATCCTCCCCCACTAAAAGAAAGTTTCGTCCTCGAAACTAAAATCAATCCTCAACCCGGAACCTCAACCAAATAGAGGGGGTAAATATCCAATCATCCACCACTCAAGCTCCCAAGGCTGTCTAATACCTCCTCCAGAGACGCGATACAACCCTCGGGTCTCTAACTAGAACAAAATAGAGGCGGGCATTCCAGAAAAACCGCACCACCTCATCCAAGTACAGTTGGGCTAACCGCTCGAGCTGCCAAGTAGTCTGCATCGGTACAAGCATCCGCTCCTCCCAGGGCCCCGATAATCCAACCACAAGTCCATCGACACAAAAGCTTGATACCAATACCTCTGTACTCCCAAGGTATCCAATATAAGTCCCCCAACTGATCACGTAGACTCTGATCTGTAATCTCTAAACCGTCGGGATGTAGAAGCAGTTCCCCAACTCTCCGGCATCAACACACAGCCATATGCAGTCGAAAAAACCAAATTGCAAATCCACCATTGGGAAGACCCGGGACCCTTACAGCCGGTAAATCAAATCCTCCATGCTCGACAAGGGTGCTAGCTCCAGATGGTCACTTCATCTAATTCCCGGGATCCACATAAAGCCGAAGTGAACCAACCGTCCACAACTCGAATAGCACCGGCGCCCCCAAAGGCGACACACTTGGTCTGACAAACTTCCAAAACATCGAATCCTGGAGTTGTGTCCTCAACTCCCAAACTAGTGACATACAAGACCACTCCGATAGGAGAACAGCCGGGAACTCGCAACCAAAGGGGGTATCCCCGAGTCCCAGCGCCGCCGTAGGTCCCTCAACCACACCAGCCAAAAGTCTACTCATCCAGTGCGAAACATCCGCCTCGCTCTCGAAGTCAAAACTATAGAGGCGAAGATAACCCTCAAGCAACCCAAGTACACCAACACCTCCGGGCCTGGCTCCTTAAGAAAACTGTCATTGCGGCATAATCAACCGCCGCGAAAGAAAACCGAACCCGCCAGCCCAACCAGTACCACCACACCGACCGCTGTAACATATGTGCTCCGACAGTCTCAGAAATCCACTATCCTGGAAAAAGAAATCGGGAATGCCTCCACCGACTAATCTGTCCTCCATCACCCGGCGCCAAGTGCCTCAATCAGAACTCGCCTCAGGCGGTAGATCCCAATCCAAAGGAACTACAATACCACGCTCCACACCCGGCGCCTACTCTAATGAGGCGTCCCTAATCCATACTGGAGGAATCCAATGAGTTAAAAGGTATCTTGGCGCAATCCACTCTCAAACACTCATATCCTATGCGCCCCGTCCCTCTACACATGGAGCGTGCAGTTCAGCAACTGCGTTAACTCTTGACATAAAAAGCCTCCAAGTACTCTCTATCCCCCCCACCGAACAAGACCCTACCTCCAAGGGCTCCATACTCAATCCACGAATCGGGATGACTCATCCGCCAAAACTGGCTCACTCGATCGTCGCAATCCCACAGCTTACCCGCTGTCAACTATCCACCCTGTCTCGGTGCCCCAACACTAAACATCGGGACGGAGGGGGCTACTCGCTACTCCGACAACTATGCCACTGCGCTGATCCGACAACTGTGCCACTGCGCTGATCCGACAACTGTGTCACTGCGCTGATCCGACAACTGTGTCACCGCTCCGACAACTGTGCCACTCTCCGCTGATCTGCCTCCAACACACCTACCATTCGGGTCCGGAGCTCTCAGACTCCAATCTGGGTATCCGGCCCGAAACAACCAGCTCAGACCCAACTGCCGCACCAAGGTGCACCCGGGTCAGGGCCCAACGTCGGGGAGACACCGCTCACCACGACAAAACCGCAAATCAGCACCCCCCAAACACTCGACCCAATCTAGCGAAAGTCAATGACATCCCTCTATTTTTGTAACTTTATGTTGTCTGCAGCCAACATAACTGTCCCACAAAAATAGGATATGTCGATCCCTCTTCACTCACAGGAAGAGTCAAACAAACAAATCACCGACTTTCGCAAAATGTCGCGTCTCTCACGCACTAACATCCTAGGGTCCGCCGAAAAGCCTAGGGTTTCCTAAGTCCCAAATGACCTATCCCTAAGCTCTGATACCACCTAATCTGTCACGCCCCGGGTGTAAACCAGAACCCGGGCCCGTCTACAGATCCGCCGTGCACACGGTATTTCCCGTGTACACGAAGCGCCAAACCTGCTCAGATATAAGAGATAATAATAAAAGAGCAATAAAAACAAAGCTGAACTAAAATCTAATACATCTCAGACTGAAGCTGGAAATAAAATACAACACATCTGTATAAATGATACATCAGTCTCTCCCAGCTCACCAAAATAAATACAACCTGCTGGCAAAAGCCAGTCCCAAATGTAAAAGTACAACCGTCAGAGGAAACCTGGGTACACCAACAGTCCAGCTAACACGCTCATCCTGCCTCGAGATCTATCTACTCAGCCGTCCTCTCTCCTCGACCCGCCGCTGAAAGCCCAGCAGCACCCGCAGAAGACACTGCAAAATAAGGAAGAAGAAAAAAAGGAAAGAAGAATGAGGGTGAGAACTACTAGTAAACCAGTAGCCTCCCCTAGTGGGTAAAACCTCAAACTCTGACACACCCACTAGGTCTACCAGAGGCAAAAAGGAAAGAAGAGTGGTAAGAAATGAAACCGCTGAAAAAGGGAAATCTACCACTACTACGCCTCTAAAATACAGTCCTAGACTGGAATAACCGTATGCAACAATAACCAACCGTCCCAGATGAACCCAATCTGTACCGCCCTCATCATCGGGCAAGAAAGCTGCGCCGATGTGATAGCAAAGTTCTTGCTGCCGCCCTCATCATCGGGCAAATAAGCCGCGCCGATGTGATAGCAAAACTGTCCATAACTGTCTGGCCCCGGCCTCCGGAGGGGATCTCGAGGGGAGCGACCCACACGAGTAAAGCATCACCGGGCAATAACCGCGCCGGTGTGATAAAAGCATCACCGGGCAATAACCGCGCCGGTGTGATAAGTAACCAAAGCAGGACTGGATCACAACTATAAAGCCCTAGTGGAACACAACCCTCCACTAAAAAAAAACTGATTCCCAATCAGATGCAAGAGTAACCATCCGGTCAATCGCCCAATATCCGCGATTGCCGCAATACCCCACAATCCACGACCAGGTCTAACAACCGACCTCCGGTCAACCGCCCAATATCCGCGGTCGCCGGAATAACCCACAATCACAATCATGTCCCACATCCGACATCTGGTCAACCGCCTACTATCCGCGGTTGCCACAAAACCCTCTAGTCCATAATCATGCCCTATCACCGATGTCCTATAACCGACATCCGGTCAACCGCCCAATATCCGCGGTCGCCGCCAAAACCCATAATCCATAATCCAGGCCCCGGCTACACTATCCCAAACCCCTGCTCAAACCCGAGCAACAAATACCACCTGACTAACAAAAGGGGAAAAGAAACAAACAAGGTTTCTCCTAAGTCAAGCTCCAGCATGAAAGTGTAGCAATAAAAGATGGCCTATCTAGATGTCCAAACAAGCACGCAAGTGTTCTCAAGGAAATAAAGGAAAAGGTGTCCAATAGTGGTTCCACATGTGTAACAATTAATAGCTCCGCATAGATATAACCATCATGCTAAAACATTATCCAACCACACATGTCTATAATCCATGTTCCATAATAAAGCATCACTATCCACCTATGCATGTCATAAGATCCTCAAATAGCACCAACCACTAACAGTATAATCATATAGTCCAAAATAAATATTCCAATCCACATGCAAGGTTAAACGCTAACATTCCATCCATACCAACATGTATAAGTCCCAACCACTATCAGGTATCCACAATAGTAATTTCCATATGATAGGCTCACAATTTTATATTACTTTAAGCATGCATGTCCAAATAAAGGGATCACTCTAATATTCCTAGTGAGCATGTCAAAATAGAGGTAAACAACAACCACCCACCTGGACACGCGCAATCCTCAGCTGTAAAACCTCCTCGCTGTCCAATATCCCCTTTTCACGCCAAATGCTCAAACAGGTAAACCGCCGCGATCGCTGTTCACAATTACCCGAAAACATACACACAAATAAGCACACAAGTATCCGCAAACATGCTATCAAGAATTCAGTCCCAAAGATGCCCTGTTTTTACCAGCGAAAAGTGCCCAGAAAATTCCAAGAAAAATACTCTCACGATCCTCGCGACGAACCCGTCGAAACGAGTACCTGCACGCTCAAATCCGAGTTTCCTACACTGAGAAACAAATCCGACAAGGGAACCACCCCGAAATAAACTGCTCACAAAAACTGTAGCACTAATTCCTGTAAACAGAGATTTCTCACCTTCGAAAAATATTCAGAAAATTCCAAGAAAATTTGGGGATATTCCTCGTGATGTGTAGATGCAAAACGCCTTTTGAATCACCCCAATCCGATGCCTGCGCGCGAAGATATGGCTGAAATACCGCACCACTGTCCAAAACTCCGCCCAAGAAAAAGGGTCAAATGGAAGCTCGGGGAACTCCAAGATAAACTCGAAATGAGGAGGAGCTCAAAACACAAAGATCAAAGCCCTACCTGTCATGAGTCCAACGGCGCAAGAATCGCCTCAATCGGAGGTCGAAGTAAGCCGGGGGAGTCCTCGCACCAAAATGCGACGAAGAAGATCACAAACGAACGAGCGTCGTGCCGCGCCGTAAAATTGGAAACCTCGGGATGCGTGCTGCTGAAAAATCTGGAAATTTTCAGATGGAACCTACTCTGGGAGAGGAGGATTTCTTGTGAAGGTCGCATAGTGAAAAGAAGAACAGGGAAGAAGCTCTCTTCAGTTGAACTCGGCCTATTTATAGGCTGGGAAAAACAATTGGAGAAATGACCTATAGGTCCCAACTTTCGGGCGCTCCGGATTTTCGGGCTGCTACAGTGTTGGGCCCGGCCCAACACTGTGCGCGCCCGAAACGCTCCTTGCCTCCACGTTGCCCGCGTACAGGCAACAGCCTTTCTCGCCGCACGCGTCGCGCCGCGTGGCCACCCTGGTCAACGCGGGTGGGTGGCGCCCGCGAATCACAGGGCGCCACCTGGCCCGCACTAACGCCTCCGACCAACCCTGGCGCGCCGCCTGGCGCCCCCTGCCGCGCACTATTCCGAGGCACCCCGCGCTCCGTGGTCCCTGCCTGCGTGAGCCCGCCAACCAGAAACCTCCACGTGTCCCGCCGGTCCACCGTGCGCCCCGCGCTCTCCGTAGACCGCGCCCCGCGGACCGGCCCACTCCCGAGCCGCCACGCGTCCAGCCCCCGGTGCACGCCCGCCACGTGGACCGGGCGACCCGCGCCTCTGCCCGCCGCGCTGCCCGCGGCTGCTCCGCCGCTGCCCGCCGGCGGCCGGAAACACTGTTCCGGCATGAACAGTAACCAATGCGCAAAATATCAAGTAGGTAGTCCATTTTGACCGTTTTCGCGCGCTGAATCCGAATTTGATGTCCGATTTGCCAAATTCTAACTCCAAAATTTGCCGAAGGCATCCGGAAAAGTGTTCCTTGGTCCAAACTTCGCGCTGAGTCCATTTTTAATATCCGCTTCGCGCGAAACCACTTCTAAAGATCCGACGGAGTCCACCGATCACCCACGTGATCCATTTAAGCCCGAAGTCCGCCACTTGTGTCCAATTGGTGCACAAACACCTTCGACACACAAAACAGGCTCCCAGAAGCCACCAATAACTCCACCACAGCTCTGCAGAGATCCAGGTCATCACAAAAGGATTAGGAAGTGAATCTCTTAGTGAAAATGTAGACGAGAAGCTTTATCGCAGCATTATTGGAAGTCTACTCTACCTCACGGCTAGTCGCCCGGACATATCCTTTAGTGTTGGGATCTGCGCGAGATATCAGTCAGCACCAAAGGAGGTTCACCTGAAAGCGGTGAAAAGGATCATCCGGTATGTCAAAGGAACCTTGAATTTTAGAATTTGGTATCCTATGGGAACAACTCTTGACATAATAGGATATTCAGATGCCGATTGGGTAGGATCAGTGGATGATCGGAAAAGTACGAGTGGTGCATGTTTTTATCTTGGCCATTGCCTTGTTGCGTGGCATAGTAAAAAGCAAAACTGCACTGCACTCTCGACTGCCGAAGCGGAATATATTTCAGCGGGTAGTTGTTCAACCCAACTCATTTGGATGAAAAGCGTGTTGAGCGACTTTCGAATTTCAGCAACTTCGGTAACTATTCTCTGTGACAACACTAGTGCTATAAATATTTCTAAAAATCCTGTGTTGCACTCAAGAACAAAACACATTGAACTTAGATATCATTTTCTAAGAGAGCTAGTTGAATCGAGTATTCTTCAAATTTCTTATATTTCAACTGAAAATCAATTAGCTGACATTTTGACAAAACCTTTGGATCAAAATTAAACGGTTTATTCATTTGCGTAAAGCAATAGGAATGCTTTCTTTGAAATTACTCTTTTTGAAACCATTGCTTAGGTTAGGTTTTGTTTTGTGTTTTTGTTCTTTATCTATACTTGAACATAGAACATTAATTGAGCATTAGTATAATTGACTTTAACTGCATCCTTTCATATATTTAGAAATTTATTATGCTTTGGATATCATAATAATTCATTTGATGCAATGATCATTTATATCAATTAGTTCATTTTAACTTGATCAAAGTCAATTTCTCTCTCAAATGATCTCTTGGTATAGTTTTTATCTTATTTGACAATTGTGTTAAGTATGAACACGAGATCAATTTTTTGTTAAATACCTTATATCTTAAATAATTGATAGCCAATTGAGGGGGAGTTTATTAAAATGTTTATGCTCAAAAGATGTGGAAAGAGTTACATCCCGATGAGGAGTATGAAAACTACCACCACATGGAGGAAAGAGCTACCACCTAGGTCGTCCGAGTACTATGTGCAGCTACCACATTTATACCAAGCATGGTTTTTCGTGTTGAATAGGTAAAATCCTTGTTGGAATACTTGACTCTGACAAATTTCAAGGTTGGTATAAGGTGGAAATTTTATTGAAAGATGCTCAAAGAGTCACTCCCTTCAAAAATTTGACTAGATATATTATCTAACTTATTTGGGATTTCAAACATCTATCGATCTTGGTGGTTCATTTTCTTTACCATATTAATGATTTGATAAACGTATTACTCATAAGATCGTGATAGATGTCATTGAACTTGTTCAACTTTAAGGAATTTAATTTTTATAAATTTTCGTTTCACTACTTGGATATTATTGATAGATTTAGCATAATCTATTTCTTTTGATATGGAACGATGACTTTTGTTTAAAGTTGACATGCAAAAGTGCTTACATACTTTTTCTGGATTTTCTGGAATTTTTCTATCTTTGATCTAAGTATTCGGAGGATCATCACCAAACAAAACAACGATCTATCTAGAATCGGTGCGAGGATTCGCGTGGCCTTGTGGATTCAAGGTGTGATCGCTCTCGTGGATTTGGAGGGAGGTGCGTTCGTGTGATCGAGGCGTGCCGCATTGGTGAAGACCGTGGATACGGTTGGACGTCGTGGAATCGACGTTGGACGCTAATCGTGGATTCGAGGCGCGTCGTGGAGCGAGCGGAGAAGATCAACTAGGAGCGTAAGGAAAAGGTTGAGTCGTAGGTTTATGGCAAATCACCTTGTACGTGTTTTAATTCTAGTGGATTTCGCCGTGTTATCGGTCCCGTGGTTTTTTACTCCTGTGACGGAGTTTTTCACGTAAATCTTGCGTACTTTATTTATTTTCCGCATTGGGTTACTTTTACACAAAGATTTGGTGTGATTATTGTTTTCACCTATTCACTCCCCCTCTAGCTGGTTTTTCCCCTATTCAGATCCATATAATCCATAACCCACAAGTGGTATCTGAGAGGGAATAGGGTTGTAAACAATGGTTGAAGGTGAAAACATCAATAGACCACCGTTCTTCGATGGAACAAACTATGCTTATTGGAAAGTACGCATGAGAGCTTTTTTAATTTCCATCGATGAACGAGTTTGGATGGACAAATCCTACTGAGATTATTATCGATGTTATCACCATCAAACCTAGGTCGAAATGGACTAAGGAAGAAATTGATTCTTCTTCTTACAATGGCAAAGGAATTAACGTCTTATTTAATGCTTTGTCGCAAACCGAATTCTCTCGCTTCTCGGCATGTGAGACTGCGAAAGAAATCTGGGATGTTCTACAAGTTACACATGAGGGAACAAGTTTAGTGAATATTCAAAAACTGCAAATGTTTACGAGCAAATTTGACTCAAATTTTTATGGCAGAAAATGAATCGTTCACAGATCATTTTACACGATTGCAAGATATCGTTAATACATGTGCTAACTTGGGAGAGAAAATTCTAGAATCAAAAGTTGTAAGAAAAATTTTGAAAACTCTTCCGGAAAGATTTCGCCCTAAGGTCGCAACCATTGAAACAGTAAAACACCCGGACGAAATCAAAGTAGAAGAATTAGTTGGTGCACTTCAAACGTATGAAATGACTTTTCCTACTAACTATTCTTCTGGAAAGCCTTCCTCTTCTTCTAAGTCTTCAGGTCTTGCATTGAAATCAACAAAAGAAGAAGACGCGGATTCATCATCCTCAGACGTTGATGATAATCTATCCATGGAGGATTTCGAGAAACAACTTGCACTCTTGACGAGAAAATTTTGCCGAAAATTTCGAAGGGGAAATTCAAGCAAATCCTCATTCTTCGTTAAGTCCAAGAAAGGCAAGGGATCTTCAAGCTTTAAGTCAAGAAAGTAAGAGGGTTTTTCAAAGGACAAGAAAAACTCTGAGGGATAAATTCAGTGTTTCAAGTGCCGAGGTTATGGCCACATCTCAACGGAATGTCCCAATAAGAATCCGTCAAAGAAGAAGGCTATGCAAGCCGTCACATGGGATGACACTTCCACTTCCAATGAGTAATCTTCCTGTGATGAGGACGATAACGCCACAGCATTCCACGCGTCCACAACTTCACCTTACATGTGTTTTTCAACGACTTCCTCTGGTTCATTGTCCAACACCTTGGATGAAAAGAATGCAACGGACGATAAACCGAGCGATTCCGAAGGTGAAGACTTTGTTTTTGCCTACCATAAACTATTAAAGAATTCAAAGAAATTGGCAAAGCAAAACAAGAGTTTGAGAAGAAGATTGCAGGATCTTGAAGAACAATCTAAAGAAGCAACTTCTCTCTCAAACGCTCTTGAAGCGGAAAAGGATAACTTGGTTAAAATCAATGCTTCCCTTCGAGAGAAGAACGAACATTTCGAGAAGGAGCACATCAAACTGGTGGATAAAGCTAACTACTTCTTGAAGCTCTACTCCGAGGCTCAACAAGATAAATTGGAGATGACGAAGACCATACTCCAACTTAAGGAAGATTTGAAGCAATTTTCTTCTCGAAGGAGCAAGTTGGACAAGTTGCTTGGTCTCGGTCAAACGAATCGGTTGGGTCTTGGATACACTCGAACCAGCAATGATCCAAGTTCGAGTGAAACGGTTTTTGTGCCCCAGTCGGTTTCTCCTCCTCCGACGAAAATCACTGCATCCAACGTGAACAAGCCTACCTCATCTACTTCGGGTTCCCCATGCACAAAGGTATGTTTTCGTTGCGGTTTTGCAGGGCACACAAGACAAAATTGCAAGAATGGAGCGAAGCGATCAAATCAAGCGCCTCTTGCAACAACTACCAACAAGGTCATCCCCCAGAAATGAAAGAAGAATCTTTCAAAGGTAAAGAACCTTGGTAGTACACCAAACAAGACGACGTCATCATGGATTCCAAAGAAAAGTGATCAAGCGAACAAGACGCATTCACCAAGGAAATCAATGTCACAATCATTGCCGACGTATTCCAAAACTTGCAAGGTTTGGGTGCGCAAAGGTGAAGTCTTCCCTTGTCTTGTCATTCATACATCACTTTATACGTATGACAATTCGTCCTGGTATCTGGATAGTGGTTGCTCACGCCACATGACCGGAGATAAAAATGTTTTTCAAACCCTTGAGAAAACCTCCGGAGGACATGTAGTTTTTGGAGATGGACGATCTTCAAAAATTGTCGGCAAAGGAACCATTGCTATTCCAGATGGCTCGACTTTAAACAATGTTTTGTTTGTTGAAGGCCTTAAGACTAACCTCATAAGCATTAGCCAACTTTGTGATGATGATTTTTCAGTTAATTTTTCATCTATAGAATGTCTTGTAACTGATGTAAATCATTCATTCATTTTGAAAGGGGTTAGGTCACAGAACAATTGCTATGTAGTTCCTGGTAAAACAAGTCAAAATTGTAACCTAGTGTCACTTGATAATGAAATATTTTGGCATGAAAGACTAGGTCACATTAACTTTAAGGAACTATCTAGAATTTCTAACAAAGACATAGTTAGAGGTGTTCCTAAATTGAACTTCAAGGAAAACCTTGTGTGTGGTGGTTGCCAAAATGGAAAACAAACGAGATCCACTCACAAGAATTTGAACCATGTAGGAACAGAACGTCCATTAGAATTATTGCATATGGATTTAATGGGGCCAACTCGTCAACCTAGTTTTGGTGGAAAATGGTATATTTTTCTTTTGGTTGATGATTTCTCTAGATATTCTTCGGTAGAATTTTTAAAAGAGAAAGCGGATACTTTTGGCTCTTTTCATGATATATGTCATCGGATTATGATTGAGAAAAATGAAAAGATTGTCCGTGTTCGCAGTGACAGAGGTGGAGAATTCATTAATTCAAAATTCATTGATTTTTGCTCTTTAAATGGCATAAAATATAAATTCTCTGCACCTTATACACCGCAGCAAAACGGTGTAGTCGAGCGCAAAAATAGAGTTGTTCAAGAGATGGCACGTGTTATACTTCATAGCCGAAAACTCCCTTTATATTTTTGGGCTGAAGCAATTAACACTGCTATCTATGTAATCAATCGCATCTATTTGCGCCCGGGTACTTTGAATATCCCATATGAGCTATGGTTTAATAGAAAACCTAATATCAAATATTTCCGTATCTTCGGGAGTCGCTGTTACATTTTACGCGATCGAGAAAATCTTGGAAAATTTGACTCTCAAAGTGATGAAGAAATTTTTATGGGTTATTCTACAAATAGTAGAGCATATCGAGTATACAATCTTGAATCGAAAATGATGATTGAATCAATTAATGTTAAAGTAGACGAAGCTTCTCATTTGTCTTCTGTTAAATCTACTCTTGATATGTCTCTTGATGATGAATCTCCTGCTAATGATATTGCATCTTCGCATGATAAATCTTCTGAAAATTGTGATGCATTTCATGGTTCTTCTAGTTCATCTAATGTGCAGGAATCATCACAATTACCCCCGAGTACTCCGTTACCTCAAACGCTACGAATCTCCAAGGACCATCCAGAATCAAACATCATTGGAGATCCTCAAAAAGGAGTTAGGACTCGGAGACAGTTGGAATGTGGAGTCGCATGCTACGTCTCCATGGTAGAACCAAGGAACATTGATGAAGCTCTTCAGGACGTTTATTGGATTGAAGCAATGCAAGAAGAGCTCAATCAATTTGAAAGGAACAAAGTCTGGGAATTAACGAAGCCCCCAAAGCAATAAAACATCATCGGTATAAAATGGATTTTCAAGAACAAGAAAAATGAAGAAGGTACCATTATTCGGAACAAAGCAAGATTAGTTGCTCAGGGCTATTCACAAGTTGAAGGTATAGACTTTGATGAAATTTTTGCCCCGGTAGCCCGTCTCGAGTCAATTCGTATTTTATTTGCTATTGCTTGTCACTTTAAAATAAAACTTTTTCAAATGGACGTTAAGAGCGCGTTTTTAAATGATTTTTTAAATGAAGAAGTTTATGTTGCTCAACCAAAAGGTTTTATTGATCATAAACTTTCAAACCATGTTTTTCGATTGAAAAAAGGCTCTTTACGGTCTAAAACAAGCACCGCGAGCAAGGTACGAAAGACTGACAAAGCACCTTTTGGAAAAGGGCTATACTCGAGGGGGAGCCGATCGGACACTCTTTGTGAAGCACTTTTAAGATCATTTCATTGTTGCACAAATCTATGTTGACGACATTGTGTTTGGTGCTACAAGGAATAATGATGCTTCAAAATTCGCTGAAACAATGGAAAGCGAATTTGAGATGTCCATGATAGGCGAGTTGACATACTTTCTTAGATTGCAAGTAAAACAAACTAAAGATGGCATTCATTTATGTCAATCCAAGTATGCAATGGAGTTGGTGAAGAAATTCGGATTAGAGAACTCTAAAGACTTTCCGACTCCCATGGGAACTAGCAATAAAGGACTTGGATGTGAATCTCACGGAGAAAAAGTAGATGAGAAACTCTATCGAAGCATGATTTGAAGTCTACTTTACCTTACGGCTAGTCGCCCAGACATTGCCTTCAGTGTAGGGATTTGTGTGAGATATCAATCTGCACCGAAGGAAATTCACCTAAAAGTGGTGAAACGGATCATCCGGTACGTCAAAGGTACGCAAAATTTCGGAATTTGGTATCCTATGGGCACATCTCTCGACATAATAGGATATTCGGATGCCGATTGGGCTGGATCAGTGGATGATCGAAAGAGCACGAGTGGTGCATGCTTTTACCTTGGCCATTGTCTTGTTGCATGGCATAGTAAGAAACAAAACTGCATTGCACTCTCGACTACCGAAGCGGAATATATTTCAGCGGGAAGTTGTGCAACTCAATTGATTTGGATGAAAAGCGTATTGAGCGACTTCCGAATTTCCGCTACTTCGGTAACAATTCTTTGTGACAACACTAGTGCCATTAATATTTCAAAAAATCCGGCGTTGCACTCAAGAATAAAACACATTGAACTTAGATATCATTTTCTTAGAGAGCTAGTTGAATCAAGTACTTTACAAATTTCTTATGTTTCAACTGAAGATCAATTAGCCGATATTTTGACAAAACCTTTGGATCAAAAATGTTTTATTCATTTGCGAAAAGCAATAGGAATGCTTTCTTTGAAATAATAATTTTTGAACCTTTGCTTAGGTTAGGTTTTGCTGTGTTTTTGTTCTTTTTTTTTTTATGCATATAGAACATTAACTGAGTATTAGTTAATTGACTTTAATTGCATCATTTCATACTTTAAGAAATCTATTATGATTTGGATATCATGATAATTCATTTGATGCGATGATCATTTATATCAATTAGTTCATCTTTAATTGATCAAAGTCAATTTCTATCTCAAATGATCCCTTGGTATAGTTTTTATCTTATTTGATAGTTAAGTCAAGTATGAATATGAGATCAATTTTTGGTTGAATACTTCATATCTTAAATAATTGATAGTCAATTGAGGGGGAGTTTAATTATTAAAGTTTCATGCTCAAAAGATGTGGAAAGAGTTACATTCTTAAGTGGAGTGTGAAAACTACCACCACATGGAGGAAAGAGCTACCACCTCGGTCGTCCGAGTACTGTGTGCAGCTACCACATGGTTACCAAGCATGATTTTTCTTGTTGATTAGATAAAATGTTTTTTGGAATACTTGATTTTGTCGAATTCCAAGGTTGGTATAAGGTGGGATTTTTATTGAAAGATACTCAAAGAGCCACTCCCTATAATATAATTTGACTAGATATATTATCTAATTTATTTGGGATTTCAAACATCTATCGATCTTAGTGCTTCATTTTCTTTACTAAATTGATGATTTGATAAACGCATTACTCTTTAGATCGTGGTTGATGTTTTGAACTTGCTCAACTTTAAAGGATTTAATTTTTATAAATTTTCATTTCATTATTTGGATATTATTGATAGATTTAGCATAATCTGTTTCTTTTGATGTGAAACGATAATTTTTGTTTAAAGTTGATATAAAAAATTACTTACATAATTTTTCTGGATTTTCTGGAATTTTTGCAAATTTTTCTAGAGAAAAAGTTGAATCCGATCCGGACTGGATGAATCCGATCCGGATCCCGAACGAGGGATTTTCCTGCGCAAAGCCGATCTGGACTGAAATCCAACCTGATCCGGACCGCGGCTAGGTTTTAATTGAAACGAAAGGGTTTTCGAATTCTATTCTCTTCAATCTTTTGTTTCTAGCTTCCTAGAGTTTCTCTCTCTAGAATCCAAGAGGTTTGAACTTTTCTCAACTTGATTTCTCTCAATACAAGTAAGTTCCTTTGATCGAAACCTCTGTTCTTTACTGTTTGTCTTTTTGTTCATTAAAACGTGAGTGATTTCTTGGATTAATCTCGATTTTACATGCCTTTTGATCAAATATCTTTTGAAATAAGAACTCCGGACATCTTAGATTTGTTTCTATGCCTTGTATTCATTTGATTAACGGATTTTTGGGGTTCGATTTCTGAAAATTCGGTTTTAGGGCAATATTTGAGAATTTTCTAAAAACATGGAATTGATCTATTTTTAAATTTCTTTTTGAAAATCTAACTTGATTCCAAGTCTCTATACACGATAATGATTGTTTGGGTATGATTTTTCAAATTTTTGAAATTAAACATTTTTCTCATGTTCTTGAGTTCTTGCTCACAGGTTCAGTTTCTTCAAATCCTCAACCAATTTTTTTTTTTAGTTGGATAATTGTGCTTGTTATCGGTATGGTTGGCACTCGTGCAACTGTCAAAAAGGAGCAAGACAGAGCAAGTCAGGAAGAAACAAAGAATCTACTTCAAGATGATTCCGAATCTGACTCAGAAGATTGGGAAGAAATTTGCAGAGAAATACAACAAGTTGTTGATGAAGAAGATAGATTCGCTTTGAAGAACAAAAGACCCATGAAACCCTGTTCAACATTCAAGAAGTACACTAGACGGAAGAACACAAGAAGTAGTGGAATTCACATTAATAAACCTCTTGCCGTTGCACATTCTCTTCCTAGAGAATCTCCATAGACTGAAGGTAGAAATGCACCATCTGCATCCTCATTACCTCCTTCATCAACTAGAAAAGAATCAGCAAAGGATGGTACAATTATGTCCTCCATCTATCACGAGCAGAGGAAACTCGCTGCAGGACAAGAAAGAATGTCACTGGACTTACAGCGTATGAACAAAGAGTGCACAAAAATGTCAAAGATGCTCAAAGGAATTCTGGATAAATTCGGTTACACCACTTCTGACAGTTCAGATCTGGGTTAAACGAGTTCTTTTCGTCAGGGAACCGTGTACTTATGTGATGTTTTTGATTTTTTTTATCATGTTTGTTTTGCAGGTTTTATTTTTTTTTTTATTTTTGGCACTGACAAACTTTACAAAGTTTACCTTCTTTTTTTCTTTTCTTCTTATTTTGCCTTTTGGCGATTTTTTGACAAAAAGGGGGAGAGATATGAACTTGAGAGAACTTTGAACATGAGGGAACTTTGAACAGGTAAGTTGTAAGCTTTGTTTGAACTTGAACTGGTAAGTAAGTTCTAAGTTGAACTTTGATCATGTCCCGGCTAACTATTTGACTAACTATTTGGGCATGTAATATTACTAACAAGTTGCTTGATAACTGACACATTTACTAACTTGTTAATTATTTTGACATGATATTTGGATTGTTAATGCATAGTGATATGTGAATCTTTGTTTGCTAAATTTTCATACATATCTGATAATTAATATCATGGTGAGTATAAACTCTATCTCTCTAATTGATTTTTGAATGTTTAAATTCTTGAGGTATCTAACGATTTCTTTTGTCAAGAATTATTTCTTTTGCAGAGAGTACAAACGTCTAAGTCTAGAGTCTGTTTTAGGAGTTTTTCTCTTGTATTCATCTTATTTAGAATTTTCATGTAAATTTTTGTTGTATGGTGATAACAATAAAAATATCTTTTAGAATTTTTTAAGTGAATTTTTGTTTTGTCACGAAATCGCCAAAGGGGGAGATTGTTAAGGATTTTGTATTGGCGTATTTCGTGAAGTAGTCTAAGTCTTGAAGATTGAAGATGAAGAATTGTGGATCAACTACATCAATATCAAGAAAAATGCATTCGGAATGATCAGGTACGTTTAACTAAATAATTTTGTTGATTAGAATACATTTGTGTAGTTTAGAAACACTTAGATAAGTTTTCATTGCAAAAAAATAAAAAACTGGACAAGTTGGATGTTCAGTATCCGGATCAGACCAATCCAGTCCGGACCCCGAACATAGTTTAGTTCATGCGGTTTTTCAGTCCGGACCACCCTTGTTCCAGTCCGGACCCCGAACCTTAATTCTGTAAAATTGCATGAACAGTCCGGACCTCCCCTGTTTCAGTCCGGACCACGAACAGTGTTTCTTCAGAAAATCTTCTAAAAAAGACGACAGTCTGGATCAGACTTAATCCAGTCCGGACCGTCGTGCGGGAAAAATTCTGTTAAGTCAGTTTTTGATTCTTATCCCCTTCCAAAGGTTTCTAAACTATAAATAAACCCTAATTTCATCTTTTAGGGGGGATCGAGTGTATAATAATTAATCGATTTTAATCGAAAAAATCGATCGAAAAAATAGAAAGTCCACAAATATAGAGAAGAAAGGAAATCACGATAAAACTTATGTTTCTTCATCTATATTGTTCAATTTGATTCTAGGTTTTTCAAACACCTATTTTTCGTAGAATCAAATTGAAGAATACTTAGATGGTATTTGCTTATCTATCTTTGATCTAAGTATTCGGAGGATCATCACCAAACAAAACAACAATCTATCTAGAATCGGCGCGAGGATTCGCGTGGCCTTGTGGATTCAAGGTGTGATTGCTCTCGTGGATTCGGAGCGAGGCGCGTTTGTGTGATCGAGGCGTGAAGCATTGGTGAAGACCGTGGATACGGTTGGACGTCGTGGATTCGACGTTGGACGCTAATCGTGGATTCGAAGTTGGACGTTAATCATGGATTCGAGGTGCGTCGTGGAGCGAGCGGAGAAGATCAACTAGGAGCGTATGGAAAAGGTTGAGTCGTAGGTTTACGGTAAATCACCTTGTACGTGTTTTAGTTCTAGTGGATTTCGCCGTGTTATCGGCCTCGTGGTTTTTTACTCCTTTGACGGAGTTTTCCACGTAAATCTTGCGTACTTTATTTATTTTTACGCATAGATTTGGTGTGATTATTGTTTTCACCTATTCACCCCCCCCTCTAGGTAGTTTTTCCCTATTCAGATCTATATAATCCATAACCCACACGCGCTGCGCGGGCGAGCGCCCGCAGCGCGGCATGGCCCCGCGCTGCCAAATCTGGCGGCGCGCGGCCCCGCGCTGTGCGGGCATGCGCCCGTAGCGCGGCATGGCCCCGTGCGGCCAGGTTTGGCCACGCGCGGCCCCGCGCTGCGCGGGCGTGTGCCCGCAGCGAGGGCGGTGGGGAGGCCGTGCAGACGTAAAACAAGATCGAAAAGATCGGGAACCGGGAAATAACGAGGTAGACTAACCTCGTTAGAAGGAGAAGATAACACGATCCAACCGACGGCGGTGCTCCTCGGGGTTCGTTCTTCGCTGAAGGCGTTGATCCGGTCTGGTTCCGTCACCACGAGGAGGTCGAGGGAGGAAAACCCTAACCAGGAAGCGGCCGGTCTAAAACTTTTCTACTAACAAATGAATAAATAGTATTTAATTTTGTGTGTACGTACGAAACCCTAAGGTGGGATATAAATAAATGGGGAAAACCCCAACCGACCTTCCGATGTGCGTGCCACTAGCACCGACTCAACAACCTGCACGGATTCCGATGCACCGAACCCTTAACGGGTTCAACTTATTGGGTAGTACCCGTTAACACGAAAAGGCATTTGGGAGATCCGTACATCGGAATTCGAATCCGATCACTTTGCCGTTCTCCGGTGGCTGAGCTCTATCTTAGAAAAATACCCGTGGCCCAGGCCTGTCTATTGGAGAAAACACGGTGAATAGTTTTCCCAATTAACCCGATATTAAGAAAAGGTATTCAAAGGCATAAGGAACGTCATGCAACTACACGCTCCGGATGCGATGATGATGCGCCTAGTTGATACACTAGAGGCCGCTTTGCGTGATATTGAGATAGTCCGATAGGACGCCCTGGTTGATACACTAGGGGGCACAGGCTTGACTAGACCCGATGTGGCAGTCACTGAGATTGGGTTATGTGAGCGAGAGGATGCATATCATGTTCTTAATTGAGTTTTCCTTTGATCATGACACTTGAGGCATTTTAGCTGTAGTTGCATTTCAGCTTTCCTTTTATCTGTTTATTGCATACCTATTGTTGTGCCTCCAGTAGACTTAGTGGGCATACCGTGGATATTAGTGACGGTACCCACTGAGGACTACCTTTTGCAGTAGTTCTCACACCCGCTGTGGTGACAGGTTTTCCTGAGGCGGCTGTTCCGGCTTTAGGTCGTGCGGAGACAGCAGATCGAGGTAAGGGCGTGGCCGACTAGTTTCTTACCCGAGTCTGTCTGAGAGTCAGAGGTAGAGGTACCCTGTATTTTTGAGTTTTCACTTTTGTACTGGACAGTCTGAGATTGTATTTATTTTCATAGTGGGAGAACTATGTATTTTGGAGTTTTGGATTTATGTAGATTCAGATGTTCAGTTTATGATTTCTGTAGCTTTAGTTTCCTTTCAGCTCTGATATTTGTTTAGCTATAGATCTTACTTGCAGGTTAGTCGCTTCGTCTGTACGGGGTTTCCCGTGCAGATGGCGGATCTGTTGGCGAGCCTGGGTCACAGTTTTGACCGCGGGGCGTGACATTAGCAGCGTGGTCAGTGACTTTTGGATGCCCATTAATGTGGGATGGAGGTGTTTGCGCGTGAAACGGGCACGAGAAATAGACTCGACATGGAAAATGGATCAAATTACCTATTCGAATGCCTTTGACGAGAGTTAGAGGCGTGTACGCACAAAACGGATGCCAGAATCGGATTCAGCATGAAAAATCGATCAAAATCGGCTATTGTATGTATTTTTCTGGATACAGACGCCCAAAAACAAACAGCGGGCAATTTTTACTATAGCTTAGGTGCAGGGTGAGCCGTGGACCACGTGGCGCGATGTCATTGGCGTGGTGCGGATGCGTGGCGGCGCCAGAGAGGCCAGCGCAACAAGCGCGGTACACGTAGAGCGGCGACCGAAGGGTGGGACACGCGTCAGCGCGCGGTTGGTCGGAGTGGCGCGGGCGCGGAGTGGATAAGGCGCGGCCACGTGGCGCGACCTCATTGGCGGAGGCGGATCGCACTGTCGGGCGCTGGTTGGATAAAGTGAGACACGTGGCGCCTTCTGATTGGCGGTGCAGTTGACCAAGCGGCACGGCGCGGATGGGCGACACGTGGCGGAGATGGACGGCTCCGGTTGATCCAAGCGCTCATTAGAGAGGAACTATAGGAGGCTTCGGGTGCCCAAAAGTGTACCCAGAATCTGAAATCTAGGATTTTCTTGGACTATAGAAAGGGATCTTCTCCTCCATTTTACAGTTTTTGGAACTCTGATTTTCGGGAGCTTCAGCAGAGCACCTCTCCACCTTCTTCCCTTATATTCTACGCACTATTGAAGGACTTTGGGGAGCTTTTACATCACCTTCTTACCCAAGCTTGAAGATCTCCACCATTGTTGCTGTTTTCAGCCTCCACCATCGTGTTTTAGTGTAAGCATTCTATAGAGCTCATCCCTTAGAGTTTTCAACTGATTTTTTGTTTGGGATCTTCACAAAAGGGAGTCCTACAACTTTAGTACTCATCACTCCTCCCAGATCTTGAGTTTTCTTGGAATCTTTATACCATCTTTGGAGCCTTCGTGCACAGAATAGAGTTTTGGACAACACAAAGTATTTCTGGGATTTCTCTTTAATTTGTGAATGGATTTTGGAGTTCAAAGGCTTGATTTGCATATACTCTCGTAGAGGAACGCATTGGTACCTTTTTTTTGCTGGATTTGGAGTTCGTTTGCCAATGTAACGTTAATGATCTTTTAGCCCCTGTGTTAAGGTCTGCAGCAGAATCCTGTTTTGGTTTTGTTTTTATGTTTGGTTATTGGGGATGCATATTTTGTTGTTATTCTTCGTTATTTTTGAGATTTTACTGTTTGGGCATCTTCTTAAGATCAAGGTGAGCAATTTGTCTTTTGATTTTAATTTAAAATTCCCTTTGGATTGGTCTCCATGCTTCATAGTATTGCTTGCTGAAATTTTAATGTGATTATGGACAACATTGGACACTTTGATTAATTGGATAATTAAGGGGAATTAGAAATAAATTTTTGAGGCTTTGGAGATGTTCATGGGATAGATGACAGATTTGCTGTTGGAGCTTCACCTTGAGGTGATTAATGCATAAATTGCATCCTTTTTATCTATTAAGTGCTTGCCGAAATTCTGGAATTAATCTGCACAGCGTGTGTTGTTCTTGTAATTGTGCCCAATTCGAAAGGAGATTTTGGGTGATTCTTGTGGCGTTGGATTCTTAAGAGGATGGGGATTAAGCACGCCAAATTTCAGCCATATCGAGCGTCGGATCGACAAGTTTCAGGTGGGTTGGATTTCCTCCAAAATCAGCGGGCGATTTTCTAATTCTATCTTGTAGTGGACATGCATGATAGGTTGTTGTTTCACTACTTGGTTATGTTAAATGGAAGATAGAGTTAGTGAATTATTTATTGATTGTGTTGAACGTGAAAATGGTGGAACCTTGACTAGCACCCTGTCATATGTTTGCATGTATCTAACCAGACTATTAGAGACCTCTCACTTGGGCTAGTTTAATTATATTTCTAGCAATCCTACGCACTCTTGCATGTTTCCCTTGATTTAGAGTTTCTCCTCGCCCGGGTAGTGGGCCGAGTGGTCGGAATAGTGTAGGACCTATTATGCATTCGTGCCTGGGGGCCGAGTGGAGTCTGGTAGCTAAGGCTAGTTTCGTGATAGTGTTGGAGCCGTTTGGGCAGACAATAGCTAGTCCCGGGTCATCGACTATTCTCCGACCAGTTTCGTTGTCACTGTGTTCGTGGCATTGTTGAGTTGTGATAGCTGGACCTTGAACCCAAAATATTTTTGGACACACATGATTTCAGTTAACCAAGGTTTTTCTCCCGAATTTCGATGGATCGCCGGAACATGTTCTTGTTTTATTAAGGTGAAGGCACTAGCCCTTCGGGGTTTGAAAAATATAACTCTTAATTGATTTTCTTAAAGAACTCAAATTTATTAAAATGGGCATCCTCAAATCAATATGGTTTTCAAAGAAGATACTACTTTTATCCTCACCCTGAGAGGGCTCGAGTGAAAATAATTTTCAGAAACAAACTTCATCTTTTCCTATAAATCACCTCACCTGAAGAGGGTTCGAATGATCTGGGTTCTAAGGGCTGTTTCCATATCTGAGTCGAGAGCTATAGGAAGTTGTGCCTGCAACCTATTCTTGTTTGATTGGGTTGTAGGCGCCAGTCTCCCGAAATTTTCGGATCCTTCTTTATTGTCGACTGTTGAGTACCTCCGGCTAGTAGGTTTAGTGTGGGGAGTTCAGTGTTCTGTTTTGGGAGCCATTTGGGTTGACAGTGGCCCCGACTGTTGAGTACCTCCGGTCAGTGGGTTTGTATTGTAAGTTGAGTTTTATCGATCTGATATTGATCGTGGATTTGCACTATAGCCTGCATGAGCCATATTGAGCTCGATAGAGATGCGCGGATACTTTCTCGGTGGGGTCGCTCCCCTCGAGTGTTGCTCCGGAGCTGGACCTGTTACTTTTCTATCGTGACTTGTCGACGCAGTCCATGTGGGACGCCCTACATAATTCCAGTCCTCCATGAATGTAATGGTAGTTGGCGGGCGCAGGTTTGACTGGCCCTTTTTGGGCAATCGTTATGATTGGGTCGATTGAGCACCTCGTGTTCAAGTGGTTGCATATCATCATCTGTTTCACCCATTGAGCATTGTAGATAGAGGCATGATAGTTGTAGATTTCTTTTCGGCTTATCGCTTCATTATTACAGTTTTCCTGTTATCTTATGCCTCTAGTGGACTTAGTGAGCAGACCGTTGGGCTTGGAGACAGCACCCACTGAGAACTACTGATTGACGTAGTTCTCACACCCTCTGTTGGTGACAGTTTTGTGTAGGCTTTTCCTTCCATCCCTGCTCTAGCTAGCTCAACGGATCGAGAACAAAGACTCAGGAGATAGATCCCTACCAGTGTAGGTGAGATAGTTGTACCATCCCGAATTGTGGAATTTTATTGTACACTAATATATTTTATTATTTTAGTTTACCTCCCTTTTCAGATTCATAGATACTGTATAGGAGGATTTTATTTGTACTATGATTCAGTGGACCAAATTTTATATTATTTATTTTTGGGAGATGGATCTTGTATTTTTATTCCAGTTGTACAGTGGTTTGAATTTTATTACAACAGTTTGTTTTCCGTTCTGATATCTGTATAGCTATTAATATTAACTTTTGTAGGTTAGATGCTTCGCCTATGCGGGATTTTCTGTATAGACGGCGAATCTGTTGACGAGTTCGGATCACAGTTTCGATTTCCGGACGTGACATAATGAAACCATTTGATCAGATGAGATACGAGGGAAATCAATCCAACTGGGAATCGAGAGCGTGGACCACTTTTCTAATGATGCCAAGCGGCCTAGTAAAGGTATGAAAAGTACAATCACTCAAACATTTGTGGGCCAATAAATATGTGAGGGCAAACATAAAAAACACTCCTATGAATCCTTTCTAGGTTCTAGCATTTGTAGAAGCGATCCTTGGACATGCAAGGTAAAGGCTCGCGCTTGGATGCCCTGGAATGAGGGAACATATATTATCTAAGTAATAGCTAATTTCCTATGTTTTTTTTTTTGTGCTCTCCATTAGTTTGCTTTAATTTTTTTTGTATATATGTGGTTTGATGCAATGAACTTGATTTGTTTCTTACATTGATAGTTTCATGAAGGGACCATTCTTAATATTTTCTTCTTTACCAATTATTTTTTCTTTGTTTGGACCAGCTAGCATTCCTGTCAATCTTACTGTTTGAAAATTATTCGATATTGTTCTTTCTGTTTCTTCTCCAAATATATTGTAATTAAGCTCTAAGTTTAAGAACTAAATATGCCAATTGGCATTTATGCACAAATTAAAAAAAAAAAAAGGGATGACAAAGTCTAGATCATTCGAGGATGGATTGAAAGAGAGGAAGAAATTAAGTACATACTATTAATATATAATTATGGGATTGTTTCCTATTAAATTTTTCTCACATAATCAAGTTGTTTAGAATTGGCTCAGATAACGTATAATTAATAAATAAAATAGAAGATAGAGATTTAACTTATTAAAGATCAAAGATGGAAATTGAATCCACGACGTAGCTCACAGAATGAAGGGATTTAAAATTGGCTTTAATACTATATTACTCAAAATATTAATGTAGTATAAAACGCACCCAGAATTATATTTTAATACATACTATATATCAACCATAAAATGGAAAATTATTATACTACTATCCAGTAATCAACAAATGCATGTTAAAGAATGGCAAATCAAATCATCCTACACTTTAATTACTCTAGTTTCATTTTACTCCAAATTAGATTTGTTGCACTAAGTGGTTCAAGCTTAAAAATTTTCAAATTTTTGTCTTCTGCGGCATTAGGACTGAAATCTAAGGTACCATGGCAGGTCATTATCTGTAAATCTATTAATTAATCGCTATTGCTAACAATAATAATAGACAATTATTATGTGTACCAATCAAAAACTAATTATGCACAAATTGAAAGGATTTTTTATTCATATGTAGACATTAATGACCGCATAAATAGGAACAAAGATGTAGCAAATCATGTTAGATTTTTATCTCTTTAAACAACGAAAGTTGGTGGTAGGACGCTTCGAGACCCTTAATACAAACAAATTAAAATTTAGGAATCAAATGATCTAGCGCGCACAAAAATTTAAAAAAATTTGGTCGAAGAAAATGTAAAAAGGCACAGCAAATTTGGAAAGAGATATTTGAACTGTTACGGCGGTGGGTCTCCAACAAATACCGTTCTATACACTTATTATGACATATAAAGATCTTCACAAAAAATAAAAAAGAAAAAAAGAAAAGAGAATGATGAGAAACAAAAGAATTCGATGATGTGTGTTGAATTGCCGAAGCAAATAAAGTAGCAAAACTCACTACAACAAAATTAGGTTATAGAGACACATTTTTGTGACACTTTTATATAAATGTCTAATCTATATTCCATCTATATTCAAAATTATGTTATAAAAATATATTTTTGCGACACATTATAATAATGTGTCGCTATACACCCTAGCGACGGCACATATAACAACACTAATAATAAGTATCAGTATTTTTGTTAACGACATTTTTTTAAAAATTTTAAAAATACTTAAAAATATCGGTATAACATAATTTTATTATAGTGACTTAAGCTTAGCCCTCCATCAACGCAGGGCACATTCGACTAGCGATAATTAATTAAAATGACTCTAACTTCATTTACTCTATATTTATAGCTAATTACATAAGAGTCCTACAACAATTAGATTTCAACTCATTTAAATTTTAAACTACCAAATATAATAGTCAGATTAAATAAATAATCTAATTCTAATCTAATAGTCAGATTAAACAAATAATCTAATTCTAATCTCTAATACTCCTCCGTAATACTAATACTCTTCACACCTTTATTTTTTTCGATAAAATATGAGTTTCTCCAACAATAGCAAATATCAATCATTTTTTCCTTGGTAGCACAATATATTAAGTTGATTTGACCGTTAGCAATCTATTTACAAATAAAGCGATGTCGTAAGTCAATGTATTTAGTTCGGTTTTGATAATAACTCAATTTTTTTGCCATTGAAATGGTTTATTGATTGTCGTAGTAAATCACCGTTGGATATTTTTGCTCGTGTTTCGAATCTATTAAGATTTATCTCATCTAAATTGCTTGACACAAAGCAGCAGTAACTACTATGTATTCGGCTTTCTTGACTGTTATTTTTTCAAAGACTAACAAATTGCTCCTGAGCCAAGGTTTGAAAAGGAGCTAGCTTATGCTTCGTTGATTATCAAGTAAACCTACACAACCACTATTAGAACAACCAAAAAAATAAAATTTATTAGCGTTAATATACCAAAGTGAGTGGTCTCTTGCTTTTGTTCAAATATCTCAAAATTCTTGTCGGCTTGTATATCGACTTAAACCCGATAAATTTTTTTTTCTATTGGCGAATTAACAGGTTTCAAAGTATTATTTTTATCTAGTGCTGCAATTTCTTCATCGACGACCTTATACCAATCATCAAATTGTATCACTTCCTCAAAGGTAAGTGGTTGATCAAATTATGTGTACATACACAATTCGTATATTTTGGTAAGTGATTTTTTTTGTTTTTCCTGATGTTATCTCTGGAGAAGTTTCTGGTGAAATTTGCAATGAAGCTTGTGGTGTTATTTCTGTACTAGTTGTATTTTCACCATTATTTTTATTCTTAGTAGTAGGTTTATCGTCGAGTATCGAAAGTGGATTATTCTGTACTTTTGCACTTCAATTTCAAACCTTTTATTCATCAATTAAATAGGGCATGACGACTTATGATTAAAAAGTTAGTAGCAGGATTCTAATTTCAATATGCTTTACTTTTTTTGTTATAGTCCATAAAAATATACTTTTTGTTTTTATCATTCAAATTCTGCTTATTTCGTGATGGAATATGAACAAAAGAAATTGATCAAAAAAAATTTAACTATTTTAGCTTCGGCTATCAACTCGTTAATGCTGCATAAGGTGTAATATTACTTAGCGCCGAAGTTGGGCTTCTATTAAGAATGTATGCTATATTAGATACTATGTTTGTCCATAATTTATTCAAGAGCCCTTTTACTTTCAACATAATTTTTGTCATCTCCACTAAACTTTCATTTTTGCCCTCAACAATGTCATTTTACTCAAGGCACCTTTGGAGTTGTAGGTGCCTTGAAAAATTTCAAGTGGGTGCTTTGATCCGAAGTTGGTTTGAGTGCCTGTGTCACGCCCCGGAGGTTCTAAAAGAGCGTAAAACGTATAAATATTTTTTTTTTCTTTAAATGAACCTTGCCTCCGGTGCGCGCCAGACCCGCCACATATACAAATTCACTCCCCAAACTGGCGGAGCCTCCTTTGTATATGTACGGCGTTCCGAACACGACTAGTACTTTAACCATGCAATCATTGAGCAATAATAAGGAGAGATCACACCTAACCATACAATCATAATCCCCACACATTTTTTTTTTGAGGGAAATCCCCACACATTTTGAAATGATAAATTCATAGGTTTGAAAGACGGTGTCCACACGACACCCGATTTTACAAAACGTTTTCGCAATCTCTTTTACGCGGCAATATTGCTTGAAAGGATAAATCCACGGGTTTAGAAATCAGTGCCCACACGACACTTGGTTTGAAAACGCTTTTGAAACCATGTTTATATTTGAAAACAAGCCGCATTCATAAATCTCCACAATCACAGATATAAGAAATCATTCCTAAGCTAAGATCTCAATCCAACATCCACAATAAACCAATCACAAGCAACCTCAGACATACTAACCAAAACAAAGAGAGATAACTATAAAACTGTAAAGTATAATAGCCTCAGTGGCTAGGGTCCTCTAAACGCTACCTCACTGTCGCCCCGGTTCCCACCCCTGCTCGGACCTGTCACAGTGTGGGTAGTCAGTGACTGATAAAGTAGATGTGTCACGCCCCGAGTTTAAAAACCAGCGTCTAAATTTTTTTTTTTTTTTTTTTTTTTTTTTTTTTTTTTTGAAATCAGAGTTTAAAACCAGCCTGGGCGCAACAGACCGCCACATATATAGAAGAGTCCCAATCCCACTGGGGATTGAGCCCTTTTCTATATATGCACGGCTCACTTGGCATACAACCAGAGTACTAACTACGTACATCTACTAAGCAAGATTAAATTACAATATCAATAACTTCTCAATTACATTGCATTACATTTGATACAACAAATAATTAAATACTTGATCTTATCGGCTGTCCAGGGTCAAGCTCTATCTCGTGATCTCACCAACTCGTCCCGACATCTCAACACCCGCTCGACCTGAAAAACAGTCACCCGAGGGTGTGAGACACACCGGAGTGTATCCCAGTGGGCACGACGAGCCGAGAAATAGCAAATCGTACCTACTGGTATACAATGCTAGAGGATAGTAATAGATCAGGGGTTAGGGTAAAGCAGATATATAACTGGTGCTGTAAAGAAAGCAAAACTCATAATCAGGGTACAAGCATAGGAGATAATTTTAGCAAAATTTAAAACATGTATCAGGATAATCAACACATCAAGGAGTTAGGACAATCAACAAGATAACAATAGAACTATAATCAGAGGCATCACATAGAATCGTATAAAGGTAGATAACTAGAAGCCAGATCAAAGAATCAAAGAATCATGTTAAAGCAACTTAACAATACATGCATCAAATAGATGAAAACGCAAAGACCCAATCACAAGCTACCATATTGGCCTTCACAAGACCTCAGGCAAGGCTGTCCTCTTGGCACAACCTGGTTGACATTCCCCAAACTAGGGTCACGGGTTGCCTCAGCTAACCACTTTACCGGTAAAGAACATCGCTACGGGTAGCAAATCCGCTGATGTTCGTAAAGTACAACAGTGCGGGCGAATCATATGCAAATGCTCAAGCTCACGGTCCACTGACCGGGTAATCGGCAACAAACCGGGAAATCCCCACTGGGTTGCAAGGGCAAAAACCAACTGAATCTCAACACTCATGCAGGAACACTCAGCAATAAATCTCAACTCATATGCAAGATCAAGGCAAATCTCTCTCAACAGAAGCTCACAGATAAACTCAACTCAACCACACAAACCAACCAAATGATACAAAACTTAAACATATATTTTTAAGAAAACTGTTTTGAAAAGTCCAAACCTCGAAGAGCATTGCCCTCGTCCTATCAAACAAGAACAGACTCAGGCGACACTACGAAGCTTGGGTTTAGGTCCAAACCTCGCAGAGCAGTGCCTTTGTCCTATCAAACAAGAACAGACTCCGGCGACCCTACGAAGCGGGGTAAAACCTCAGTTAAATAAATCTATGTGCTCAGAGATGTATCATTTGATCAGCAGAACAAACAGGCTCACTAATCAACCATGAAAATGTCCGAGTAAAAGTATAAATGCTAGAGGTGCTATGGACAATCATGTAAGGCAAAATAGAAAGATAACAGGCATAGATCAGGCAGATAGCAGATATAATATAATCAAAGAAAGGCAGGCTCAAAGTAATGTTTAAGCTATCAAAAATAGGGGTCCAACCAATACCGTACACAGAGGGCCGAAATGATAAAGCCCGGACCGAAGATAACCCACCTGATAAATCGCAGGCGACTATTTGTATCAACAGATCACTTGAAAACCAGATGTAGATCGAACAGACCTGAATTAAACATATTGTTCAGGAATTAACTTAACTTTTAATCTAACAGTTTCAAATCAACTTAAAACATCTTTTTAGCACTGTTTTCGCTCGTTCTTTTTACTGGAAATTCATTTTAACGAACCGTCACTTCCAGCAGGTGGCATTTATCTTGCTGAACACCGTCCTCACCAATTTGCGGCAGCACGGAACCCGAGGAAAACTTCGGGTCATAAAACTCTCCTCTAACATAGCCCTTTTTGCATTTTTGTTTCTCCGAGACTTCCAACTCTGTTTTTAACGCGAGCATCGCGTCCAGTGACCCCAAATTAGCCTAGGGCACACTGTCGCGGCTTCGCAAACAGCCTAGAACAAGGTTTTGTTCAAACATTTCATTTAAAGGTTGGTTTCACTACAACTTTTAATCTAAACCTCTTTTAATTAAACTTTATATATAAAAGTGTCTCTAAATAGTACAAGGATCACAGGGCTCACCCTAGTTGCAGCCCAGATCTGCTGAATCAAGAAGATCCATCATCTTGCAACCATACAAGTTCATCTTGCTCCAACTTTCATTCCACACAGAATCCCTTTGATCTGAGGTGAGCACCAAGCTCAGGGGAATATTGGAAACAAGTTTTCTATTTGCAGTACTGTCAAATTCCAATCCAATTTTCTTTGAAGCATTTTTACAAACAGGTGGCATGCATCTCTCATACACACACACACACATGCAAAAATCCGAATTGGGTTCTCTGCACAGAGGGTATCTGGGGCAATATGTTTCGAAGCAAAATGTTCTACTGAGTTCAGGAATCATTTCTCACCAACCTGGAGCAAGCCAAACCTTCTCGGGTTGGCCGGAGCTCGGGAAGAAGATGAGCTCCAACCTTGAAAATCGTGACTAAGCAACCAATGGTTCTGGGTCAAATTTTCTTGCACCAACAGGTGTAATTCACCTCACTGAAGCTTTCCCTGCCTGTGCCCGACCGTCGGGGTGCGGCGGCGGCGGCGGGGCAAAGCTCCGGTTTGGAGCTTCAGGAGCTCTAATGGCGGATTTCTACAGAGGCAGTCTGGATCCCTCCAACTTGGATGGAAGTAGTCTACGGAACCACAGGAAGCTTCCTGACCACCTTACCCCGGCCGGAGATGGCCGGAGCGCCGGCGGCCGCAAAAATCCTTAGTTTCGGGTTCAACCATGGCACCATGGTTTTCATGGTGCATGGGGTCCATGCAATAGCATGGTTGAACTTCCCTTGGTCGCGTGAGCATCCCTGGGCATGTGGCCGGCGGCGGAGGGGCTTGCCGGCGCCGGAGCAACAAGCTCGGCCGAGTGCAACAAAAAGCCCGAACTAGGGCATAAAACTGCCATTAATTGGTTCAGCCATACTCCACCAAATTTGGTGGAGTTGGTCCTCTCCTCCTACAGTCCAAGCACCCAAACTTTTAGCCCTGTTGGTCCACTGGTTGCAAAGTTGTTTCAAAGTGGAGGAATTCTAGGGTTCCGGCCATCCCTCGCCCCCCGCCGGCCATGCGCTGTGCATGGGGGCTCGGGGCTCTTTAGGGAGGATGCTAAGGACCTAAGGAGTCCACTGCTAATGGTCCGGGGTGCTAGAAACCGTTGGTTAAGGATCCTCACCTTAGCCGAGCTCGGGGAAGAAGGAGGAAGCCGGATCTCGGTCCCACTTGCACGCGCGGCCACGGCAACTTCCAGCAGGGTCCTTCAAGCACTAGAGACTCCTCAGACACCTCCCAATCCAACCTTGAAGAGATCCAGTCCAACTTCACACCTCGTCGGAGAAAGAAAGAAAGAGGAAGGTGGCTGCGGCGGCACTCGGCGGCGGCTGGGGTAGGGTACACCAGGGCTCGGTTGCGGCCTCTCTATGAAGCTCTCAGAAGAAGGTTGGGCTAAACCTTAAAGCTCTTGGTTGAACTTTTCTTTAAGAACTCAAGAGAAGACCTATTATAGCCTTCTCACCTTAACTCCGGCGACCCGAACGGCCGGAGGTTACGGCAGCCGAGGGGACGCGTCGGTTATGGCCTGAAGAAGCTGGTGGAGGCTTCAGTTACGAAGAGGAAGAGGCAGGGTCTCGGGTATCCTTCCACACATGCGTTAAATGCACATTTTGCGCAAAACCCCCTACACTCTTATCCCTAAACTCTAGGGTCCCATCTGTAGGTAACAAATGCACCCAGAACCCTCACCATAAAGTCCCTAAACAATTAGTGCATAAAATATTAACTTTTTATACAAATTAGTCCAATTTTAGGTGCTTTTCACGCATTTCGAGGTAATCCGCTCATCAAAATGCGAATCGGACTTCGCCACGACGTCCGGCTCGTCGAGACCTGTCAGGTAGCGTATTTGTTTGGTTCGTTCGACGCCCGGATTAAAAGTCGTTCCATAAAGTTCGACTCAATATAGCGCGTGGCACGCACTTCGATGCACCCGGATCGCCAAACGCGAAATCCGTCAGCGCCATCGCGCTCAGAACGTCAAAATTAGCTAGGACTCATTACTAATACTCCTATGTTAAAATTCTAGATAGTGGTTCGACCATTCATGATCACAAGGGGTTAAAAATTCAAAGGTTACTATTCACTTAAGTCGCGGGGCCCACTTTTTGATTTCTGATTTCTGGAAGATCCGACCGTCGGATCAAAAATATATGAATATGAAACTTCTATGTTTCGACGAGACGATCGCAATGGTGATCTCGGATTTTCCAGATCAGACCCCGATCAAAAGTCGATATCTCTGGGCCCACTATTGACCCACTATCTTTCCACTTTTGCCAAAATTGACAAATTTTAAATATTTAAAGGCAAACAGAGACTTTTAAATTCTAGATTTCTACAAGATGATAAACAAGTAAATGTTATAAACTGAAAAGACAAACTGATACACCGGAGCATTCACTTCCCCCTCATGAATCGCTAAATCCCTGTCACAATCACGCTGGGCACCTACCCCAGATTTAAAATATGTTGGGCACCTACCCCAGATTTAAAATATGTTGGGCACCAACCCCAGATACCGCGCTCATTTTCTTGGTGCCTCCAACCCCTCTACTGCCAAAGGAGCAGTCGCCTCACCGTGAGGGGTACCCATCATCCCTAGTCGTGGGGTACACGGATAATCTTACCTTCTTTCCGGAAAAATACACCCTGTGCGGTGGCCAGACCGCCGGTGTGCGTGTAAGCAAATATGAGCATAAAAGATAGCACCGCGACCTCAGTCGCCTCAGTTAGAAGTAAAATGGGATTCTCATGCAATGGGGTTAGATAATTTACCAAACATCTACTTTAATCTCACAAAAACACGGAAATGACTATACACCGAAAAAACCGAAAGGGTACCCACCTCGAATGTGCTGACCGGAACACCTGAGACTGAATCACGCTCACAATCGACACTCGGACCTAAAAAGTCCACAAAAGAACCGCGGTCCGAAACGAAAACATATTCTGTAATTAAACGGAGTCCAGAACCCAAAAATCGCCACGGTGGTGGCAAAGACACACGATTGACGACGCGATGGCGCGCGACGGACGACGCGGCCACAAATGCGTCGTTGCATGCCATGCGGCCGCGCGGGCACTGGCCCCGCGCGGCACCGTATGCAGCTCGGCCGCGCGGGCACTAGCCCCGCGCGGTGCCGCATGCGGCACGGCCGCGCGGGCCCTAGCCCCGCACGGCGCGGCCTGCATCGCGGCGCGGGCACCAGCCCCGCGCGGCGCTGCGGCAGCCCGGCCGCGCGGGCTTGCCCCGCGCGGCACCGCCTGCAATGCGGTGAGGGCGCCAGCCCCGCGCGGTGCTGCTAGCGGCCCGACTGCGCGGGCTTGCCCCGTGCGGCGCCGCCTGCAGCACGGCGCTGCGGGCAGCCCGACCGCGCGGGCTTGCCCCGCGTCGCGCTGCTTGCAGCGCGGCGCGGGCGCTAGCCCCATGCGGTGCTGCGGGCAGCCCGACCGTGCGGGCTTTATCCCACGCGGCGCCGGCCGGGGCGCAGCGGCAGCCCCGGGACGGCGGCGGCGGCGGCGGCGTATAAACCAAAAACGGTGAAAAACCCCGAAACGAAAACGGAAAAATGCATCGCTTACCGCGATTTCGTCTGAGAAGGCAATCTGTTCACGCTTCCGGCTTCGGCACGTTGATCGGGGATGATCGGGTCCCTCCGCTTTCTCCTTCTTTCTTTCTTTTCTCTTCCGGTTAGGGTTTTTCTTTTCCTCTTTCTTTCTTTTCTCTCCGGCTAGGGTTTCTTTTCGGAAAAAGTGATTTCTCTTTCTTGGTACGTATCGTAGAAATCCACATCGGGTATTTAATATTTAATTAATTATTTATTTATTCGTACGAGATAATTACATATCTCCTCGAAAAGCGTGCACGATCTTTTACACGGATTTCGATGCACACTACGGTTACCGCGATCCTAAAGACCCCTTTCTGGGGGATCCGTAAGTCGGAATTCGGATCCGGTCGCACCGCTGTTCACCATTTTTCGAGCTCTATCACAGAAAAATACCCGCACTTCAAGATTATCAACTTCAGTAAACCTGTTAATTCGGTTTCCTCTAACTTGTACTTTATTAGCAAGAGGGTAAAACGTTATACGAAAAGTTGTGATATTACAGCCTCCTCAGTGGCGTCTTCCCTTCCATCTCCTCTTTGATTGCATAGTATGTCACGCCCCGAGACCACCAATTTGAACAGTTCGGGCACGCCAACAGACCCGCCAATCGGGTATGACCTCTCTATACCCGAAAGGAACGATCACATCCATCTCAAATCAAAATAAGTGATCAGTGAGAGATAATATCAAAGTATAAACCACTACTATGCCATACTAGGCGACTATACCATAGGCTCGGCCACTATGCTGCTGCACAAGGGTTATACCTAAACCCCGCCACCTTAGCCACTCAACATTCTCTTTACTTTGCTTTAGTTCAAGTTATTTATCCTTTTGGAAAGACCTCGTCCAACGGGCCCGTGCCTAATAGTCATGCTACCATAAGATGAGATGATCCAAAGGCGCCAAGCACTAGCACCCTAGGTGCTCTGTATACCATTCGGAAGTACCTCGTCGACAATGGGTCTTTGCCCGGGGAGATGGCTATTGCTCTCACACTCCCGCACGAGTTCCAACATCCGAAGGTGACATTTTTATTTTAGTTGCTTTACCTTTTTATTTTTCCTTTTTACTTGTCGCTTTTGCCTTGAATGAGTTTAAAGCACCTTGACACTCATTCACTTGGAAAACTGAGTCTTGCTCACGTATTTCACGCAGGAGTTGAAATATGCTCAGCCCCTCCCATTGGCACTTTTACCTTCACATTTCCTATTTTACTTTTCTCTTTTATCCTAGATTATTTACTCTAGGATAGCTTGGATGTCACTAGAACACCAATTTAGATTGGAGTTTTCTTATTTACTCATATTCACAATTTTATTTTAATTGTTTTTAATCCTTACGGAATTATCTCGTCCCACAAGGGTTCCAACCCAATGTAGCCATGCTACAAACTGACAAGTGCCAATTCCGAAGGTATAATTTTCTGCTCTCTTTTATCTCTTTAGCCACTTGGCATTTTCTTTAATTCTTTAGTCACTTTAATATTTCTTTTAGCTGTTGCCTCTTTCATTCATTCATTTACTCACTTATACTTATTCAACCTTCAGTTCATTGACTCTATGTTGCATTGCATACTTAGCCTAGAGTTCATTAACTCTATATTGCATTCATCATTAACCTAGAGTTCATTAACTCTATGTTGCATTGCATACTTAGCCTAAAGTTCATTAACTCTATATTGCATTACATCATTAACCTGGAGTTCATTAACTCTATGTTGCATTGCATACTTTGCCTAGAGTTCATTAACTCTATATTGCATTACATCATTAACATAAAATTCATTACTCTATGTTAAACACTCTATCATGCAACCTTAGGTTATTCTCCGAAGACAATGCGACCCATTTTGCTTAGAGTTATCTCCTATATTTCATGCCCACTCGTTTGATCTCTTAGCCTAAGTTTTCTCCTAGTTTCACATCCAAGCAAGTTGACCAAGTTTTCTCGTAAGTCATATATCATTCATAAACTTTTCTCTAGGTTCATTTACATAAATTTCTAAGGTTATACTCTAACATGATCACAACCATTTCTTAATCTTTGCCATTTATACATGCAAATATAACCTATATTAGGTTTACATAACTCTCATTTAGGGTTTGTTGGGGCCGAAAATGTCGGTCGTCGATCGGTCCTGTGGTTCGGTTGACACTCTGAATGTGATGCATCGCGTACTAATGGATTAAGCGATCGTGTTGAGGAGGGATCCGCTCGGCCGGGTTCTTCTCACTTAAACTCTCGCGACCATCTGGCATAGATTAGCCGAATCGGGATATGGAGATAGAGAGAGGCCGAGTCCTGCCTAGAGTAGCCGAGCCAGAAAGTAGAGATATTGATTTGACATGGCTAAGGAGCCGATTAGGAATTTGTATTGATTGAAATGGGGTTACAAAGGGAACTGATAGCTAATTACGGTTAATCTACTCCTAGGAAATGCAGTAAGGTTATCTAGGAAAGTGGTATATGCTGGTATTGAAAGGTATTAAAAAGCAGTGGGGTGGTCCTTGTTACGGAATTTGAGTTGGCATAGTTTCGTGAAAGTCTCAAGTCTTGAAGATTGAAGGTGAAGAAAGTTGGATCATTTAACTCAATCTCAAGAAAGAAGAATTCAGATGGATCAGGTATGTTTAACTAAATATTTTTGTGTGATCCGAATACTTCTTGTAGTGTAGAAACACTTGGAAGAATTTTTAACTGCATAAAAATCAAAAACTGGTGTTCGGACATGTTCAGGATCCGGATCAGAGCCAGCAATCCGGATCCCGAAGGTTGTTGTTTCATACATTACTCCAATCCGGATCGCAGCATCTCACGATCCGGATCCCGAACGTTGAGTTTTCTGAAATGTATGAACGATCCGGATCAGGCATTCCGATCCGGATCCCGAACGTTTGTTTTCTGGAAACCGTCTTTATTGCTACTGCAATCCGGATCGCCCAAATCCGATCCGGATCGCCGTCCGTCAAAATTTCCAGAAATGTTAGGTTTTTGATTCTTATCTCCTTCCTAGGGTTTCTAACCTATAAATAGACCCTATGACTCTTTTTCTAGGGTTAATCCAAATAGCCGTCATTTTCATATATCATCTTATACGGCTCTAGATCCACCTATAGAGAAGAAAGGAAATCATTAGAGAATACTCTATGTTTCTTCATCTATATTGATTAGTTTGATTCTAGGTTTTCATACTCACATCTTGAGTTGAATCAAACTAATGAATACTTAGATGGTATTTCCGATCTATCTTTGATCTAAGTATTCGGCGGATCATCACCACCAAAAACAACGATTTACCCCAAAAATCGGCACGTGGATTCGCGTGTCCTTGTGGATTCAAGGTTCAACCGCTCTCGTGGATTCGGAGCGAGGCACATTCGTGGATTCGAAGGGTGCTATTGGGTGAAGACCGTGGACTCGGTCGGACGTCGTGGATTCGACGTTGGACGCCGTGGATTCGGCGTTGGGCGCAGATCGTGGATTCGAGAAGCGTCGCGGAGCGAGCGGAGAACATCCTCTAGGAGCGTATGGAAAAGGTTGAGTCGTAAGTGTGTACGGTAAATCACCTTGTACGTGTTTTAATTCTAGTGGATTTCTGCCGTGTTATCGGTCCCGTGGTTTTTTACTCCGGTGATGGAGTTTTCCACGTAAAAATCTTGCGAGTTATTTTTTATTTCCGCATTGGGTTTTTATTGCAACGATTTTTGAGTGTTTATACGTTTACACCTATTCACCCCCCTCTAGGTGTTTTTTCCCCTATTTAGATCCTTATTACATATAACCCAACAAGTGGTATCGGAGCGGGAATAGGGTTATAAACAATGGTTGAAGGTGGAAACATCAACCGACCCCCGTTCTTCGATGGAACAAATTATGCGTACTGGAAAGTGCGGATGAAAGCCTTTTTAGTTTCCATCGACGAACGGGTGTGGCAATCAATTGAATTAGGATGGTCTAATCCAACTGAATTTATTGGTGATGTCCACACCTTAAAACCTAGGTCGAAATGGACCAAGGAAGAGTTAGACTCATCATCTTACAATGGCAAGGGAATTAATGCTATTTTTAATGCCTTATCTCAAACTGAGTTCTCTCGCGTCTCAGCATGTGAGACTGCGAAAGAAATCTGGGATGTTCTTCAGGTTACACATGAGGGAACTAACCTCGTGAAGATTCAGAAACTGCAAATGCTTACGAGCAAGTTTGACTCTATCTTGATGGCAGAAAATGAATCTTTCACGGACTACTATACACGATTGCAAGACATCGTAAACTCATGTGCTAACCTGGGAGAGAAGATTCCAGAATTTAAGATTGTAAGAAAGATCTTAAGAACTCTTCCTGAACGATTTCGCCCAAAGGTTACTGCCATTGAAACTATTAAACACCCGGACGAAATACGTGTAGAAGAATTAGTTGGTGCATTACAAACTTATGAAATGACATTTACTACTAACAATTCTTCTGGAAAAGCATCCTCTTCTAAGTCTTCAGGTTATGCGTTGAAAACAACTAAGGAAGAAGACGCGGATACATCCTCCTCAGACGATGACGAGAACCTTTCAATGGAGGAATTTGAGAAGCAGCTCGCTCTCTTGACAAGGAAGTTTCGCCGCAACTTTCGAAGGGGTAATTCAAGTAAATCTCCATCCTTCGGAAAGTCGAACAAATGCAAGGGTACTTCAAGTTACAAGTCAAGAAAGCAAGAGAACTTCTCAAAGGATAAGAAAAGTTCAGAGGGACAACTACAATGCTTCAAATGTCGAGGCTACGACCACATTGCAACGGAGTGTCCCAACAAGTATCCGGCAAAGAAGAAGGCGATGCAAGTCGTCACTTGGGATGACAACTCAACGTCAAATGAGTCGTCTTCGAGTGATGAAGAAAAGAGCTCCACGGCATTCCACGGGTCCATATCTTCACCCTTCATGTGCTTTATGGCAAGTACATCCGAGTCGTTGTCCAACTCCACTGTTGAAAAGATTGCAACGGACAATGAATCGGATGATTCGGAAGGTGAAGATTTTGCTTTAGCCTATCACAGACCTTTACGGGATTCAAAGAAACCGGCTAAGCAAAACAAGGGGTTGAGAGGGAGATTGCAGGATCTCGAAGAAGAAGTAAAAAGGGTAACTTCTCTCTCGACCGATCTTGAAGTGGAAAGGGATAATTTGATAAGAGCAAATGTTTCCCTTCAAGAGTCCAATGAGCAACTCGAGAAGAATTATATAGATATGGTGAACAAAGCGAACTACTTCTTGAAGCTCTACGGCGAGGCCCGACGGGAAAAATTGGAAATGACAGAGACCATTTGCCAACTCAAGGATGACTTACAGCAATTTTCTTCTGGAAGGAGTAAGTTGGATAAACTTTTTGGTCTTGGTCAAACAAACAAGTTCGGCCTCGGATACACTCAAACTGGAAACAGTCCAAGTTCGAGTGGGACAGTCTTTGTGCCTCAGTCGGTATCTCCTCCTCCGACACCGGAATTCATGACAACCAACGACAACAAGCCTACTTCATCCTCTTCAGAATCGTCAAGCACAAAGGTATGTTTTCGTTGTAATTTTGTAGGGCACCTTGAAAGAAATTGCAAGATTGGAGCTCAAAGATCAAATCAACCACATCTTGCAACTGCTACCAACAAGTTCACTCCCCGGAATTCAAAGAAGGATTTTTCAAAAGAAAAGAACGTTGGTAGTATTCCAAATAAGACGTTGACAAAAGAAAAAGATCTATCAGACAAAACGTCTTCATCAAGGAAAATTTCTCAACCATTGCCGACATACTCCAAAACTCAAAAGGTTTGGGTATGCAAAGGTGAAATCCCTCCTTGTCTTTAATCGTTCTACGATTAAATGTTGTGTAGTTTATGTAGACTATTTTTTTTCTTTTTTCTTTTTTTTCCTTTCTTTTGGCCGACCCGTCAACCATCTTTGGGAGGTAAATGGTATATTTTTTTATTGGTTGATGATTTCTCTCGGTATTCTTGGGTAGCATTTTTAAAAGAGAAAGCTGATACTTTTGATTCTTTTCACGAGATCTGCCTTCGTATTATGATTGAAAAGAATGAAAAGATCATTCGTGTTAGAAGTGATAGAGGTGGAGAATTCATTAATTCAAAATTCATTGACTTTTGTACTTCAAACGGTGTTAAGCATGAATTCTCTGCACCCTATACACCTCAACAGAATGGTGTTGTCGAGCGCAAGAACAGGGTTGTTCAAGAGATGGCGCGTGTGATGCTTCATAGCCGGAATTTACCGCTACATTTTTGGGCTGAAGCTGTGAACACCGCTGTCTATGTCATTAATCGTGTGTTCTTGCGCCCGGGAACGTTAAATACACCATATGAACTATGGTGTGGTAGAAAACCCAACATCAAATATTTTCGCATCTTTGGGAGTCGGTGTTACATTTTACGTGACCGTGAAAACCTTGGAAAGTTTGACTCACGAAGTGACGAAGGGATTTTCTTGGGGTATTCTACTAATAGTAGAGCATTCGAGTATTTAACTTGGAATCTAAGACGATCGTAGAATCCATAAATGTTAAAGTAGATGAAGCTTTTCACTTTGCATCTGAAAAATCTACCCTCGATATTTCTCTAGATGATGATACTCCTGCTGTTGCATCTTCTCATAATAATACTTCCAATATTAATGATGCATCTAATGGTTCTTCAAGTTTATCTAATGTGCAGGAATCATCTCATATATCTCCGAGTACTCCGTTTCAACAAACGCTACGAATCTCCAAGGATCATCCGGAATCGAATATTATTGGAGATCCACAAGAAGGAGTTAGAACTCGGAGGCAGTTGGTTTGTGGATTCGCTTGCTACGTATCTTTAATCGAACCAAAGAACATAGATGAAGCTCTTCAGGATGACTACTGGATTAAAGCAATGCAGGAAGAGCTCCATCAATTTGAGCGAAACAAAGTCTGGGAATTAACGAAGCCTCCACAGCAACACAATGTGATAGGTACCAAATGGATCTTCAAGAACAAGAAAAATGAGGATGGTACTATCATCAGGAACAAGGCACGATTAGTTGCTCAAGGCTACTCTCAAGTAGAAGGTATAGACTTTGACGAAACATTCGCCCCTGTAGCTAGACTCGAGTCCATTCGTATACTGTTTGCTATTGCTTGTCATTTTAAAATCAAATTATTTCAAATGGACGTTAAGAGCGCATTTCTAAATGGGTTTTTAAATGAGGAAGTTTATGTGGCTCAACCGAAAGGTTTTGTAGACCATAAACAACCTAACCATGTTTTTCGTTTGAAAAAGGCTCTTTACGGTCTGAAACAAGCACCGCGAGCATGGTACGAAAGGTTGACAAAGCACCTTTTGGAGAAGGGCTACACTCGAGGGGGAGCTGATAGGACTCTCTTTGTGAAGCATTATCAAAACAATTTCATTATAGCACAAATCTATGTCGATGACATTGTGTTTGGCGCAACAAGAGATAATGATGCTCCTAAATTCGCGGAGACCATGGAAAGCGAATTTGAGATGTCCATGATGGGCGAATTGACTTATTTCCTTGGATTGCAAATTAAACAAAATGATGAAGGTATTCACTTGAGTCAATCCAAGTATGCAATGGAGTTGGTTAAAAAGTTTGATCTTGAAAATTCGAAGGATTTTCCGACTCCAATGGGAACTAGCCACAAGGGACTTGGAAGTGAATCACAAAGTGAGAATGTAGACGAGAAACTGTATCGAAGTATGATTGGAAGTCTACTTTACCTCACGGCTAGTCGCCCGGATATATCTTTTGGTGTTGGGATCTGCGCGAGATATCAATCTGCACCAAAGGAGGTTCACCTGAAAGCGGTGAAAAGGATCATCCGGTATATCAAAGGATCAATTAATTTCGGAATTTGGTATCCTATGGGAACAAGTTTGGATATTGTTGGATACTCAGATGCCGATTGGGCAGGATCAGTGGATGATCGGAAAAGCACGAGTGGTGCATGCTTCTATCTCGGCCATTGCCTTGTTGCATGGCACAGTAAAAAGCAGAATTGCATAGCACTCTCGACTGCCGAAGCGGAATACATTTCAGCTGGAAGTTGCTCAACTCAACTCATTTGGATGAAAAGCGTATTGAGCGACTTCCGGATTTCAGCATCTTCGGTAACAATTCTTTGTGACAACACAAGTGCAATCGACATTTCTAAAAACCCTGTGTTGCACTCTAGAACAAAACATATTGAACTTAGATATCATTTTCTTAGAGAGCTAGTTGAATCAAATACTCTTCAACTTTCATATATTTCAACTGAGGATCAATTAGCTGACATTCTAACAAAACCTTTGGATCAAAAACGTTTTATTCATTTGCGAAAAGCAATTGGAATGCTTTCCTTGAAATAAACTTCTTTTTGAAACCTCTGCTTAGGATAGGTTTTGTCTTTGTTTTGTTTTGTTCATTATCTATGTCTGTACATAGGACATTAATTGAGCATAGATCATAATTGACTTTAATTGCATCTTTTCGCACATTTAGAAATTTATTATGCTTTCGCCATCATAATATTTCACTGTTGCAATGATCATTTATGTTAATTAAATCATCTTCTGAGTGATCAAAGTCAATTTCTCTCTCTCAATGATCTCTTGGTATAGTCATTATCTTATTTGACTGTTTAGTCGAGTATGAAATCGAGATCAATTTTTGGTTGAATACTTATATCTTAAATAATTGATAGCCAATTGAGGGGGAGTCAAAGAAATGTAAAATGCTCAAAAGATGTGGAAAGAGTTACATCCCAATGAGGAGTGTGAAAACTACCACCACATGGAGGAAAGAGCTACCACCTCGGTCGTCCGAGTATTGTGTGCAGCTACCACATGTATACCAAGCATGGTTGTTCAAATTTTGATTAAGTAAAATGCATGTTGAAATACTTGACTCCGTCAAATTTCAAGGTTGGTATAAGGTGGGTTTTTAAAGAAAGATGCTCAAAGAGCCACTCTCTTCAACAGATTGTCTAGATACATTATCTACTATATTTGGGATTTCAAACATCTATTGATCTTTGTATTTCATTTTCTTTACTGAATTGATGATTTGATAAAGGCATTACTCATAAGATCAAGTTAGATGTAATTGAAGGTGTTCAACTTTAAGGGATTTAATTTTTGTAAATTCTCGTTTCATTTTTGGATATTATTGATAGATTTGGCATAATCTAATTCTTGTTGTATGAAACGATGATTTCTGTTTAAAGTTGATACACATTTGTGCTTACAATCTTTTTCTGGTTTTTCTTGAATTTCTCTGAAATTTTCTAAAGAAAAGTTGGAGCCGATCCGGATCGGGCAAGATGATCCGGATCCCGAACGCAGGTATTCTTCTGCGGGCTGACGATCCGGATTGGACCTGCCGATCCGGATCCCGAACGCAGTTTCTCACTGCGGGTAGCCGATCCGGATCGCAATCATGAACTGATCCGGATCGCGGCTAGGGTTTTATAAAGAACAAAAGGGTTTTGATTTCTTTTACACCAATCTTTTGTTCCAAAGTTTCCAGAGCCTCTCTCTCTAGATTTCATCCTTCCTGGAAGCCTTCAAACTCAAGTTCTTCAACTCCAAGTAAGTTTTATTGATCAAAATCTCAGTTTTTCACCGTTTTTCTCTTTTCCTCCTCAAACGTGATGAATCTCTTGGATCAACTTTGTTTGTGGATGGTTTTTGATCAAATTTCTTTTGAAATAAGAACTCTGGGTAGATTAGTTTTGATTATATGCTAGGTATTCTCCTGATTAACGGATTTTTAGGCTTCGATTTCTAAAATTTCGGTTTTAGGGCATATAATGAGGATTTTCGAAAATCATGCAATTGATCTATTTTTAAAAGTCCTTTTTGCAAAACTAATTTGATTCTTAGTCTCTCTACATGATTATGATTGTTTGGGTACAATTTTTCAAATCCTTGAAAATTAACAATTTTTTCGTGTTCTTGAGTTGTCGCTCACAGGATTTTAATCTTCTTAAGGCACTTGGATCAATGGGATTCTCATGGATCATTCTTTTATTGGTCACTATGGTGCACACTCGGGCCACAAACAAGTTAAAGAGAGCTAAGAAAACACAACAAAAGGGTGAGTTTCATGAGATCAGCGACACAGAAGTAGATTGTCACGAGGTAGATTGGACTGAATTGACAGATGATGATGACTCATTGCCTGAACAAAAAGCGTCCGATGCATCGAAAGAAAAAGCACCCATGGACAAAGGTAAAGCACCTATGACTGAACCAACCATCTCGGTGAAAAGGAAACGACTCGCTCGACGGTTTGGACGAGCACGAGGTTTCATGTCTAACGAACCGATTATTCCGGATTCTCCACCTCGGGAGGAACAAGTGTTCGTTAATGCGGATCGCCTAAGGGCATTTGAGAATCGTGAATGCATTGGTGAGAGGCATGTCAATATTGAGGCTCTACGAGATCACTCCCCTGAGTTTGGCGTTCTGATTAAACAAGCAAATCTTATTCAAGTTTGTCGATTTCCAGAAGTGCTTGGATAATGTCTGCATCTTGTAAGGGCCTTCTATACAAATGCACGGCACCTTCGAGAAATTGAAAACGGTCCAATGGAATTTTACACGAATATCCAAGGCACAAGATTCAAAATTACTCCACAATTGATTGGCGAGGTTTTGGGAATGCCTGCCAGCAAGACAGGAGTTAATTACTTGAAGGGAAAGGTTTTGACGAACACTTTGTGGCAAATGGTTATTAAGGGAATTTGTTTGGAAGGAACGCAATCAACGGAGAAATCGATCAGATCCAAAGAACTTCGTCTTGAGTACCGGTTTCTAAACTTTATCACGTGTTACAATATCCTTCCAAATTTGCAGACGAAAGTCTTGAGATGGGATCGAATGCTATTTTTGTATCTCTTAGGACATCCGTCTGAGGCAATGGGATTGAATATCAACATTCCATACATTATTTGGAATAGAATGACAAGATATGTTGAGCACCCTCATCCCACAGAAAGAATTCCATTTCCACTGATTATAATGAGGATCTTGAAGAAATTTCAGGTAGATATTACTTCACCGACTTATCATCAATGTTTGGGTATGATCGATGAGTCCACCGTTGTGAAGTCACTTCACAAATTGCCCCACGTCACTCCAGTCCCTCCATGCGGAACGAAACCTAGTAGCGGCACTTCCGCATCACCATCACAACCAGCACCCACACCAGCGGATGAAGCATCAGTCTCATCCATCTACAAAGAACAACAACGATTATCTGTTGAGCAGGAACAGATTTCGAAGGCACAGACGAGAATTTCCAATGAGCTGGAGCTCATCACGGCAGCTCATATTACCATAACTAAGAAGGTCAATTCTATGAACAAGCTGGTGAAAAAGATGTTCTCAAAGATGGGCTGTACGAGCTCTGAAGACTCCGAATCTGATGACTGATTCCTTTCTTTTTATTCTTTTGCAGATTTTTAACCTTTTCTTGTGCAGGTTTTTCAGTTCTTTTTAGGACTTACTCTTAGTTCTAGTTCTTAAATTTCGGAACATTTTCGTTGGAATTTTTAACTCTCCTTAAATTTTTGTAATTTTGGCTTTGTTTGTGACAAAAAGGGGGAGAGAGTTTAGAGAACTTGAACAATGATTATACATCAAGGTACAATGATGACTGAGAACTTGAACAATGCTGATATGAAAATTTTGTATACATCAAGGTAAGTATCACTTCAACTTCAACTTTGGTTTTTATCTTGTGATTGTTTGCATGTCTCTACTAACTATTCGACTAACTATTTGGGCATGTATTATGACTAACAAGTTGATGTTGGAGTAACATTTTGTGACATTTGTTTTTAATTGCATAGAAGATATGTTGGTTTTTGACTATGATTTTCTTACATACCTGAATTCTCAAATGTCATGATGATCAGATAAACTCTATCTCTGTACTAGGTTTTGAATGCTAAATATTCTTGAGGTATCTAACGATCTCTTTTGTCAAGAATGATTTCTTTGTGCAGAGAGTACAGATGTCTAAGTCTAGAGTCTGTTTTAGGAGTTTATCTCATGTTTTTAAATTTTCGGATCTCCATTGTAAATTTTGTTGTATGGTGATAGCAACAAAAATATCTTTTTGAATTTTCTTGAGTGGATCTGTGTTTTTTGTCACGAAACCGCCAAAGGGGGAGATTGTTACGGAATTTGAGTTGGCATAGTTTCGTGAAAGTCTCAAGTCTTGAAGATTGAAGGTGAAGAAAGTTGGATCATTTAACTCAATCTCAAGAAAGAAGAATTCAGAAGGATCAGGTATGTTTAACTAAATATTTTTGTGTGATCTGAATACTTCTTGTAGTGTAGAAAACACTTGGAAGAATTTTTAACTGCATAAAAATCAAAAACTGGTGTTCGGACATGTTCAGGATCCGGATCAGAGCCAGCAATCCGGATCCCGAAGGTTGTTGTTTCATACATTACTCCAATCCGGATCGCAGCATCTCACGATCCGGATCCCGAACGTTGAGTTTTCTGAAATGTATGAACGATCCGGATCAGGCATTCTGATCCGGATCCCGAACGTTTGTTTTCTGGAAACCGTCTTTATTGCTACTGCAATCCGGATCGCCCAAATCCGATCCGGATCGCCGTCCGTCAAAATTTCCAGAAATGTTAGGTTTTTATTCTTATCTCCTTCCTAGGGTTTCTAACCTATAAATAGACCCTATGACTCTTTTTCTAGGGTTAATCCAAATAGCCGTCATTTCATATACATCTTATACGGCTCTAGATCCACCTATAGAGAAGAAAGGAAATCATTAGAGAATACTCTATGTTTCTTCATCTATATTGATTAGTTTGATTCTAGGTTTTCATACTCACATCTTGAGTTGAATCAAACTAATGAATACTTAGATGGTATTTCCGATCTATCTTGATCTAAGTATTCGGCGGATCCATCACCACCAAAAACAACGATTTACCACCCAAAAATTGGCGCGTGGATTCGCGTATCCTTGTGGATTCAAGGTTCAACCGCTCTCTGAGTGGATTCGGAGCGAGGCACATTCGTGGATTCGAAGGGTGCTAGTGGGTGAAGACCGTGGACTCGGTCGGACGTCGTGATTCGACGTTGGACGCCGTGGATTCGGCGTTGGGCGCAGATCGTGGATTCGAGAAGCGTCGCGGAGCGAGCGGAGAAGATCCTCTAGGAGCGTATGGAAAAGGTTGAGTCGTAAGTGTGTACGGTAAATCACCTTGTACGTGTTTTAATTCTAGTGGATTTCTGCCGTGTTATCGGTCCCGTGGTTTTTTACTCCGGTGATGGAGTTTTCCACGTAAAAATCTTGCGAGTTATTTTTTATTTCCGCATTGGGTTTTTATCGCAACGATTTTTGAGTGTTTATACGTTTACACCTATTCACCCCCCTCTAGGTGTTTTTTCCCCTATTTAGATCCTTATTACATATAACCCAACAGTCCTGGCTTACGAGGTTACAGGACTCATTTTTTCTTCGATGGTCGGGTATTTATACACTCCCCGAACCATATTTACAGGCTCCCGATTTGAAAATAACGGCGGGATTTGGGAAAAGTCACCATGAAATCCTTAATACTTCCTTTTGAATCAAACTTCCTCAAGTAGAATAGTAGTCATTTTCCGTCCAAGTTCATCCCCTTATCAACGTCCCGAAGTGTAATCTTCGGCGCTTTCCAATGCTGAGAGCCGCTTGTCGTTTTGGAGGTCGTTACGAGATTCGCGCCCAAATCTTGTACTATTTCCTTTCAAGGTCTACGGCTCGGTCATCTGAGAATTGACATTGACTCTACCTTTTTATCACTTGACTGAAGCGGTTTGGAATTCACCTTCAGCTGAGGTTGGTCCTGGATGACGCGATAATCCTTTTGCTCGTCGCTCTTCCTATCGACTGAGACTCTCAATCACTTATCGTGTGTTGCACTTTTCTACGACTGAGACTGGTCTTAATCAAGACACGAGTCCCTCTTTGTTGACTCATTCCTCTGTCGGCTGATGCCTTCAATCGATGGTGAACGCAACGTGCACCCCTCATGTGGCGAAAAATTTGGTCTAAACAATGCCGATCGGCAATCGCCTAATCTGCGGTTCAGGTGATTGTCGAAGTTGAGTCAACAGTCTGACAGCGTGCAGAATGATGTCCGCGATCATCCCGTACTCTAGGCGGGATATTCGCCCATGTCCGAGGGATTTACGAACGGTGTTGATCTTTCTTGATTCTCGGCAAAACGTCCTTCGCTGTTCTTCCATTAAATGTTGTTGCTTTTTGAGGGGCGACGGTTGTCACTTTGCTCCTTCTCGTGGCCTATAAAGAGGCATACCTGTAGCATTCTCCACATTGCCTTCTTTCCTTATGACGATTCTCGTGCCATCGCTACACCAATATTTTGATCGCAGCTTTTTCGTCCCTAAGAGTACTTTTGAGGCAAACTCTCAATCTAAACTCTGGCGGTGTTTCGACGTCGACCGATCAGATCCTTCCCTCAATTGGGGTTCTGACCAGGCTTCCTCTGGAGAAGCCCTCATGCTGACCTACCGATACGGGATCCTACGTCCGGTGGCCTGGCCGATCTCCGTCCGCTTTCGAAAGATTATGCATATGAAGAACATAGTAGGGAAAAAACTGGCCTTCGCCTCCATCCCTTGGAGCTGGAGGGGTTCCGGCCGCTTGCACGTCTGGTTTTTCTTCATCGAGGAGGCGTGTTCTCACGCTTCAACCAGCTTCCAACGAGGTCGGCCTCCTTTTCCCGAGGGGAACATTTTGCCTAGCACACAGTTTGTTATGGGATTCCAAGAGGTTCGAGACTCTTCGACTTCGTGGTGGCCGGGTGTCTCGGTTTCCAAAGGTAATGTGTTCCTTCGCTTTGGCTTCCTTCGTCCTCGGCCCGGTGGTTGTCTGTATTTCGTCCCCCAACCTTTCTCGTTGACCACGGCTTTTTTTTTTGAAACACTTTTGTATTTTTTTTCTTAGTATTCAAATTTATCGACCCATTAAATGTGAAGCTTTGATGTGTTTGTGCTCCGCATTCTCTCGAACCGATATTTATTAGTCTTTTTACTTATTGATCGGCGCCTTCCGATCCGTCGTCATGAATGTTCTAAACTCGACTCTGATAGGCCTGCGTATAATCGAACGTTTCTAGCCAAATTTATCTTCTCCGCCGACTTATTGTCGGACTGCCCTTGAGGCCTATCATGACCTCGCTTACAACTTCTTCGGCCTGTGTCGTAACCGCCGATTTGTCAGCTTCCTGTGCCGGGTCATTCCCTTGAGGCCTTGGTGTGGCCCTCAACTACTGGCCCCTCATACACGTTTGTTTCAGGCTGGGACCCGTCACCAGCAACCCGTTGGCTAGTCTCGCTGAGGAGCTTTACTCGTGCTCCCTCCTCACTCATCTGGACGGAGGAGGTCTCGTCCAGGTCCCCGTTGACCGACATGCTATCGGTCCATGTCGTCTTTCCCCCAGCCTCTGTTTCGGCCGAAGATGGGTCGGAACTTCTTCATCGCCATCTTTTGCGTCGTTGGGCACCCAGGATCTCGCTTGACAGGTTCCTCGGCTTCCTGCTACTCCCCAGGCATTTCTTGCTACACCTTACGGCGGCCTCCAAAGCTTTTAGGTGGGCGTCCAATTCCTGCTTCCCGGCTTCATCCGTCGGCTTGATCACTACTGATTGAATTAACGATAGTTCTGCTGAAGAGGCTGGTTGAACCTCCCGCCTCTTGGCTGGGTGCATTGGCGCCCAGGGGTGTCGGTGCGTGGGCCGTTCCTGCCTCGGGGTCGGCCCCAGCCGCTGAGCTGCGACGTCGTTATTAGGGGTGTTGGCTTTAGCCTCTGAGCTCAACGCTTCTGCATCTATGTCATGACCGCCCCTTGCCATCAGCCGGTGATATAGCCGTGAAACACTCTTCCCACGGTATGTCTGTCGGCGGGTTCATCTCCTTCAGGCACGCCCTAAGGATTTTCCTTTTTTGCCAAGTTTGGGCCATGGCTGGAATCTTAGCTCCTGGGCTAGCTGAATGCCTAAGGCCTCCACTTCTTCCTAGGTCAGCCAAGGGAAGTCTGAATCAGGAGTTAATGGGGCTTCTCCTTCCCCTAGCGTCTATCGGCGGGGGAGGTCGCGGAGTAGGCCCTCTCTACCAGTGGCTAGATAGCCCCTCTGTGCCTCCAGCGGTCCAAGCCTCTGGTGGGGCCCGATCCATTCTGGTGTGTTGTGAGGCCCATATGCTGGTCTTCCTTTGGTTGTTGGCCGAAGGGTCTACAGAGTGCCCCCTGGACCCGGCTTTCATTATAGCCACGGTGGGGACCCTCTGCTGCTGTGGAGCTCGTAGCCCCTTATGGCCGACTAAGGTCGGCCTTGGCCTGTCCCTGTCGTAGAATTCCTACAACACTCTTCGGGTGGGACGGTATTACTCTTCTTCCCCATCCTCTTCTCCGGAGGACTGCTTGGCTGACCTTCCGGCCGAACTTGAATTCGGTCGGGGGTCGTGGTGGTGTGCGCCTTCGCTGATGAAGGCAAACCATCTCTTCGCCTCCTCAGGCATGTTAGTGAGGAGGGCATCCTAATCTTCCTTCGTCATTGAGCCTTGAAGCGGATGCAAAGTCGAAACATTTCCAAGCCGATTTCTCCTTTGCGGAGGACTTGGGCCCCTGCATCAGCTTCTTTCCCTTGGGGGTCGATCGTGCTAATCTGCGGAGGAAACGGGTTAGTGTCAACCTCCATTTCTTCTACTCTTGGTCGGAAAGGTAAGTCGACCCTCATCGAGCTCTTTCTGAATCTGCTTCTTAACGTGAAGCATTCGACTGTCCGGGACTCAAGTGAGTGCCACTTGCAGTATTTTCGTTTTCTGAGCTCCTTGTAAGGAGGGATTGTCTGACCCCCCTGGAGCACGATTCGACCGTCCTTGTATAACCGATTGAATATTTGATCGTCTTTGACGCGTCAAAAGTAAAAGCGTAGCCGGTGCGCGCCAGACCCGCCACATATACAACTTTCACTCCCCAAACGGGCGGAGCCTCTTTTGTATATGTACGGCGTTCCGAACACGACAAGTACTTTAACCATGCAATCATTGAGCAATAATGAGAGATCGCACCTAACCATACAATCATAATCACCATACTTTTCTAAGGGATAAATCCATAGGTTTGAAAGACGGTGTCCACCCGACACCCAATTTTACAAAAAGTTTTCGCAATCTCTTTTAAGCGGCAACATTGCTTGAAAGGATAAATCCACGGTTTAGAAATCGTGCCCACACGACACTTGGTTTGAAAACGCTTTTGAAACCATGTTTGTATTTGAAACCGAGCCGCATTCATACATCTCAACATTCACAGATATAAGTAGATATTCCTACACTAAGATCTCAATCCAACATCCTGATAAACCATGCCCAAGTAATCACAGCTAGACTAACCAATCACAATAAAAGATAACCATAAAATTGTAAAGTTAATATCCTCAATGGCTAGGGTCCTCTATCGATGCCTCACCCGTCGTCCTGGTTGTTGGGTCGTATATAATACGGATCTAAATAAGGGAAGAAGAAACACTAGAGGGGGTGAATAGGTGTAAATTATAAACACTCAAAAATCGTTGCGATAAAAAAACCCAATGCGGAAATGAAAATAACTCGCAAGATTTTT
>CM055074.1:29643360-29673187 GCA_029204045.2 Tillandsia leiboldiana | reverse complement strand
CTAGTGGGCCCTCTACTAGAGCTCGCTCACTCTCTGGGGTTCTACAAACTGAATCTCCATGGGTTAAGGGATTGGATGCACCATCTGCTTCTAGACAGCATCCATCACACTCGAAAAGACAGGGTACAGACGCTGTTGTATTGGAATCGCTTCGCCAGGAACAACAAAGACTCTCGGCTGCACAAGAGAGGACATCGAAAGAACTTCAGCGGATTTCCTCTGATCACAAGAGATCAAGAAGAAGTGTTCAACTATTTCGACAATGCTTAAAGGGATTTTGAGCAAGCTGAGTTGTACCAGCTCAGACTCCTCCGACTGAACTGCACCTTCCTTTCCTTTTGTGCAGGATTACGATTTTAGGATTTAGTTTTATACTTACGTTAGCTTAGATTCTCAGGTTTTACATTTTATTGGAACTTTTTACTCTCCTCACATTTCGTAGTCTTAACTACATTTGGCTTTGTTTTGTGACAAAAAGGGGAGAGAGTTAGAGAGAACTTTGAACAATGTTGACTGCATGAAACATCAAGGTAAGTGAACAATGTTTGATATGAAAACTGGATGAATATCAAGGTAACTGGATGAATATCAAGGTAAGTATTACTCCAACTTTCATTCTCAACTTGAGGTTTTTCAGCTGTATGAATGCATGCCTCGACTAACTATTTGCTAACTATTTGGGCATGTAATATAACTAACAAGTTGATGTTCACTAACAAGTTTGTGACACTTGGTTTTTGATTGCATAGAAGATATGTTGGTTCTTAACTCTGATCAATTACATATCTATATATATATAAGTTTGTCACAAACATGTTCATGACATTTGGTTTTTACGTGCAAAGAAGATATGTTGGTGTTTTTTTAACTATGATCAGTTTACATATCTGAATATAAATGTCATGGTAAGTATAAATGAGTTTAAACTTCATCTCTGTTTGTGGTTTTTGAATGATACAAAATTCTTGAGGTATCTAACGATTTCTTTTGTCAGAATGATTTCTTTTTGCAGAGAGTACAGATGTCTAAGTCTAGAGTCTGTTTTAGGAGTTTAACGCATGTATTGTATTTTGGATCTCCATTGTAAATTTTTGTTGTATGGTGATAGCAACAAAAATATCTTTTTGAATTTTCTTTAGTGGATCTGTGTTTTGTCACGAAACCGCCAAATGGGGAGATTGTTACGGAATTTGAGTTGGCGTAGTTTCGTGAAAGTTTCAAGTCCTGAAGATTGAAGGTGAAGAAAGTTGGATCATTTAACTCAATCTCAAGAAAGAAGAATTCAAAAGGATCAGGTATGTTTAACTAAAGAATTTGTGTGATCCGAATACTTCTTGTAGTGTAGAAACACTTGGAAGAATCTTTCATTGCATAAAAATCAAAAACTGGACTTGGGACACGTTCAGGATCCGGATCAGGCTGTTCGATCCGGATCCCGAAGGTGGTTCGTTCATACATCGTCGCAATCCGGATCGTAGTCTCTTGATCCGGATCCCGAACGTTGAGTTTACCATCTACCTTGAACGATCCGGATCTTGCTTCGCAATCCGGATCCCGAACGTTGATGTTTGGTGAACTGTATGAACGATCCGGATCGTAGTCACATGATCCGGATCCCGAACCTTCGTTTTTCTGGATTTGGCTGTTTCGTTATGACGATCCGGATCTCAGTTATCACGATCCGGATCGCCGTCCGTAAAATTCCAGAAATGGCAGGTTTTTGATTCTTATCTCCTTCCTAGGGTTTCTAACCTATAAATAGACCCTATGTCTTTCTGTCTAGGGTCAATCCACATAGCCGTCATTTTCATATATCATCTTATACGGCTATAGATCCACATATAGAGAAGAAAGGAAATCATTAGAGAATACTCTATGTTTCTTCATCTATATTGATTAGTTTGATTCTAGGTTTTCATACTCACATCTTGAGTTGAATCAAACTAATGAATACTTAGATGGTATTTCCGATCTATCTTTGATCTAAGTATTCGGCGGATCATCACCACCCAAAAACAACGATTACCCCAAAATCGGCGCGTGGATTCGCGTGTCCTTGTGGATTCAAGGTTCATTCGCTCTCGTGGATTCGGAGCGAGGCACGTTCGTGGATTCGAAGGGTGCTATTGGGTGAAGACCGTGGATTCGGTCGGACGTCGTGGATTCGACGTTGGACGCCGTGGATTCGGCGTTGGGCGCAGATCGTGGATTCGAGAAGCGTCTGGAGCGAGTGGAGAAGATCCTCTAGGAGCGTATGGAAAAGGTCGAGTCGTAAGTGTGTACGGTAAATCACCTTGTATGTGTTTTAATTCTAGTGGATTTCTGCCGTGTTATCGGTCCCGTGGTTTTTTACTCCGGTGATGGAGTTTTCCACGTAAAAATCTTGCGAGTTATTTTCATTTCCGCATTGGGTTTTTTATCGCAACGATTTTTGAGTGTTTATACGTTTACACCTATTCACCCCCCTCTAGGTGTTTCTTCCCCTATTTAGATCCGTATTATATACGACCCAACAGGCGTTGGGCGCAGATCGTGGATTCGAGAAGCGTCGTGGAGCGAGCGGAGAAGATCCTCTAGGAGCGTATGGAAAAGGTTGAGTCGTAAGTGTGTAGGTAAATCACCTTGTACGTGTTTTAATTCTAGTGGATTTCTGCCGTGTTATCGGTCCCGTGGTTTTTACTCCGGTGATGGAGTTTTCCACGTAAAAATCTTGCGTATTATTTTTATTTCCGCATTGGGTTTTTATCGCAACGATTTTTGAGTGTTTATACGTTTACACCTATTCACCCCCCTCTAGGTGTTTTTTCCCCTATTTAGATCCTTATTACATATAACCCAACAATGTCCACACCTTAAAACCTAGGTCGAAATGGACCAAGGAAGAGTTAGACTCATCTTCTTACAATGGCAAGGGAATTAATGCTATTTTTAATGCCTTATCTCAAACTGAGTTCTCTCGCGTCTCAGCATGTGAGACTGCGAAAGAAATCTGGGATGTTCTTCAGGTTACACATGAGGGAACTAACCTCGTGAAGATTCAGAAACTGTAAATGCTTACGAGCAAGTTTGACTCTATCTTGATGGCAGAAAATGAATCTTTCACGGACTACTATACACGATTGCAAGACATCGTAAACTCATGTGCTAACCTGGGAGAGAAGATTCCATAATTTAAGATTGTAAGAAAGATCTTAAGAACTCTTCCTGAACGATTTCGCCCAAAGGTTACTGCCATTGAAACTATTAAACACCCGGACGAAATACGTGTAGAAGAATTAGTTGGTGCATTACAAACTTATGAATTGACATTTACTACTAACAATTCTTCTGGAAAAGCATCCTCTTCTAAGTCTTCAGGTTATGCATTGAAAACAACTAAGGAAGAAGACGCGGATACATCCTCCTCAGACGATGACGAGAACCTTTCAATGGAGGAATTTGAGAAGCAGCTCGCTCTCTTGACAAGGAAGTTTCGCCGCAACTTTCGAAGGGGTAATTCAAGTAAATCTCCATCCTTCGGAAAGTCGAACAAAGGCAAGGGTACTTCAAGTTACAAGTCAAGAAAGCAAGAGAACTTCTCAAAGGATAAGAAAAGTTAAGAGGGACAACTACAATGCTTCAAATGTCGAGGCTACGGCCACATTGCAACGGAGTGTCCCAACAAGTATCCGGCAAAGAAGAAGGCGATGCAAGTCGTCACTTGGGATGACAACTCAACGTCAAATGAGTCATCTTCGAGTGATGAAGAAAAGAGCTCCACGGCATTCCACGCGTCCCTATCTTCACCCTTCATGTGCTTTATGGCAAGTACATCCGAGTCGTTGTCCAACTCCACTGTTGAAAAGATTGCAACGGACAATGAATCGGATGATTCGGAAGGTGAAGATTTTGCTTTAGCCTATCACAGACCTTTACGGGATTCAAAGAAACCGGCTAAGCGAAACAAGGGGTTGAGAGGGAGATTGCAGGATCTCGAAGAAGAAGTAAAAAGGGTAACTTCTCTCTCGACCGATCTTGAAGTGGAAAGGGATAATTTGATAAGAGCAAATATTTCCCTTCAAGAGTCCAATGAGCAACTCGAGAAGAATTATATAGATATGGTGAACAAAGCGAACTACTTCTTGAAGCTCTACGGCGAGGCCCGACGGGAAAAATTGGAAATGACAGAGACCATTTGCCAACTCAAGGATGACTTACAGCAATTTTCTTCTGGAAGGAGTAAGTTGGATAAACTTCTTGGTCTTGGTCAAACAAACAAGTTCGGCCTCGGATACACTCAAACTGGAAACAGTCCAAGTTCGAGTGGGACAGTCTTTGTGCCTCAGTCGGTATCTCCTCCTCCGACACCGGAATTCATGACAACCAACGACAACAAGCCTACTTCATCCTCTTCAGAATCGTCAAGCACAAAGGTATGTTTTCGTTGTAATTTTGCAGGGCACCTTGAAAGAAATTGCAAGATTGGAGCTCAAAGATCAAATCAACCACATCTTGCAACTGCTACCAACAAGTTCACTCCCCGGAATTCAAAGAAGGATTTTTCAAAAGAAAAGAACGTTGGTAGTATTCCAAACAAGACGTTGACAAAAGAAAAAGATCAATCAGACAAAACGTCTTCATCAAGGAAAATTTCTCAACCATTGCCGACATACTCCAAAACTCAAAAGGTTTGGGTATGCAAAGGTGAAATCCCTCCTTGTCTTTAATCGTTCTACGATTAAATGTTGTGTAGTTTATGTAGACTATTTTTTTTTTTCTTTTTTTTCCTTTCTTTTGGCCGACCCGTCAACCATCTTTGGGAGGTAAATGGTATATTTTTTTATTGGTTGATGATTTCTCTCGGTATTCTTGGGTAGCATTTTTAAAAGAGAAAGCTGATACTTTTGATTCTTTTCACGAGATCTGCCTTCGTATTATGATTGAAAAGAATGAAAAGATCATTCGTGTTAGAAGTGATAGAGGTGGAGAATTCATTAATTCAAAATTCATTGACTTTTGTACTTCAAACGGTATTAAGCATGAATTCTCTGCACCCTATACACCTCAACAGAATGGTGTTGTCGAGCGCAAGAACAGGGTTGTTCAAGAGATGGCGCGTGTGATGCTTCATAGCCGGAATTTACCGCTACATTTTTGGGCTGAAGCTGTGAACACCGCTGTCTATGTCATTAATCGTGTGTTCTTGCGCCCGGGAACGTTAAATACACCATATGAACTATGGTGTGGTAGAAAACCCAACATCAAATATTTTCACATCTTCGGGAGTCGGTGTTACATTTTACGTGACCGTGAAAACCTTGGAAAGTTTGACTCACGAAGTGACGAAGGGATTTTCTTGGGGTATTCTACTAATAGTAGAGCATATCGAGTATTTAACTTGGAATCTAAGACGATCGTAGAATCCATAAATGTTAAAGTAGATGAAGCTTTTCACTTTGCATCTGAAAAATCTACCCTCGATATTTCTCTAGATGATGATACTCCTGCTGTTGCATCTTCTCATAATAATACTTCCAATATTAATGATGCATCTAATGGTTCTTCAAGTTTATCTAATGTGCAGGAATCATCTCATATATCTCCGAGTACTCCGTTTCAACAAACGCTACGAATCTCCAAGGATCATCCGGAATCGAATATTATTGGAGATCCACAAGAAGGAGTTAGAACTCGGAGGCAGTTGGTTTGTGGATTCGCTTGCTACGTATCTTTAATCGAACCAAAGAACATAGATGAAGCTCTTCAGGATGACTACTGGATTAAAGCAATGCAGGAAGAGCTCCATCAATTTGAGCGAAACAAAGTCTGGAAATTAACGAAGCCTCCACAGCAACACAATGTGATAGGTACCAAATGGATCTTCAAGAACAAGAAAAATGAGGATGGTACTATCATCAGGAACAAGGCACGATTAGTTGCTCAAGGCTACTCTCAAGTAGAAGGTATAGACTTTGACGAAACATTCGCCCCTGTAGCTAGACTCGAGTCCATTCGTATACTGTTTGCTATTGCTTGTCATTTTAAAATCAAATTATTTCAAATGGACGTTAAGAGTGCATTTCTGAATGGGTTTTTAAATGAGGAAGTTTATGTGGCTCAACCGAAAGGTTTTGTAGACCATAAACAACCTAACCATGTTTTTCGTTTGAAAAGGGCTCTTTACGGTCTGAAACTAGCACCGCGAGCATGGTACGAAAGGTTGACAAAGCACCTTTTGGAGAAGGGCTACACTCGAGGGGGAGCTGATAGGACTCTCTTTGTGAAGCATTATCAAAACAATTTCATTGTAGCACAAATCTATGTCGATGACATTGTATTTGGCGCAACAAGAGATAATGATGCTTCTAAATTCGCGGAGACCATGGAAAGCGAATTTGAGATGTCCATGATGGGCGAATTGACTTATTTCCTTGGATTGCAAATTAAACAAAATGATGAAGGTATTCACTTGAGTCAATCCAAGTATGCAATGGAGTTGGTTAAAAAGTTTGATCTTGAAAATTCGAAGGATTTTCCGACTCCAATGGGATCTAGCCACAAGGGACTTGGAAGTGAATCACAAAGTGAGAATATAGACGAGAAACTGTATCGAAGTATGATTGGAAGTCTACTTACCTCACGGCTAGTCGCCCGGATATATCTTTTGGTGTTGGGATCTGCGCGAGATATCAATCTGCACCAAAGGAGGTTCACCTGAAAGCGGTGAAAATGATCATCCGGTATATCAAAGGATCAATTAATTTCAGAATTTGGTATCCTATGGGAACAAGTTTGGATATTGTTGGATACTCAGATGCCGATTGGGCAGGATCAGTGGATGATCGGAAAAGCACGAGTGGTGCATGCTTCTATCTCGGCCATTGCCTTGTTACTCTTCAACTTTCATATATTTCAACTGAGGATCAATTAGCTGACATTCTAACAAAACCTTTGGATCAAAAACGTTTTATTCATTTGCAAAAAGCAATTGGAATGCTTTCCTTGAAATAAACTTCTTTTTGAAACCTCTGCTTAGGATAGGTTTTGTCTTTCTTTTGTTTTGTTCATTATCTATGTCTGTACATAGGACATTAATTGAGCATAGATCATAATTGACTTTAATTGCATCTTTTCGCACATTTAGAAATTTATTATGCTTTCACCATCATAATATTTCACTGTTGCAATGATCATTTATGTTAATTAAATCATCTTCTGAGTGATCAAAGTCAATTTCTCTCTCTCAATGATCTCTTGGTATAGTCATTATCTTATTTGACTGTTTAGTCGAGTATGAAATCGAGATCAATTTTTGGTTGAATACTTTATATCTTAAATAATTGATAGCCAATTGAGGGGGAGTCAAAGAAATGTAAAATGCTCAAAAAATGTGGAAAGAGTTACATCCCAATGAGGAGTGTGAAAACTACCACCACATGGAGGAAAGAGCTACCACCTCGGTCGTCCGAGTATTGTGTGCAGCTACCACATGTATACCAAGCATGGTTGTTCAAATTTTGATTAAGTAAAATGCATGTTGAAATACTTGACTCCGTCAAATTTCAAGGTTGGTATAAGGTGGGTTTTTAAAGAAAGATGCTCAAAGAGCCACTCTCTTCAACAGATTGTCTAGATACATTATCAACTATATTTGGAATTTCAAACATCTATTGATCTTTGTATTTCATTTTCTTTACTGAATTGATGATTTGATAAAGGCATTACTCATAAGATCAAGTTAGATGTAATTGAAGGTGTTCAACTTTAAGGGATTTAATTTTTGTAAATTCTCGTTTCATTTTTGGATATTATTGATAGATTTGGCATAATCTAATTCTTGTTGTATGAAACGATGATTTCTGTTTAAAGTTGATACACATTTGTGCTTACAATCTTTTTCTGGTTTTTCTTGAATTTCTCTGAAATTTTCTAAAGAAAAAGTTGGAGCCGATCCGGATCGGGCAAGATGATCCGGATCCCGAACGCAGATATTCTTCTGCGGGCTGACGATCCGGATTGGACCTGCCGATCCGGATCCCGAACGCAGTTTCTCACTGCGGGTAGCCGATCCGGATCGCAATCATGAACTGATCCGGATCGCGGCTAGGGTTTTATAAAGAACAAAAGGGTTTTGATTTCTTTTACTCCAATCTTTTGTTCCAAAGTTTCCAGAGCTTCTCTCTCTAGATTTCACCCTTCTTGGAAGCTTTCAAACTCAAGTTCTTCAACTCCAAGTAAGTTTTATTGATCAAAATCTCGGTTTTTCACCGTTTTTCTCTATTCCTCCTCAAACGTGATGAAATTCTTGGATCAATTTTGTTTGTGGATGGTTTTTGATCAAATTTCTTTTGAAATAAGAACTCTGGGTAGATTAGTTTTGATTATATGCTAGGTATTCTCCTGATTAACGGATTTTTAGGCTTCGATTTCTAAAATTTCGGTTTTAGGGCATATAATAAGGATTTTCGAAAATCTTGCAATTGATCTTTTTTTAAAAGTCCTTTTGCAAAACTAATTTAATTCTTAGTCTCTCTACATGATTATGATTGTTTGGGTACAATTTTTTTTCAAATTTTTGAAAATTAACAATTTTTCATGTGTTTTTGAGTTATTGTTCACAGGATTTTAAAACTTTTAAGCACTTGCACCAATGGCATTCGCCTGGATAATCTTTCTTTTGGTAGCAATGGTAGGACCGAGTGGGTCTTATATAAAAAGAGAACAAGATGACTCAAATCAAGAAGAGACAAAGAAAGTCTATCAAATTGATTCAGAATCAGATGAAGAAGACTGGGAAGAGATTTGTGAACAAGCACAAAAAGCTATTGACAAAGAAGATAGGTTGTACTTGAAGAACAAGAAGCTGATGAGATCGTCCTCAACAACCAAGCAGTACACTAGGCGAAAGAATTCGAGGGGAACTGGAATTCAGATTGATAGACCCCTCACCAGAGCTCGCTCTCTCACTAGAGAATCTCCATGGATTGAAGGTCAAGATGCACCGTCTGGTTCTATACTACATCCTTCAACGTCCTGGAGACACACAGCAAAAGCGAATGTAGGGTCCTCACTTCGACAAGAACAGCGAAGATCGTCTGCTGAACAAGACAGCGTGTCTACAAATCTCAAACAGATTATCTCTGAGCAACATAAGATGAAAAGAAAGGTCTCCAGAATGTCAAAAATGCTTCAAGCGATTTTGAAGAAGTTGGATTGTACCAATCCCACTAGTTCGGATTCTGACTGACTTAACCTTCTTTCTAATCTTTTTGTGCAGGTTTTTCAGTTTTTAGGACTTACTCTTAGTCTAGTTCTCACAGTTCGGAACAATTTTTGAAATTTTTAACTCTCCTTCAATTTTTGGTAATTTTGGCTTTGTTTGTGACAAAAAGGGGGAGAGAGTTTAAGAGAACTTGAACAATGATAATGTGAAAATTTTGTATACATCAAGGTACAATGATGAACAATGATGACTGCATCAAGGTACAATGATGAACAATGCTGATGTGAAAATTTTATATACATCAAGGTAAGTATCACTTCAACTTCAACTTTGGTTTTTATCTTGTGATTGTTTGCATGTCTCTACTAACTATTCGACTAATTATTTGGGCATGTAATATGACTAACAAGTTGATGTTGGACTAACACTTTATGACATTTGGTTTTTGATTGCGTAGAAGATATGTTGGTTCTTGACTATGATTCTCTTACATATCTGAATTCTCAAATGTCATGATGATCAGATAAACTCTATCTCTGTACTAGGTTTTGAATGCTAAATATTCTTGAGGTATCTAACGATCTCTTTTTGTCAAGAATGATTTCTTTGTGCAGAGAGTACAGATGTCTAAGTCTAGAGTCTGTTTTAGGAGTTTATCTCATGTTTTTAAATTTTAGGATCTCCATTGTAAATTTTTGTTGTATGGTGATAGCAACAAAAATATCTTTTTGAATTTTCTTGAGTGGATCTGTGTTTTGTCACGAAACCGCCAAAGGGGGAGATTGTTACGGAATTTGAGTTGGCGTAGTTTCGTGAAAGTCTCAAGTCTTGAAGATTGAAGGTGATGAAAGTTGGATCATTTAACTCAATCTCAAGAAAGAAGAATTCAAAAGGATCAAGTATGTTTAACTAAAGATTTTGTGTGATCCGAATACTTCTTGTAGTGTAGAAACACTTGGAAGACTCTTTCATTGCATAAAAATCAAAAACTGGACTTGGGACATGTTCAGGATCCGGATCAGGTTGTTCGATCGGGATCCCGAAGGTGGTTCGTTCATACACCAGTTCAATCCGGATCGTAGCCTTTCTTGATCCGGATCCCGAACACTGAGTTTACCATCTTCCTTGAACGATCCGGATCAGGCTTCGCAATCCGGATCCCGAACGTTGATGTTTGGTGAACTGTATGAACGATCCGGATCAAGCACTTCGATCCGGATCCCGAACCTTCGTTTTTCTGGAATTGCCTGACTCGTTACGACGATCCGGATCACAGCTATTCCGATCCGGATCGCCGTCCGTAAAATTTCCAGAAATGTTAGGTTTTTAATTCTTATCTCCTTCCTAGGGTTTCTAACCTATAAATAGACCCTATGACTCTTTTTCTAGGGTTAATCCAAATAGCCGTCATTTTCCTATATCATCTTATACGGCTCTAGATCCACATATAGAGAAGAAAGGAAATCATTAGAGAATACTCTATGTTTCTTCATCTATATTGATTAGTTTGATTCTAGGTTTTCATACTCACATCTTGAGTTGAATCAAACTAATGAATACTTAGATGGTATTTCCGATCTATCTTTGATCTAAGTATTCGGCGGATCATCACCACCAAAAACAACGATTTACCCCAAAAATCGGCGCGTGGATTCGCGTGTCCTTGTGGATTCAAGGTTCAACCGCTCTCGTGGATTCGGAGCGAGGCACATTCGTGGATTCGAAGGGTGCTATTGGGTGAAGACCGTGGATTCGGTCGGACGTCGGGGATTCGACGTTGGACGTCGTGGATTCGGCGTTGGGCGCAGATCGTGGATTCGAGAAGCGTCGCGGAGCGAGCGGAGAAGATCCTCTAGGAGCGTATGGAAAAGGTTGAGTCGTAAGTGTGTACGGTAAATCACCTTGTACGTGTTTTAATTCTAGTGGATTTCTGCCGTGTTATCGGTCCCGTGGTTTTTTACTCCGGTGATGGAGTTTTCCACGTAAAAATCTTGCGAGTTATTCTTTATTTCCGCATTGGGTTTTTATCGCAATGATTTTTTAGTGTTTATACGTTTACACCTATTCACCCCCCTCTAGGTGTTTTTTCCCCTATTTAGATCCTTATTACATATAACCCAACAAAATCCTTCACGTATTGATGAACAAAAGCAAAAACGGTGAATAAATCAAGTTTTGATCATAAGAACTTACTTCAATCGGGTGAAAATAAGTTGCAAGAGATCCAAACGTTTTTTATTCTAGAGAGAGAAACTCTAGGGTGTTAGAAACTGAAATTTAGAAGAGATAAAAATTAAATCACCATTCGTTTCTATTAAAACCTAGCCGCGGTCCGGATCGGGTTTGAGTTCAGTCCGGATCGGCTTCGCGCAGGAAATCCCATCGTTCGGGATCCGGACTAGTCCGTCCAGTCCGGACTGCCTGCAACTTTTTCTCCAGAAAATTTTGTGAAAATTCTATAAAATCAAGAAAAAGTATGTAAGCATTCTTGCATATCAACTTTAAACAAAAGGTATCGTTTCACATCAAAAGAAATAGATTATGCTAAATCTATCAATAATATCCAAATAATGAAACGACAGTTTATAAAAATTAAATCCTTTAAAGTTGAATAAGTTCAAAACATCAATCATGATCTAATGAGTAATGCATTTATCAAATCATCAATTGAGTAAAGAAAATGAAGCTCAAAGATCGATAGATGTTTGAAATCCCAAATAAATTAGATAATGCTATCTAGTCAATATATTGTAGCAATTGGCTCCTTAAGCATCTTTTAATAAAAATCCCACCTTATACCAACCTTGGAATTCGACAAAGTCAAGTATTCCAAAAAGCATTTTAATAAACAATATTCACCATGCTTGGTAAACATGTGGTAGCTGCACACAGTACTCGGACGACCGAGGTGGTAGTTCTTTCCTCCATGTGGTGGTAGTTTTCACACTCCACTTAAGGATGTAACTCTTTCCACATCTTTTGAGCATGAAACTTTAATTATAGACTCCCCCTCAATTGGCTATCAATTATTTAAGATATAAAGTATTCAACCAAAAATTGATCTCGTGTTCATACTTGACTTAACTATCAAATAAGATAAAAACTATACCAAGGGATCATTTGAGATAGAAATTGACTTTGATCAATTAAAGATGAACTAATTGATATAAATGATCATCGCATCAAATGAATTATCATGATATCCAAATCACAATAGATTTCTTAAAGTATGAAATGATGCAAGTAAAGTCAATTTAGCAAATGCTTAGTTAATGTTCTATATACCAACAAAAAGAAAGAACAAAAACACAAAACAAAACCTAACCTAAGCAATGGTTCAAAAAATTGTTATTTCAATGAAAGCATTTCTATTGCTTTTCGCAAATGAATAAAATATTTTTGATCTAAAGGTTTTGTCAAAATATCGGCTAATTGATCTTCAGTTGAAACATAAGAAATTTGCAAAGTACTTGATTCAACTAGCTCTCTAAGAAAATGATATCTAAGTTCAATGTGTTTTGTTCTTGGGTGCAACACAGGATTTTTTGAAATATTAATGGCACTAGTGTTGTCACAAAGTATTGTTACCGAAGTCGCCGGGATGCGGATGTCACTCAATACACTCTTCATCCAAATCAATTGAGTTGCACAACTTCCCGCTGAAATGTATTCCACTTCGGCAGTCGAGAGACTATGCCATGCAACAAGACAATGGCCAAGGTAAAAGCATGCACCACTGGTGCTCTTCCGATCATCCACTGATCCAGCCCAATCGGCATCCGAATATGCTATTATGTCGAGAGATGTGTCCATAGGATACCAAATTCCAAAATTTAACGTACCTTTGATGTACCGGATGATCCGTTTCACCGCTTTCAGGTGAATTTCCTTCGATGCTGATTGATATCTCGCGCAAATCCCTACACTGAAAGAAATATCCAGGTGACTAGCCGTAAGGTAGAGTAGACTTCCAATCATGGTTCGATAAAGTTTCTCGTCTACACTCTCTCCGTGAGATTCACTTCCTAATTCCTTATTGCTTGTTCCCTTAGGAGTCTAGCCGTAAGGTAAAGTAGACTTCCAATCATGCTTCGGTAAAGTTTCTCGTCTATTTTTTCTCCGTGAGATTCACATCCAAGTCCCTTATTACTAGTTCCCATGGAAGTCGGAAAGTCTTTAGAATCTTCTAATCCAAACTTCTTGACCAACTCCTTCGCGTACTTGGATTGACACAAATGAATGCCCTCTTCAGTTTGTTTTACTTGCAATCCAAGAAAATATGTCAACTCGCCCATCATGGACATCTCAAATTCGTTTTCCATTATTTCAGCGAATTTTGAAGCATCATTATTCCTTGTAGCACCAAACACAATGTCGTCCACATAGATTTGTGCTACAATGAAGTTGTCATGAAAGTGCTTCACAAAGAGTGTCCGATCGGCTCCCCCTCGAGTATATCCCTTTTCCAAAAGGTGCTTTGTCAGTCTTTTGTACCATGCTCGCAGTGCTTGTTTTAGACCGTGCTACAACCTTTTTCAATCGAAAAACATGGTTTGGAAGTTTACGATCAATGAAACCTTTCGGTTGAGCAACATAAACTTCTTCATTTAGAAAATCATTTAAAAATGCGCTCTTAACGTCCATTTGAAAAAGTTTTATTTTAAAATGACAAACGGTAGCAAATAAGATATGAATTGACTCGCGACGGGCTACCGGGGCGAAAGTTTCATCAAAGTCTATACCTTCAACTTGTGAATAGACCTGAGCAACTAACCGTGCTTTGTTCTGAATAACGGTACCTTCTTCATTTTTCTTGTTCTTGAAAATTCATTTTGTACCGATGATGTTTTGTTGCTTCGGGGGCTTCGTTAGTTTCCAGACTTTGTTCCTTTCAAATTAATTGAGCTCTTCTTGCATAGCTTCTATCCAATAGTCATCTTGAAGAGCTTCATCAATATTCCTTGGTTCTACCATGGAGATGTTACGGCTTTTTGTGTTGACATATTTTGTGAGTTGAGTCGGAGTCTTGAAGTGATCAAATTCTCAATCAGCAATTGAAGACTCAGAGAAGATTCAACAAGAGCTCAAGTTGACACTCAGTGTTTTGAGTCTTGAAGATTGAAGATGAAGAATTGTGGATCAATTACACCAATCTCAAGAAGAATGGATTCGGAATTATCAGGTACGTTTAACTAAATAATTTTGGTGATTCGAATACATTTGTGTAGTTTAGAAACACTTGGATAAGTTTTCATTGCTTAAAAATCAAAAACTGGGCAAATTGGATGTTCAGGATCCGGATCAGACCAATCCAGTCCGGACCCCGAACATAGTTTAGTTCATTCGGAATTCCAGTCCGGACCTCCCCTGTTTCAGTCCGGACCCCGAACTATGTGTTTGCTGAAATCGCATGAACAGTCCGGATCAGGAAATTCCAGTCCGAACCCCGAACTATTTTTTCAGGAAAATTGCTGAAAAAGGACGACAGTCCGGATCAGCCAAATCCAGTCCGGACCGCCGTGCGGGAAAAATTATGTTAAGTCGGTTTTTTATGCTTATCTCTTTCCAAAGGTTTCTAGCCTATAAATAAACCCTAACATTCATCTTTTTATGTTTAAGGTTTTAAGGATAAATCCACATATAGAGAAGAAAGGAAAACACGATTAATTCATGTTTCTTCGTCTATATTGATCAATTTGATTCTAGGGTTTCCAAACTCCTAATTCTCGTAGAATCAAATTGATAAATACTTAGATGGTGTTTTCTGATCTATCCTTGATCTAAATATTCGATGGATTATCATCACCAAGAAAAACAACGATTTCCCAAAATCGGCATTGTGGATTCGATGTGTTGAAGGCGTTTCGTGGATTCGAAACTTGTTGCTCGTGGATTCGAGTGGCGTTCGTGGATTCGAACGTGTGCAGTGGACGTGCAGTCGGTGAGCGCAAGATCCGAAGAAGTTGAAGGAGGGGTTGGAGTCCGCGGAGTCGGTAATCACCTTGTTATTTTTCTATTCTTAGTGGATTGTTATTGCGTGTTGGTCCCGTGGTTTTTTACTCCTGGATTGGAGTTTTCCACGTAAATGTCGGTGTGTTGTTTTTACTTTCCGCATTTATTTTAAATTGCACATGAGATTGGTATTTTGTTTATTACACCTATTCACCCCCCCCTCTAGGTATTTGATAAAACCTATTTAGATCCTTGGGGATCCTATAAAACCAACAGGAGACGTAGCATGCGACTCCACATTCCAATTGTCTCCGAGTTCTAACTCCTTCTTGAGGATCTCCAATGATGTTCGATTCAGGATGGTCCTTGGAGATACGTAGCGTTTGAGGTAACGGAGTACTCGGAGGTAATTATGATGATTCCTGCACAGTAGATGAACTAGAAGAATCATGACATGCATCAAAATTTTTAGAAGATTTATCATGCAAAGATGCAATATCATTAGCAGGAGATTCATCATGAAGAGTCATATCAAGAGTAGATTTATCAGAAAACAAAGAAGAAGCTTCATCTACTTTAACATTAATTGATTCTATCATCGTCTTTGATTCAAGATTGTATACTCGATATGCTCTACTATTTGTAGAATAACCCATAAAAATTCCTTCATCACTTCGAGAGTCGAATTTCCTAAGATTTTCTCGATCGCGTAAAATGTAACAGCGACTCCCGAAGATACGAAAATACTTAATATTAGGTTTTCTACTAAACCATAGCTCATATGGGGTATTCAAAGTACCCGAACGCAGATAGATGCGATTGATCACATAGACCGCGGTGTTAATTGATTCAGCCCAAAAATATAAAGGGAGTTTTCGGCTATGAAGCATAACATGCGCCATCTTTTGAACAACTCTATTTTTGCGCTCGACTACACCGTTTTGCTGTGGTGTATAAGGTGCAGAGAATTCATGTTTTATGCTATTTGAAGAGCTAAAATCAATGAATTTTGAATTAATGAATTCTCCACCTCTATCACTACGAACACGGACAATCTTTTTATCTTTCTCAATCACAATACGATGACAAATATCATGAAAAGAGTCAAAAGTATCCGCTTTCTCTTTTAAAAATTCTACCCAAGAATATCTAGAGAAATCATCAACCAAAAGAAAAATATACCATTTTCCACCCAAACTAGGTTGACGAGTTGGCCCCATTAAATCCATATGCAATAATTCTAATGTGCGTTTTGTTCCTACATGGTTCAAATTCTTGTGAGTGGATCTAGTTTGTTTTCCCTTTTGACAACCACCATACACAAGGTTTTCTTTGAAGTTCAATTTAGGAACACCTCTAACTATGTCTTTGTTAGATATTCTAGATAGTTCCTTAAAGTTTATGTGACCTAGTCTTTCATGCCAAAAAGTCTCATTATCAAGTGACACTAGGTTACAATTTTGACTTGTTTTACCAGGAACTACATAGCAATTGTTCTGTGACCTAACCCCTTTCAAAATGAATGAATGGTTTTCATCAGTTACAAGATATTCTAAAGAAGAAAAATTAACTGAAAAACCATCATCACACAGTTGGCTAATGCTTATGAGGTTAGTCTTAAGGCCTTCAACAAACAAAACATTGTTCAAAGCCGGGCCATTTGGAATAGTAATTGTTCCTTTGCAAACTATTTTTGAAGATCGTCCATCTCCAAAAAATTACATGTCCTCTGGAGGTTTTCTCAAGGGTTTGAAAAACGTTTTTATCTCCGGTCATGTGGCGCGAGCAACCACTATCCAGATATGTAAAACCCGCCCTTTATTCTAGGTATTTTTTCAATTTACTTTTAGTGGTCCGACGGGGGGAGGGGGGTTAATAATTCGATTATTTCTGGGCAGACCGTCGGGGCTCGCGGGTATTTTTAGGTGCTAGAGCTCACGAAACGGGGAACGGTGGCTCGACCGGATTCGAATTCCGACCCCGAAATCTCCCGAAAATAATTTTTGAAGTTTGCGATCATTTTGGACGCTCCGGGATCCGTGCTGGCGATCTGCACGGTTATCGAGGTAACCTGGACCCCTAATTTGATTTTCGATGGGCAAGGGCATGATCCGGGGACTTAGTCTTTTGTTCCGTTTCGTTTCCTTCGTCACGTTAGGGCAGACGCAATACGATCAAAAAAGGGAAAGAGGAAAGAAAATCCCCAACCCTCATTCTCTCGTTTTCCAGACGGCGGCGTAGTGATCCGGGCAGTTGAGTTTGGAAGAGGAGAGGAAATTGTTCCCTTACGGCGAGATCGAGCAGTCAAGGAACGGGCAACCTCTTCTTCCTCCTGCTCCCGCGAATCGAAGGTGAGCCTTTCCGTTTTTAGGATTTACGAAGATGGGTTGTTCTTGGCGTTTTCTTCACGAGGAGGGGGATCGCCGAGCCGCCGCCGCCATTGTAGAGGCGGCTGCAGGCAACGCGGGGCCACCCGCAGGCAGGGCACCCGCGCGGGCCGGTGCCGCGCGGGGTCGCCCATGCCTGCGGGCGACGCGCCCGCGCGGGCAGGTGCCGCGCAGGGCAGCCCGCAGGTGGGGCGCCGGCGCGGGGTCGCCCGTGCTTGCGGGCAGCGCGCACCCGTGGATTGGTGCCGCGCGCGGACGCCCGCAGGTGGGGAGCCCGCCGCGCGGGGTCGCCCGCGCCTGCGGGCAGAGCGCCCGCGCGGATCGGTGCCGCGCGGGGCCGCCCGCAGGTGGGGCGCCCGCGCGGGCTGACGCCGCGCGGGGGCGCCCGCGCCTGCGGGCAGCGCACCCGCGCGGACCGGTGCCGCGCGGGACCGCCCACAGGTGGGGCGCCCACGCAGACCGGTGCCGCGCGGGGCCGCCCGCAGGAGGGGCGCCCGCGCGGGCTGGCGCCGCGCGGCGTCGCCCGCGCGGACCGGTGCCGCGCCGGGCCGCCCGCAGGTGGGGCGCCCGCGCGGGGTCGCTCGTGCCTACGGGCAGCACGCCCACGCGGACCGGTGCCGCGCGGGGCCGCCCGCAGGTGGGGCACCCGCGCGGGCTGGTGCCGCGCAGGGCCGCCACTCCTACAGGCAGCATGCTGCCTTTCCAGGCAGCATGCTGCGCCTGCAGGCAACAAGCCGCACCGGCAAGCGACATGCCGCACAGGTTGGTACCGAGCGGGGGCTACTGTTGTCAGCTCGCGCCGCGCGGGCTGGTGCCGCGCGGGACGACAGCACACGGCGCGGATTTGCTTCGCCGCTGAACCCTAGAGTCGTCTTCTTCTGCGACAGGCTCGGTGCGCCCTCCGTTTAAGTTGTTTAAATTATTTAAATTGTGGTTGTCGGTTATTGTCGCTAATGTTTCTTCGGGGCGCGGGACATTGTAGGTTCGACAGGCACGTAGTCGAGGCCGAGTTGAACGCTTGTCGACACACACAAGGTGGGTACATTTCCATGGTTAATTGGGGAAAGGTGTAGGTTATAGCAATTGTATGTTTGGGCAAAGGGAAGGATAAAATAATTACTTGTTTCCGTGCTAACCCTGTTTAAGTTATTATATATTTATACTTAGTCATGAGGCTCGAGAGTGCTACACGCACACCAGCGGTTTGGCCACCGCGAGGGTGTGCTTTTCTGGAAAAGTGCTACGTTGACCCGTGTATCCCATGGGTGGGTGACGTAATGGGGGCCCTCATGGGTGGGGGGTGTGAGCGGTGCCGAGGAGGGTGCTCGAGGTCGTGCCGGGGCACGTGCTCGGTGCGATTTACCGAGATAGGTGCTCTGTGTGGTTGCTGGAGCAGGTGCCCGGGTTTGGATTGTACAGGGCTTTTCACGGTTGGTTGCATGTTGAGGAGGGCGGTTGCTCTGGTTTTACAGTGGTTTGCCTTACTTTAGCCCTTATTGCTTTTATTATTGTTTCTGGTCACCAACTTCCCACTCCGTGACAGGTTCGTTCAGGGGCGAGTGCTAGGGTGTTGGTGAGGCCGTGAGCGATCTTTTGGCCCTTTGAGGCTACAGATGTTGTTTACTTTACTTTCTTTGTTCATTTTATTACTCATAGTAGCTAGTTGTGGATCGTGATACCCCCGTGGGATCGATGTGGATGTTGGGCTATGTGTATAACTCTTTTGGATGGGTGTTTTTCTTACTTTTTTGCTTGGCCGCTTTCAAACTATAAACAAGAGACAATGAAACTGTTGTGAAAACCATTTTTAAAATATGGGTGCCGTGTGGGCACCGTTTGCAAATTCTGTGGATTTATGTGATTTCGAAAGTAGTTTTATAAAACATGGTGCCGGGTGGGCACCGTTTTCAAAGTCTGTGGATTTATGTGGTTTTGAAAATAGGTTTATAAAATCTCGGTGTCGGGTGGACACCGCTTTCAAAACCCTTTGGTTTTATCCTTTCAAAAATAGTCGGCCTCTTTATCACTTGTGGAAAAATAGTGGTATGTGTTTAGTGACTGGTTGTATGCGTTTGAATCTCGATCTAATGTGGTTAAAGCTCGAATGATATGGACTTTGTAGTCAGGACGCCGTGCATATACAAAGGAGACTCTGCCCGTTTGTAGAGTGAATTTGTATATGCGGCGGGTCTGGGCACGCACCGCGGGAGATTGGTTTTAAAAAAAATATATGGTGAGTTTGGAAGCATCGGTGGCTTTTATTCCGCGCGTTTAAACCCCCGGGGCATAACAGATTAAGATGGTATCCGAGCAAAACAACTTTAACCACAGTAGTCGCTGTCCATCATCCACGGGGTATATCATCACTAGCTACTAACCAATGAAATGATCAGGCTAAAGATGCGAGGGTGCGGGGATTGTTAAGTTTTGTTTTTCGGTTTAGCTCGGGTGTTGTGTTAAGTGTAGTCGGGTTGATTTGGAGGTTGGGGTCGAGGCCGGCTGGCACCGGGGCCTTGATGGTTGCTATGAGTCTATGGATTAGGCAACTAGCACAGGATACGGTGGGTCTGCTGACGGTGTTCGTGCACTTGGTGCGGCTGTTAACACAGCAGATCGTTGTGCCGACTTTTGTTTTTCCGAACCCCTCCCTCTGCCGACGTTCTGGTCGTCGTTAGTAACGGTGACGGGTGGTAGTGTAACCCACCGGTGTTTGTTAGTGTGTCGGCCGTTTGTCGGTCGTGGGTAACTGGATAGCCTTTTGTTTAAATTGGTACCTCCTGGGTCTTCTGGTGTTAGGTTACAGTTGGTAGTCGGTGTTACGGAATTTGAGTTGGCGTAGTTTCGTGAAAGTCTCAAGTCTTGAAGATTGAAGGTGAAGAAAGTTGGATCATTTAACTCAATCTCAAGAAAGAAGAATTCAAAAGGATCAGGTATGTTTAACTAAATATTTTGTGTGATCCGAATACTTCTTGTAGTGTAGAAACACTTGGAAGAATCTTTCATTGCATAAAAATCAAAAACTGGACTTGGGACATGTTCAGGATCCGGATCAGGTTGTTCGATCCGGATCCCGAAGGTGGTTCGTTCATACATCAGTTCAATCCGGATCGTAGTCTCTTGATCCGGATCACGAACAGTGAGTTTACCATTTTCCTTGAACGATCCGGATCATGCTTCGCAATCCGGATCCCGAACGTTGATGTTTGGTAAACTGTATGAACGATCCGGATCGTGCACTTCGATCCGGATCCCGAACCTTCGTTTTTCTGGAACTGGCTGTCTCGTTACGACAATCCGGATCCTAGCTAGTCCGATCCGGATCGCCGTCCGTAAAATTTCCAGAAATGTTAGGTTTTTGATTCTTATCTCCTTCCTAGGGTTTCTAACCTATAAATACACCCTATGACTCTTTTTCTAGGGTGGATCCACAGAGTCTATAGCCGTCATTTTCATATACCATTTTATACGGCTATAGATCCACATATAGAGAAGAAAGGAAATCATTAGAGAATACTCTATGTTTCTTCATCTATATTGATTAGTTTGATTCTAGGTTTTCATACTCACATCTCGAGTTGAATCAAACTAATGAATACTTAGATGGTATTTCCGATCTATCTTTGATCTAAGTATTCGGCGGATCATCACCACCCAAAACAACGATTTACCCCAAAAATCGGCGCGTGGATTCGCGTGTCCTTGTGGATTCAAGGTTCAACCGCTCTCGTGGATTCGGAGCGAGGCACGTTCGTGGATTCGAAGGGTGCTATTGGGTGAAGACCGTGGATTCGGTCGGACGTCGTGGATTCGACGTTGGACGCCGTGGATTCGGCGTTGGCCGCAGATCGTGGATTCGAGAAGCGTCGCGGAGCGAGCGGAGAAGATCCTCTAGGAGCGTATGGAAAAGGTTGAGTCGTAAGTGTGTACGGTAAATCACCTTGTACGTGTTTTAATTCTAGTGGATTTCTGCCGTGTTATCGGTCCCGTGGTTTTTTTACTCCGGTGATGGAGTTTTCCACGTAAAAATCTTGCGTATTATTTTTATTTCCGCATTGGGTTTTATCGCAACGATTTTTTGAGTGTTTATACGTTTACACCTATTCACCCCCCTCTAGGTGTTTTTTCCCCTATTTAGATCCGTATTACATATAACCCAACAAGTGGTATCAGAGCGGGAATAGGGTTGTAAACAATGGTTGAAGGTGGAAACATCAACCGACCCCCATTCTTCGATGGAACTAATTATGCGTACTGGAAAGTACGGATGAAAGCCTTTTTAATTTCCATCGACGAACGGGTGTGGCAATCAATTGAATTAGGATGGTCTAATCCAACTGAATTTAATGGTGATGTTCGCACCTTAAAACCTAGGTCGAAATGGACCAAGGAAGAGTTAGATTCATCTTCTTACAATGGCAAGGGAATTAATGCTATTTTTAATGCCTTATCTCAAACTGAATTCTCTCGCGTCTCGGCATGTGAGACTGCGAAAGAAATCTGGGATGTTCTTCAGGTTACACATGAGGGAACTAACCTCGTGAAGATTCAGAAACTGCAAATGCTTACGAGCAAGTTTGACTCTATCTTAATGGCAGAAAATGAATCTTTCACGGACTACTATACACGATTGCAAGACATCGTAAACTCATGTGCTAATCTGGGAGAGAAGATTCCAGAATTTAAGATTGTAAGAAAAATCTTAAGAACTCTTCCTGAACGATTTCGCCCAAAGGTTACTGCCATTGAAACTATTAAACACCCGGACGAAATACGTGTAGAAGAATTAGTTGGTTCATTACAAACTTATGAAATGACATTTACTACTAACAATTCTTCTGGAAAGGCATCCACTTCTAAGTCTTCAGGTTATGCGTTGAAAACAACTAAGGAAGAAGACGCGGATACATCCTCCTCAGACGATGACGAGAACCTTTCTATGGAGGAATTTGAGAAGCAGCTCGCTCTCTTGACAAGGAAGTTTCGCCGCAACTTTCGAAGGGGTAATTCAAGCAAATCTCCATCCTTCGGAAAGTCGAGCAAAGGCAAGGGTACTTCAGGTTACAAGTCAAGAAAGCAAGAGAACTTCTCAAAGGATAAGAAAAGCTCAGAAGGACAACTACAATGCTTCAAATGTCGAGGCTACGGCCACATTGCAACGGAGTGTCCTAACAAGTATCCGGCAAAGAAGAAGGCGATGCAAGTCGTCACTTGGGATGACAACTCACCGTCAAATGAGTCGTCTTCGAGTGATGAAGAAAAGAGCTCCACCGCATTCCACGCGTCCGTATCTTCACCCTTCATGTGCTTTATGGCAAGTACATCTGAGTCGTTGTCCAACTCCACTGTTGAAAAGAACGAAACGGACAACGAATCGGATGATTCGGAAGGTGAAGATTTTGCTCTAGCCTACCACAGACTTTTGAGGGACTCAAAGAAAGTGGCTAAGCAAAACAAGAGTTTGAGAGGGAGAGTGCATGATCTCGAAGAAGAAGCAAAAAGAGCGACTTCTCTCTCAAACGCTCTTGAAGTGGAAAGGGAAAACCTGATAAAAGAAAATGCTTCCCTTCAAGAGTCCAATGAGCAACTTGAGAAGGAACATACAAATCTGGTGGATAACGCGAATCACTTCTCAAAGCTCTACAACGAGGCTCGACAGGATAACCTGGAAATGACAAAGACCATTTTCCAACTCAAGAATGACTTACAGCGATTCTCTTCAGGAAGGAGTAAGTTGGATAGACTTCTTGGTCTTGGTCAATCAAATAGGTTCGGCCTCGGATACACTCAAACTGGAAACAGTCCAAGTTCGAGTGAGACAGTTTTTGTGCCTCAGTCGGTATCTCCTCCTCCGACACCGGAATTCAAGACAAACAACGACAACAAACCTACTTCATCCTCTTTGGGATCGTCAAGATCTAAGGTATGTTTTCGTTGTGGTGTTTCAGGGCACATAAGAAGATATTGCAAGACGGGAGTCGAACGCTCATCTCAAATACCTCTTGCAACAACTACCAAAACGGCTCCTTCCCGAAAATCAAAGCAAAACTTTTCAAATGAAAAGAAATTTGGTAGTTCATCGCGCAAGACGATTACATCAAGGAACAACAATCGCTATAACAAGACGCCTTCACCTAGGCCTATAACTTCTCGACCATTACCGACGCACTCCAAAAGGGTTTGGGTGCGCAAAGGTGAAATTTTCCCTTGTCTTGTTTCCAATGTTTCCTTGCATGCATATGATAGTTCGTCTTGGTATCTGGATAGCGGGTGTTCCCGTCACATGACCGGTGACAAAAATAGTTTTCAAAGTCTTGAGAAAATCTCCGGAGGACACGTTGTTTTCGGAGACGGTCGATCTTCCAAAATTGTTGGAAAAGGGACGGTAGCTATTCCAGATGGCCCGATTTTGAAAAACGTCTTATTTGTTGATGGCCTTAAGACTAACCTCATAAGCATAAGTCAACTTTGCGACAATGGTTTTTCAGTTAACTTTTCATCGGTTGAATGCGTTGTAACTGATAAAGACCATGTCTTCTTTCTAAAAGGGGTTAGATCTGAAAACAATTGTTATGTTGTTCCTAATAAATTTTCTGAAAATTGTAACTTAGCCGCTTTGAATAATGAAACTCTTTGGCATGAAAGGCTAGGTCACTTAAATTGTAAGGAACTTACTAGAATTTCAAACAAGGACGTGGTCAAGGGGATTCCAAAGCTTTTATTTAAACAAAACGTTGTGTGTGGTGGTTGCCAAAAGGGAAAACAGTCTAGGACTGCACACAAGAACTTGAACCACGTTGGTACAAAACGGCCCTTGGAACTTTTGCACATGGACTTAATGGGGCCGACCCGTCTACCATCTTTGGGAGGTAAATGGTACATCTTTTTATTGGTTGATGATTTCTCTCGGTTTTCATGGGTAGCATTTTTAAAAGAGAAAGCTGATACGTTTGACTCTTTTCATGAGATTTGCCATCGTATTATGATTGAAAAGAATGAAAAGATCATTCGTGTTAGAAGTGATAGAGGTGGAGAATTCATAAATTCAAAATTCATTGATTTTTGCACTTCACATGGAATCAAACATGAATTCTCGGCACCCTATACACCTCAGCAGAATGGTGTTGTTGAGCGCAAGAATAGGGTTGTTCAAGAGATGGCGCGTGTGATGCTTCATAGCCGGAATTTGCCGCTACATTTTTGGGCTGAAGCTGTGAACACCGCTGTCTATGTCATTAATAGAGTTTACTTGCGCCCAGGAACTTTAAATACACCATATGAGCTGTGGTTTAGTAGAAAACCCAATATCAAATATTTTCGTGTCTTCGGGAGTCGATGTTACATTTTACGTGACCGTGAAAATCTTGGAAAGTTCGACTCTCGAAGTGATGAAGGGATCTTTCTGGGTTATTCTACGAATAGCAGAGCATATCGAGTATTTAACATTGAATCTAAGACGATCGTAGAATCTATAAATGTTAAAGTAGATGAAGCTTTTCACTTTGAAACTGGAAAATCTACCCTCGATATCTCTCTAGATGATGATTCTCCTGCTAGTGCATCTTCTCATAATAATACTTCCAATATTAATGATGCATCTAATGGTTCTTCTAGTTTATCTGATTTGCAGGAATCGTCTCATATATCTCCAAGTACTCCGCTTCAACAAACGTTACGAATCTCCAAGGATCATCCGGAATCGAATATTATTGGAGATCCACAAGAAGGAGTCATAACTCGGAGGCAGTTGGTTTGTGGATTCGCTTGCTACGTATCTTTAATCGAACCAAAGAACATAGATGAAGCTCTTCAGGATGACTACTGGATTAAAGCAATGCAGGAAGAGCTCCATCAATTTGAGCGAAACAAAGTCTGGAAATTAACGAAGCCTCCAAAGCAACACAATGTGATAGGTACCAAATGGATCTTCAAGAACAAGAAAAATGAGGATGGTATTATCATCAGGAACAAGGCACGATTAGTTGCTCAAGGCTACTCTCAAGTAGAAGGTATAGACTTTGACGAAACATTCGCCCCTGTAGCTAGACTCGAGTCCATTCGTATACTGTTTGCTATTGCTTGTCTTTTTAAAATCAAATTATTTCAAATGGACGTTAAGAGCGCATTTCTAAATGGGTTTTTAAATGAGGAAGTTTATGTGGCTCAACCAAAAGGTTTTGTAGATCATAAACAACCTAACCATGTTTTTCGTTTGAAAAAGGCTCTTTACGGTCTGAAACAAGCACCGCGAGCATGGTACGAAAGGTTAACAAAGCACCTTTTGGAGAAGGGCTATACTCGAGGGGGAGCTGATAGGACTCTCTTTGTGAAGCATTATCAAAACAATTTCATTATAGCACAGATATATGTCGATGACATAGTATTTGGCGCAACAAGAGATAATGATGCTTCTAAATTCGCGGAGACCATGGAAAGCGAATTTGAGATGTCCATGATGGGCGAATTGACTTATTTTCTTGGATTGCAAATTAAACAAAATGATGAAGGTATTCACTTGAGTCAATCCAAGTATGCAATGGAGTTGGTCAAAAAGTTTGATCTAGAAAATTGTAAAGATTTTCCGACTCCAATGGGAACTAGCCACAAGGGACTTGGAAGTGAATCACATAGTGAGAATGTAGACCAGAATTTGTATCGAAGTATGATTGGAAGTCTACTTTACCTCACGGCTAGTCGCCCGGATATATCTTTTGGTGTTGGGATTTGCGCGAGATATCAATCAGCACCAAAGGAGGTTCACCTGAAAGCGGTGAAAAGGATCATCCGGTATATCAAAGGATCAATTAATTTCGGAATTTGGTATCCTATGGGAACAAGTTTGGATATTGTTGGATACTCAGATGCCGATTGGGCAGGATCAGTGGATGATCGGAAAAGCACGAGTGGTGCATGCTTCTATCTTGGCCATTGCCTTGTTGCATGGCATAGTAAAAAGCAGAACTGCATAGCACTCTCGACTGCCGAAGCGGAATACGTTTCAGCTGGAAGTTGCTCAACTCAACTCATTTGGATGAAAAGCGTACTGAGCGACTTCCGCATTTCAGCATCTTCGGTAACAATACTTTGTGACAACACTAGTGCTATTAACATTTCTAAAAACCCTGTGTTGCACTCTAGAACAAAACATATTGAACTTAGATATCATTTTCTTAGAGAGCTAGTTGAATCAAATACTCTTCAACTTTCATATATTTCAACTGAGGATCAATTAGCTGACATTCTAACAAAACCTTTGGATCAAAAACGTTTTATTCATTTACGAAAAGCAATTGGGATGCTTTCTTTGAAATAATCTTCTTTTGAAATCTTTGCTTAGGATAGGTTTTGTATTTGTTTTTGTTTTGTTCATTATCTATGTTTGTACATAGGACATTAATTGAGCATAGATCATAATTGACTTTAATTGCATCTTTTCGCACATTTAGAAATTTATTATGCTTTTGCCATCATAATATTTCACTGTTGCAATGATCATTTATGTTAATTAAATCATCTTCTAATGTGATCAAAGTCAATTTCTCTCTCTATGATCTCTTGGTATAGTCATTATCTTATTTGACTGCTTAGTCGAGTATGAAATCGAGATCAATATTTGGTTGAATACTTTATATCTTAAATAATTGATAGCCAATTGAGGGGGAGTCTTAGAAAAGGTAAAATGCTCACAAGATGTGGAAAGAGTTACATCCCAATGAGGAGTGTGAAAACTACCACCACATGGAGGAAAGAGCTACCACCTCGGTCGTCCGAGTATTGTGTGCAGCTACCACATGTATACCAAGCATGGTTGTTCAAATTTTGATTAAGTAAAATGCATGTTGAAATACTTGACTCTGTCAAATTTCAAGGTTGGTATAAGGTGGGTTTTAATGAAAGATGCTCAAAGAGCCACTCTCTTCAACAGATTGTCTAGATATATTATCTACTATATTTGGGATTTCAAACATCTATTGATCTTTGTATTTCATTTTCTTTACTGAATTGATGATTTGATAAAGGCATTACTCATAAGATCAAGTTAGATGTGATTGAAGGTGTTCAACTTTAAGGGATTTAATTTTTGTAAATTTTCGTTTCATTTTTGGATATTATTGATAGATTTGGCATAATCTAATTCTTGTTGTATGAAACGATGATTTTTGTTTAAAGTTGATACACATTTGTGCTTACAATCTTTTTCTGGATTTTCCTGAATTTCTCTGAAATTTTCTAAAGAAAAAGTTGGGGCCGATCCGGATCGGGGTAGATGATCCGGATCCCGAACGCAGGAATTCTTCTGCGGGCTGACGATCCGGATTGTATCTGCCGATCCGGATCCCGAACGCAGTTTCTTACTGCGGGTAGCCGATCCGGATCGCAGTTATGAACTGATCCGGATCGCGGCTAGGTTTTATAAGGAACGAAAGGGGTTTTTGATTTCTTTACTCCAATCTTTTGTTCCGAAGTTTCCAGAGCCTCTCTCTTTAGATTTCATCCTTCCTGGAAGCTTTCAAACTCAGGTTCTTCAACTCCAAGTAAGTTTTATTGATCAAAATCTCGGTTTTTCACCGTTTTTTCTCTTTCCTCCTCAAACGTGATGAATTTCTTGGATCAACTTTGTTTGTGGATGGTTTTTGATCAAATTTCTTTTGAAATAAGAACTCTGGGTAGATTAGTTTTGATTATATGCTAGGTATTCTCCTGATTAACGGATTTTTAGGCTTCGATTTCTAAAATTTCGGTTTTAGGGCATATAATAGGGATTTTCGAAAATCATGCAATTGATCTATTTTTAAAAGTCCTTTTGCAAAACTAATTTGATTCTTAGTCTCTCTACATGATAATGATTCTTTGGATACAATTTTTGAAAACTAAGAATTTTTGTGTTCTTGAGTTGGTTTTCACAGGACACTTTCTTAACTCAAGCACTTTGATCAATGGCACTCTCTTGGTTAATCCTTCTCCTGGTCTCAATGGTACACACTCGCCCAACAAATAAACTGAAGAGAGCCAAGAACCTCCAACAAAAAGGTGAATTTGTCGAGGTCAGTGACACAGAGGTAGATTGTCATGGGATTGACTGGGCGGCATTGACGGATGGTGATGACTCAATGTATGAACAAGAACCGTCTGATGATTCAAGGAGAAAGGCGTCTGTTAAATCAAAAGAAAAGGCAACTAAGGTACCAGGAAAAGCATCAGTGGCAGCACCAACCATCTCCTTGAAAAGAAAGAGAATAACTAGACGCCGTGGGCTACGACAGGACAATAATGTTGACACGCCGATAGCTCATGACTCCCCACATCGCTTGGAAGAAGTATTCGTTAACACTGATCGTCTTCGAGCCTTTGCACATCGCGAATGCATTGGTGAAAGGCATGTTAACATTGAGGCTCTGCAAGGTCACTCCCCTGGATTTGGTCTTCTGATTGAACAAGCCAACCTTATTCAAGTATGTCGTTTCCCAGAAACTCTTGGCTACTGTTTGCATCTGTGAGGACCTTCTATACGAATGCACGCATCTTCGAGAGTCTGAGAACGGTCCTATGGAGTTCTACACGAATATCCAAGGCACAAGGTTTAAGATTACTCCAGAATGATTGGCGAGGTTTTGGGAATGGAAGCCAGCAAGAAAGGGAGTTCACTACTTGAAGGGGGTAAATTTGACAAACACATTATGGCGAAAAGTTATAGAGGGAATTTGTCTCGAGGGAACACAATCAACCGAAAAATCTGTTCGGTCTAAAAGAACTTCGTCTTGAATATCGCTTCTTAAACTTCATCACATGTTACAATATATTCCAATATGCAGACAAAGGTTGTGAGATGGGACCGGTTGTTGTTTTTGTATCTTATAGGACATCCATCAGAGGCAACGGCATTGAATATCAACATTCCGTACATTATCTGGAATAGAATGGGCGCGATATGTTGAGCATCCTCATCCCACTGAGAGAATTCCATTCCCTTGATTATAATGAGGATTTTAAAGAAATTTCAGGTTGACATTACTTCAACAACTTATCATCAATGTCTGAGCATGATAGATGAGTCCTACCATTGTCAAATCCCTCCATAAGTTGCCGCATGTCACTACAGTTCCTGCATCTTGGAACGAAGCACAGTACAAGCACTGACGCATCACCATCTCGACAAGCACCCAGCACAGATGATGAAGCATCAATAACATCGATTATCAAGGAAACAACAGCGACTATCTGTTAAGCAAGAACAAATTTTGAAGGAAACAACACAAAGAATTACCAATGAGCTGTGAGATTACCACGT
>CM055074.1:29616613-29643350 GCA_029204045.2 Tillandsia leiboldiana | reverse complement strand
ACACTATCTGGGTCATCGTGGATCGGTTAACGAAGTAAGCTCACTTCCTACCCATTCACACGACGTGGACACGAGATCGGCTGGCTCAGGTCTATATCAGCGAGATCGTGAGGCTGCATGGGGTACCGGCATCGATCACTTCAGACAGAGACACGCGATTTGTCTCAAACTTCTGGCAGAGTCTACAGCGGGCGTTGGGAACCAAACTGTACTTCAGCACAGCCTTTCACCCCCAAACGGATGGAAAATCTGAACGGGTGATCCATATCCTCGAGGACATGCTTCGGGCCTGTGTACTTGATCTGGGAGACGGATGGTCACGCTACCTACCTCTCGTGGAGTTCGCCTACAACAACAGCTACCAGGCTAGCATCCATATGGCACCGTACGAAGCCTTATATGGCAGACGCTGTAGGTCCCCGATCTGTTGGGATGACTTGGGGGAGCAAAAATTCTTGGGGCTGGACTTGGTAGAAGAGACCGAGGAAAAGGTGCGCCTCATCAAGCAGCGGTTGCTGACCGCCCAGAGTCGACAAAAGAGCTATGCAGACCAGAGACGCCGCGACTTGGAGTTCCAGGTAGGGGAGCATGTGCTACTGCGGGTCTCGCAGTCCAAAGGGATTAAGCGGTTCGGGCTAAGAGGCAAGTTGAGCCCACGGTATGTAGGGCCTTTTGAGATCTTGGAGCGCATTGGCCCGGTGGCCTACCGCCTTGCCCTACCGCCAAACCTCGACCGGATTCACGACGTGTTCCATATTTCCATGCTTCGTAGATATCTTCCCGACCCATCGCGTGTGCTCGATGTCACCGCAGTCGAGCTTAAAGAGGACCTGAGCTTTGAGGATAAACCAGTGCGAATTCTGGCACGGGAGGACAAAAAGTTGCGCAACCAGACGATCCCCTACGTGAAGGTGCTTTGGAGCAACCAGGAGGAACATAAGGCGACATGGGAACCAGAGTCGAAGATGAGGGAGTGCTACCCAGACCTTTTCGTCGCAGACCAGGGTTAAGTTTCGAGGACAAAACTTGTTTTTAGTGGTGAGTGATGTAATACCCGCCCTTTATTCTTGATATATTATCAATTTACTTTTAGTGGTCCAGCGGGGGGGGTTAATAATTCGATTATTTCTGGGCAGACCGTCGGGGCTCGCGAGTATTTTTAGGTGCTAGAGCTCGCGAAACGGGAAACGGTGGCGCGACCGGATTTGAATTCCGACCCCGGAGTCTCCCGAAAATAATTTTCGAAGTTTGCGATCATTTTGGACGCTCCGGGATCCTTGCTGGCGATCTGCACGGTTATCGAGGTAACCTGGACCCCTAATTTGATTTCTGATGGGCTAGGGCGTGATCCGGGGACTTAGTCTTTTGTTCCGTTTCGTTTCCTTCGTCACGTTAGGGCAGACGCGATACGATCAAAAAAGGGAAAGAGGAAAGAAAATCCCCAACCCTCATTCTCTCGTTTTCCAGACGGCGGCGTAGTGATCCGGGCGGTTGAGTTTGGAAGAGGAGAGGAAATTGTTCGCTTACGGCAAGATCGAGCAGTCAAGGAACGGGCAACCTCTTCTTCCTCCTCCTCCCGCGAATCGAAGGTGAGCCTTTCCGTTTTTAGGATTTACGAAGATGGGTTGTTCTTGGCGTTTTCTTCAAGAGGACGGGGATCGTCGCGCCGCCGCCACCATTGTAGAGGCGGCTGCCGGCAACGCGGGGTCGCAGCGCGCCCGCGCGGATCGGTGCCGCGCGGGGCCGCCCGCTGGTGGGGCGCCCGCGCGGGCTGGTGCCGCGCAGGGTCGCCCGCGCCTGCGGGCAGCGCGCCCGCGCAGACCGGTGCCGCGCGGGGCCGCCCGCAGGTAGGGCGCCCGCGCGGGCTGGCGCCACACGGGGTCGCCCGCGCCTGCGGGCAGCGCCCCCGCATGGACCGGTACCGCGCGGGACCGCCCGCAGGTGGGGCACCCGCGCGGGACCGCCCGCAGGTGGGGCACCCGCACGGGCTGGCGCCGCGTGGGGTCGCCCGCGCCTGCGGGCAGCGCGCCCGCGCGAACAAGTGCCGTACGGGGCCGCCCGCAGGTGGGGCGTCCGCGCGGGCTGGTGCCGCACGCGGCCGCCACGCCTGCAGGCGGCATGCCGCCTTAGCAAGCAGCATGCTGCGCTTGCAGGCAACAAGCAGCACCGGCAAGCGACATGCCGCGCAGGTCGGTACCGAGCGGGGGCTACTGCTGTCAGCTGGCGCCACGCGGGCTGGTGCCGCGCGGGACGACAGCACAAGGCGTGGAGTTGCTTCGCCGCCGAGCCCTAGAGTCGTCTTCTTCTGCGATAGGCTTGGTGCGCCCTCCGTTTAAGTTGTTTAAATTATTTAAATTGTGGTTGTCGGTTATTGTCGCTAATGTTTCTTCGGGGCGCGGGACATTGTAGGTTCGACAGGCACGTAGTCGAGGACGAGTTGAACGCTGGTCGACACACACAAGGTGGGTACATTTCCATGGTTAACTGGGGAAAGGTGTAGGTTATAGCAATTGTATGTTTGGGCAAAGGGAATGATAAAATAATTACTTGTTTCCGTGCTAACCCTGTTTAAGTTATTATATATTTATACTTAGTCATGAGGCTCGAGAGTGCTACACGCACACCAGCGGTTTGGCCACCGCGAGGGTGTGCTTTTCCGAAAAAGTGGTATGTTGACCCGTGTACCCCACGTGTGGGTGACGTAATGGGGGCCCTCATGGGTAGGGGGTGTGACCGGTGCCGAGGAGGGTGCTCGAGGTCGTGCCGGGGCAGGTGCTCGGTGCGATTTACCGAGATAGGTGCTCGGTGTGGTTGCCGGGGTAGGTGCCCGGGTTTGGATTGTACAGGGTTTTTCTCCGTTGGTTGCACGTTGAGGAGGGCGGTTGCTCTGGTTTTACAGTGATTTGCCTTACTTTAGACCTTATTGCTTTTATTATTGTTTCTGGTCACTAACTTCCCACTCCGTGACAGGTTCGTCCAGGGGCGAGTGCTAAGGCGTTGGTGAGGCCGCGTGAGCGATCTTCTGGCCCTTAGAGGCTACAGATGCTGTTTACTTTACTTTCTTTGTTCATTTTATTACTCATATTAGCTAGTTGTGGATCGCGATACCCCCGTGGGATCGATGTGGATGTTGGGCTATGTGTATAACTCCTTTGGATGGGTGTTTTTCTTATTTCTTTGCTTGGCCGCTTTCAAACTATAAACAAGAGACAATGAAACTGTTGCGAAAACCGTTTTTAAAATATTGGTGCCGTGTGGGCACCATTTGCAAATTCTGTGGATTTATGTGATTTTGAAAGTAGTTTTATAAAACATGGTGCCGGGTGGGCACCGTTTTCAAAGTCTGTGGATTTATGTGGTTTCGAAAATAGTTTTATAAAATCTCGGTGTCGGGTGGACACTGCTTTCAAAACCCTGTGGTTTTATCCTTTCAAAAATAGCCGGCCACTTTATCACTTGTGGAAAAATAGTGGTATGTGTTTAGTGACTGGTTGTATGTGTTTGAATCTCGATCTAATGTGGTTAAAGCTCGAATGATATGGACTTTGTAGTTCGGACGCCGTGCATATACAAAGGAGACTCTGCCCATTTGAAGAGTGAATTTGTATATGCGGTGGGTCTGGGCGCGCACCGGGGGAGATTGGTTTCAAAAAAAAAGTATGGTGAGTTTGGGAGCATCGGTGGCTTTTCTTCCGCGCGTTTAAACCCCCGGGGCGTGACAAGATACCAAGACGAATTATCATACGCATATAGTGATGTGTGAATGACAAGACAAGGGATGAGTTCACCTTTGCGCACCCAAACCTTACGAGTTTTGGAGTACGTCAGCAATGATTGTGAAGTTGATCTCCTTGGTGAACGCGTCTTGTTTCGTTGATCACTTTTCTTTGGAATTCATGATGACGTCGTCTTGTGGGATGTAATACCAAAGTTCTTTACTTTTGAAGGATTCTTCTTCGATTTCCGGGGAATGAACTTGTTGGTAGTTGTTGCAAGAAGCGCTTGATTTGATCGCTTGGCTCCATTCTTGCAATTTCGTCTAATGTACCCTGCAAAACCACAACGAAAACATACCTTTGTGCATGTTGAACCCGAAGTAGATGAGGTAGGCTTGTTCACGTTGGATGCATTGATTTTCGTCGGAGGAGGAGAAACCGACTGGGGCACAAAGACCGTTCCACTCGAACTCAGATCCTTGCTGGTTCGAGTGTATCCAAGACCGAACTGATTCGTTTGACCGAGACCAAGCAACTTATCCAACTTGCTCCTTCCAGAAGAGAATCGCTTCAAATCTTCCTTAAGTTGGAGTATGGTCTTCGTCATCTCCAATTTTCCTTGTTGAGCCTCGGAGTAGAGCTTCAAGAAGTAATTGGCTTTATCCACCAGTTTGATGTGTTCCTTCTCGAAATGCTCATTCTTCTCTCGAAGGGAAACATTTATCTTGACCAAGTTATCTTTTTCCTCTTCAAGAGCGTTTGAGAGAGAAGTTGTCTCTTTACATTGTTCTTCAAGATCCCGCAATCTTTTTCTCAAACTTTTGTTTTACTTTGCCAATTTCTTTAAATCCTTCAATAATTTATGGTAGGCAAAAGCAAAGTCTTCACCTTCGGAATCACTCGGTTCATCATCCGTTGCATTCTTTTCATTCAAGGAGGTGTTGGATAATGAACTAGAGGAAGTCGCAGAAAAGCACATGTTGTTAAGGATTTTATTTTGGCGTATTTCGTGAAGTGGTTAAGTCTTGAAGATTGAAGTTGAAGAATCGTGGATCACATACATCAATCTCAAGTAGAAAGAATTCAAAAGGATCAGGTATGTTTAACTAAATAATTTTGGTGATCCGAATACTTTCTTATAGTGTAGAAACACTTGGATGAATTTTTAATTGCATAAAAATCAAAAACTGGACATGTAATATGTTCAGGATCCGGATCAGGGCATTCCAGTCCGGACCCCGAACATAGTTTAGTTCATGCGGAATTTCAGTCCGGACCTCCCCTGTTTCAGTCCGGACCCCGAACATGGATTCTGTTGAAATCGCATGAACAGTCCGGACTGCCCACATTTCAGTCCGGACCCCGAACATGTTTTTCTGGAAAAGTTCTGTTTAATGATGACAGTCCGGACCCAACTTATTCCAGTCCGGACCGTCAACCCAAAAAATTCCAGATATGGTAGTTTTTGATTCTTATCTTCTTCCAAAGGTTTCTAACCTATAAATAAACCATTTGATTCACCTTTTAGGGTTAATCCAATACGACCGAAAATTAGAAAAATTCACATATAGAGAAGAAAGGAAAAACTAGATCTATTCTATGTTTCTTCATCTATATTGATTAATTTGATTCTAGGGTTTCAAAGCTCTTATCTCTTGTAGAATCAAATTAATGAATACTTAGATGGTATTTTCGATCTATCTTTGATCTAAGTATTCGGCGGATTTTCACCACCAACAAACAACGATTTTGCCAAAAATCGGCGCGTGGATTCGTGTGGCCTTGTGGACTCAAGGTGCTACCGTTTCGTGGATTCGAAACGAGGTGCGTTCGTGGATTCGAGACGTACTACTTGGTGGAGACCGTGGATTCGGTTGGACGTTGTGGATTCGGCGTTGGACGCAAATCGTGGATTCGAGGCGCGTTGTGGAGCGAGCGGACAAGATCAACTAGGAGCGTATGGAAAAGGTTGATTCGTAGGTTTACGGTAAATCACCTTGTACGTGTTTTAATTCTAGTGGATTTCGCCGTGTTATCGGTCCCATGATTTTTTACTCCTGGATTGGAGTTTTCCACGTAAAATCTCTGCGTGTTATTTACTTTTCCGCATTGGGTTTTTGTTACGCAAAGATTTTAGAGTGTTTATTGTTTACACCTATTCACCCCCCCTCTAGGTGATTTTTTCCCCAATTCAGATCCATATTTAACATAACCCACACATGTAAGGTGAAGTTGTGGACGCGTGGAATGCTGTGGCGTTGTTATCCTCAACACTGGAAGATGACTCATTTGAAGTGGAAGTGTCATCCCATGTGACGGCTTGCATAGCCTTCTTCTTTGATGGATTCTTGTTGGGACACTCCGTTGAGTTATGGCCGTAACCTCGGCATTTGAAGCACTGGATTTGTCCCTCAGAGTTCTTCTTGTCCTTTGAAGAACCCTCTTGCTTTCTTGACTTAAAGCTTGAAGATCCTTTGCCTTTCTTGGACTTAACAAAGGATGAGGATTTACTTGAATTTCCCCATCGAAAGCTTCGGCGAAATTTCCTCGTCAAGAGTGCAAGTTGTTTCTTGAAATCCTACATGGATAGATTATCATCAGCGTCTGAGGAGGATGAATTCGCGTCTTCTTCTTTTGTTGATTTCAATGCAAAACCTGAAGACTTAGAAGAAGAGGAAGGCTTTCCAGAAGAATAGTTAGTAGGAAAAGTCATTTCATAAGTTTGAAGTGCACCAACTAATTCTTCTACCTTGATTTCGTCCGGGTGTTTTACTGTTTCAATGGCTGCAATCTTAGGGTGAAATCTTTCAGGAAGAGTTCTCAAAATCTTTCTTACAACTTTAGATTCTAGAATTTTCTCTCCCAAGTTAGCACATGTTTTAACGATATCTTGCAATCGTATATAATAATCTGTGAACGATTCATTTTCTGCCATAAAAATGGAGTCAAATTTGCTCGTAAGTATTTGCAGTTTTTGAATTTTCACTAAACTTGTTCCCTCATGTGTAACTTGCAGAGTATCCCAGATTTCTTTCGCAGTCTCACATGCCGAGACGCGAGAGAATTCGGTTTGTGACAGAGCATTAAATAAGGCGTTAATTCCCTTGTCGTTGTAAAAAGAAGAATCAATTTCTTCCTTAGTCCATTTCGACTTAGGTTTGATAGTGACAACATCGACAATAATCTCAGTAGGATTTGTCCATCCAAACTCAATTGATTGCCAAACCCGTTCATCGATGAAAATTAAAAACGCTCTCATGCGTACTTTCCAATATGCATAATTTGTTCCATCGAAGAACGGTGGTCTATTGATGTTTCCACCTTCAACCATTGTTTACAACCCTATTCCCGCTCTGATACCACTTGTGGGTTATGAATAATATGGATCTGAATAGGGGAAAAACCACCTAGAGGGGGGTGAATAGGTGAAAACAATAAACACACCAAATCGTTGCATAAAAAATAACCCAATGCGGAAAATAAATAAAGTAAGCAAGATTTACGTGGAAAACTCCATCACAGGAGTAAAAAACCACGGGATCGATAACACGGCGAAATCCACTAAGATTAAACACATACAAGGTGATTTACCGTAACCCTACGACTCAACCTTTTCATACGCTCCTAGTTGATCTTCTCCGCTCGCTCTGAACGCTCCTCGAATCCACGATTTGCGTCCCAACGCCGAATCCACGACGCTCAACGTCGAATCCACGACGTCCAACTGAATCCATGGTCTTTACCACTGTGGCACGTCTCGATCACACGAACGCGCCTCGTTCCGAATCCACGAGAGCGGTAGCACTATGAATCCACAAGGCCACGCGAATCCTCGCGTCGATTTTTGGTAAAATCGTTGTTTTTGTTTGGTGGTGATGATCCTTCGAATACTTAGATCAAAGATAAATAAGGAAATACCATCTAAGTATTCTTCAATTTGATTCTATGAAAAATAGGAGTTTGGAAAACCTAGAATCAAATTGAACAATATAGATACAGAAACATGAAGTTAATCGTGTTTTCCTTTCTTCTCTATATTTGTAGATTTTTCTATTATTTTTCCCGATCGATTTTTCGATTACATGGATTAACCCTAAAAGATGAATGATAGGGTCTATTTATAGGTTAGAAACCTTTGGAAAGAGAAAAGCATTAAAAACTGACTTAACAGAATTTTTCCCGCACGGTGGTCCGGATGGATTTGGCTGATCCGGACTGTCGTCTTTTTTCAGCAATTTTTCTGAAAAAACAGTTCGGGGTCCGAACTGGAATTTCCTGATCCGGACTGTTCATGCGATTTCAGCAAACACATAGTTCGGGGTCCGGACTGAAACAGGGGAGGTCCGGACTGGAATTCCGCATGAACTAAACTATGTTCGGGGTCCGAACTGGAATGGTCTGATCCGGATCCTGGACATCCAACTTGTCCAGTTTTTTATTTTTAAGCAATGAAACCTTATCCAAGTGTTTCTAAACTACAAAAATGTATTCGGATCACCAAAATTATTTAGTTAAACGTACCTGATCATTCTGAATCCATTCTTCTTGAAATTGGTGTAATTTATCCACAATTCTTCATCTTCAATCTTCAAGACTTATACCTCTTCACGAAATACGCCAAAACAAAATCCTTCACACGGTCGATACTAAAGGGAACCTCACCGATAATAACGACGACAAGAACATCGGCAAAGGAGAAGGGTTTAGGAAAATAAAAACCAGCGCAACGATCTGCTGTGTTACCAACCGCACCAAGTGCACGAACGCCCCTAGCTCACCCACCGTGCCCTGAGCTGGTTGCTCAATCAATTGATTTCCAGCAACCATCAAGGAACCGGTGGTAGCCGGCCACGACCCCATCCTCCTTTCTGCCTTTCGAAAACTTGGCGCAAGGCAGACTTGTACACAAAAGTACCACAAAACAACACGACTATACTAGCACAATACCTGAGCTAAACCGAGAAATAATTCTTAACAATCCCGCACTCTCGCGTATCTAAGACTCCGGTTATTCCATATGTCAACCGCATGTGAATTATACTTAGTGGATGTTAGACACATATTCCAAAAAAAAAAATTATGGTTGATGCCGTTTTTCTCTGATAACATCTGGATCTGTCACGCACCGGGAGCAATTTTAAAGCGGAAAGCAGCCCTATTTTTTTTTCGAAACGGACTCCCGCGTGGCACGTGCACAGACCCGCCACCACATATGCACGGCGTCCCAAAGCCCGAATAAAAATATCAACCACCAAGCATTAACCGTTACAAATTACCTGAGTATGAATTTGAAAATGCTATCATCTTATTTCATTAAACGGCGCACACCCGGCGCTTCAATAGGTTTGAAAGGATAAATCCACAAGTTTTGAAAACGGTGCCCACACGACACATAATTTTCTAAAGCCATTTTCACAATTCCCTTTTTGAGTGTGAAAACTCGCGTCCACACGACGCGTCCAAAGACCATATAATGAAAGCATAGTTCTACAAAATAAGTCCATATGACAAACATAAGGCATGTCTCAACATCCACACCATCCACAGTAATACACATTCACATGCACCGTATTAGACCATAAAAGAAAATAACCAACTATAAACGAAAGAGGAAAAGGAACCTGACCGAGGAAATCTCACTTCTTACCAAGTAGCGTCCTCACCATCGTCCGGATCCCCAGACCCGACCAAACCTGCCACACAGTGGGAGTCAGTGTGTCACGCCCCCGGGGGTTTTTGAGTCTATCAAAGCGGAAATTCGTGTGTATCTTTTTTTTTTTCTCTGAACATGGTACATTAAACCTCATCCCCGGTGCATGCCAGACCGCCACATACACAAAATTCTCCCTGTCCGCGGACAGAGTCTCCTTTGTATATGCACGGCGTCTCATTTACAACAACATACAACAATCATCAACCATCAACCATACAATAGACATTCTACATCAAGCGGAATACTAAAGCGGCATCAATGTTTAGAAAGGATAAAGCCAGCATTTGCAAAACCCGTGCCCACACGGCACTTCGTTTTGAGAAAACCCTTTTTGAAATCATTTGGTTTATCATGAAAACATGCCGCATAAGAAACATCATCAGAAGAACTAAACTATAAAAGCACAACTCATCCACAGTGCCAAGTAATACATGTCCACGAATATTTCTACTCACAAGCAAATTAACTAACATGCGAAAAAGAGATGAGATAATGATAATAACCAAGCGTTCTGACTACGGTCCTCGCGACGCAGTCTCAACAATCTCCCGGGTAACGCCCCTCGTAGTGCCTGTCACGGAGTGGGTAAAGTCAGTGACAAACAAAGTAGATGTCTAACAACAATAAGGAATAAGGAGCAAACCGGAAACACCGTAACCATTTCGCTAAAAACCCTGCACATATTAAGCTGGGCCCCGACCCCAGATTTATCAATTTAATTGGGCACCAACCCCAGAATGTTTATCGGAGAGACCAAAGTCTCCCCTCATGCGCAAGCACTCCTTTGATGCATTTAACCCCTTCCACGGTGCTGGTGTGCTATTCCCAGCGGGTGCGAAAGGGTCCTCACGGCTCCCACCCCTTTGTGAGGAACACGGGTCATACAAGACCACTCTTCCGAAAAAGTACACCCATGCGGAGGCCAATCCGCCTGTGTAAGTGCAGCATCCCAAAACGGTTTTTGCCGAGATCGGCGTGTCATGAACATTGCGACCGCAGCCGCTTCAATTGTTAGATAATAACACAATTATGCGAAAGGTTAAACTGTCCATCTACTTTGTTAGATAAATTGAGAGCACTTTAATGATGATAGATGCACTTACTGCACTGGTTGTATTTACAGCAACCGTACCCACCTATTTGGAGAGAGATCGGAACACTCGAATCTTTCGCGCACCCCCGCTGCGCGTCTGGACCTAAAGAAAGTCCGCAAGGATAACTATAGTTAAAAGCGTGTACTTACATCCGAAAACATAAGACCCGATTTACTCATTTGTTTTTGACGGAAAAGTCCAACATTGTCCGGTTGACGAAACGAAATTCCCGAGCCGCCGTCACCGTCTGCCGGAGCCCCGCGCGGTTCAGAACCGCGCGGCGTATCTCCGCGGATGATGCCCTCGCGGCGCGGTGCCCCGCGCGGGTTGCCCGTGCGACGGCCGCACGGTGCCCGCGCGGGTGCGGCCCGGCACGGCGCCCGCGCGGTTGCGGGTCCGTGCGGGTGCCGCCCGCGCGGCAGTCGCGCGGCGCCCGCGCGGTGCCCGCACGGGTGCGGGCCCGCGCGGGTGCCTCCCGCGCGGCAGCCGTGCGGCGCCCGCGCGGTGCCCACATGGATGCGGGCCCGCGCGGCGCCCGCACGGGTGCGGGCCCGCGCGGGGGCCGCCCGCGCGGCAGCCGCGCGGCGCCCGCGCGGTGCCCGCACGAGTGCGGGCCCGCGGTGGTGCCTCCCGCGCGGCGGCCGCCCGGCGCCCGCGCGGTGCCCGCATGGATGCGGGCCCGCGCGGGGGCCGCCCGCGCGGCAGCCGCACGGCGCCCGCGCGGTGCCCGCAAGATTGCGGGCCCGCGCGGGTGCCTCCCGTGCGGCAGTCGCGCGGCGTCCGCGCGGTACCCGCACGGTTGCGGGTCCGCGCGGTGGCCGCGCGGCGCCCGTGCGGTGCCGTCCGTGACCCTCCTCCGCGCGATGCCCTAGCGGCATCGCGCGCCTCCGCCGTCCGTTCCGCGCCTTTTCAAGGAGACGAAGTCGGCGACGGTGACGGATACGACGGAGAAAACAAGAAACCAAGAACTCACGAAAAAGACAACGAACAAAAATCCCAAATAATTTAAATAAATTATTTTACTAACCGAAGATCGACGGGAAGGTTGTCCGGTCGTGTTCTTGTCTTCGGTTCGGCGTCCGGGAAGATCGGGCTCCTTCTCTTTCTCCTTTCCCTTTCTTCCGGCTTAGGGTTTCGTCTTTTCTTTTTCTTTTTTTTTTTTTTTTTCCTTCTCTCCGATTAGGGTTTTTATTTCCTTTTTCTTTTCCTTTCCGATAATCGGGATCCCTTATATAGTCGTACTTTACCTTTAATTAATTCCTCTTTAATTCGTACGTAAGAGAATTAATTAATTTTCCGTCTGGGATAATTAATTAACTAATTAATTATCCCCCACGAGATAAACCACCTTATCTCTAACGGGTGCAAGATATTTAGCACGGATTCCGATGCACGACTAATTACCGTATCACTTTGAATCCCGTTCAGGAGGTTCCCGATATCGGATTTCAGATCCGATCGCGCCGTCGGCTTTCTTTTTCCGTGCACAATCGCGGAAAAATACTAGCGTCCCACAATGGCCAACTTCAAGAATTGAATAATTCTATTTCACTTAAAGGCCTAAACGACTACACGTAAGTCAAAAGTACCCCGAAAGACCGGATCACTACACCACTCACACTTTATAAAAAGTTTCGTCCCGAAACTTATATACAAACCCCATTAATTAATTCGGGAAAACATTCCCTCATCTTCGATTCCAGTTCCCACGTTGCCTCGCACTCTTCGTGGTTGCTCCACTGGACCTTCACATAGGGGATAGTTCGATTGCGCAACTTCTTGTCCTCTCTTGCCAAAATCCGCACCGGCGTCTCCTCGATGCTTAAATCCTCTCGCAACTCGATGGTGGAGGCATCCAAGGCATGAGAGGGGTCAGCTAAGTATTTCTGGAGCATTGAGACATGGAATACGTTATGGACTCGTTCGAGATTCGGCGGCAGGGCTAATCGGTACGCCACCGGTCCTACGCGTTCTAGGATCTCGAACGGTCCTACGTACCTCGGGCTTAACTTTCCCTTTATGCCGAAGCGTCGGTTCCCTTTGGAGGGCGAAACTCGGAGTAACGCGTGCTCACCCACCATGAACTCTAAGTCCCGACGTCTGTTGTCCGCGTAGCTTTTCTGTCTGCTCTGGGCGGTTAGTAGCCTCTGTCTAATCAATCGCACTTTTGCTTCGGTCTCCTCCACCAAATCTGGGCCCAGAAACTTACGCTCACCCAGGTCGTCCCAGCATAATGGAGACCGACAGCGGCGCCCGTACAGGGCCTCGTATGGTGCCATCTGAATGCTGGCCTGGTAGCTATTATTGTAGGCAAATTCCACTAGGGGCAAGCACCGTGCCCATCCTTCGCCCAGGTCTAAAACGCATGCGCGAAGCATGTCCTCCACAATTTGTATCACCCGCTCTGATTGTCCATCGGTCTGCGGGTGAAAAGCCGTACTGAAGTGCAACTTGGTTCCCATTGCTCGCTGCAGGCTCTGCCAAAAGTTTGACACAAATCGCGTGTCCCTGTCCGACGTGATGGACGTCGGCACCCCATGCAGCCTTACTATCTCGTTGATGTAGGTTTGCGCCAGTCGTTCCCGCGCCCACGTCGTGTGTATGGGCAGAAAGTGGGCCGATTTCGTCAGACGGTCCACGATTACCCATATTGCATCGTGTCCCTGTGACGATCTCGGGAACCCGGTCACAAAATCCATGGTAATCATGTCCCACTTCCACACGGGCACCGGTAAGGGTTGCAATTTTCCTGCTGGACGCTGGTGCTCGGCCTTCACTCGTTGGCACACCAGGCAGTGTGCCACAAATCGAGTCACGTCTCCCTTTATTTTGGGCCACCAGAAGGTCTGTTTGACGTCCTTGTACATCTTCGTTCCCCCGGGATGCGCTGTATATGGAGCTGTATGCGCCTCCCGCAGGATTTCCTCTTTGAGTTCTGGTAGATCCGGCACGCAGATTCGTCCCCGAAATCGTATGGTGCCGTCGGAGTTTACTGTGAAATCACCTCCTGGGTCGGCAGTTACTCTACCTCGCACCAGCTGGAGTTGGTCATCAGTCGACTGCCCTTCGAGAATTCTGTCAAGCAGGGTAGGTCTGACCACCAGTGTCAGAAGTCGTTCGACTATACCCACTGGTACTACTTCTAGTCTTAATCGCGAAAATTCCGCAATCAGACCATCTTGCTGGGTGATGGTACTTACCCCTGCCTTCTCGGCCTGTCCCTTACGGCTCAGGGCGTCGGCCACCACGTTTGCCTTTCCCGGGTGGTAGTGGATCGTTAAATCGTAATCCTTCAATAGCTCGAGCCACCGTCTTTGTCGCAAATTTAACAACCTTTGGGTGAAAAGGTACTTAAGACTTTTATGATCTGAGTACACATTGCAGTGTGCCCCATACAGGTAGTGTCTCCAAAGCTTGAGGACGAACACAACTGCTGCGAGTTCCAAATCGTGCACGGGGTAGTTTCGCTCGTATTCTTTGAGCTGCCTTGACGCATAGGCTATAACCTTTCCCCGTTGCATGAGCACTCCACCCAGTCCATTTCGCGACGCATCGCAATACACTTCATAATCCTCCCCTGGTTCCGGTAGGGCGAGAATCGGTGCTCGCGTCAATCTATCCTTGAGCTCCTCGAAGCTCCTCTGACATTTGTCCGTCCAGATGAACTTTTCCCCCTTTTTAGTCAAACGGTTTAAGGGGGTGGCTATCCTGGAGAAACCCTCCACGAAGCGCCGGTAGTACCCGGCTAATCCTAGAAAGCTTCGAACCTCTGTTACCGTCGTCGGTTGGGACCAGTCCGTCACCGAATCTATCTTCTTCGGATCGACTGCGACTCCAGCCGCTGAGATTACGTGCCCCAAGAAGCCAACCTCTCGGAGCCAAAACTCATACTTTTTGAGTTTGGCGTAGAGTTTCTGTTCCCGTAGGGTCTGGAGGATTGTGCGCAGATGTTCTTCATGTTCCTCGTCTGTACGGGAGTAGATGAGGATATCGTCGATGAAGACCACCACGAATAAATCCAGGAAAGGTTAGAATACCCTGTTCATCATGTCCATGAACACTGCCGGGGCATTCGTGAGCCCGAACGGCATTACTGTAAATTCGTAATGACCGTAGCAAGTCCGAAAAGCCGTTTTGGGGATGTCCTCCCCCTTGACCTGGACCTGATGATAGCCCGACTGCAGGTCAATCTTTGAAAACACCGTCGCCCCCTGTAGTTGGTCGAAGAGGTCGTCGGTCCTTGCCAGGGGTGCTTGTTCTTAACGGTGACCTTATTTATCTCCCGGTAGTCGATGCACAACCGGAGACTTCCGTCCTTCTTTCTCACAAACAGGACGGGCGCGCCCCAGGGTGACGCGCTAGGTCTGATGAAGCCTTTATCCAAAAGGTCCTCCAACTGTGCCTTGAGTTCCTTCAACTCTGCGAAGGCCATCCTGTACGGTGCCTTGGTGATGGGTTTGGTGCCGGGAAGTAGTTCAATGGGAAAGTCGACTTCTCGTTCCGGCGGCGCTCCGGGGAGCTCTGCCGGAAATACGTCCGGAAATTCCCTTACCACGGGACCGCTGATCCTTATCTGGGGAGCGGCCTGTTACGGAATTTGAGTTGGCGTAGTTTCGTGAAAGTTTCAAGTCCTGAAGATTGAAGGTGAAGAATGCTGGATCATTTAACTCAATCTCAAGAAAGAAGAATTCAAAAGGATCAGGTATGTTTAACTAAAGAATTTGTGTGATCCGAATACTTCTTGTAGTGTAGAAACACTTGGAAGAGTCTTTCATTGCATAAAAATCAAAAACTGGACTTGGGACATGTTCAGGATCCGGATCAGGTTGTTCGATCCGGATCCCGAAGGTGGTTCGTTCATACATCGTCGCAATCCGGATCGTAGTCTCTTAATCCGGATCCCGAACGTTGAGTTTACCATCTACCTTGGACGATCCGGATCTTGCTTCACAATCCGGATCCCGAACGTTGATGTTTGGTGAACTGTATGAACGATCCGGATCGTAGTCACATGATCCGGATCCCGAACCTTCGTTTTTCTGGAATTGGCTGATTCGTTATGACGATCCGGATCCCAGTTATCACGATCCGGATCGCCGTCCGTAAAAATCCAGAAATGGTAGGTTTTTGATTCTTATCTCCTTCCTAGGGTTTCTAACCTATAAATACACCCTATGTCTTTCTTTCTAGGGTGAATCCACATAGCCGTCATTTTCTTGTATCATCTTTTACGGCTATAGATCCACATATAGAGAAGAAAGGAAATCATTAGAGAATACTCTATGTTTCTTCATCTATATTGATTAGTTTGATTCTAGGTTTTCATACTCACATCTTGAGTTGAATCAAACTAATGAATACTTAGATGGTATTTCCGATCTATCTTTGATCTAAGTATTCGGCGGATCATCACCACCCAAAACAACGATTTTACCCCAAAAATCGGCGCGTGGATTCGCGTGTCCTTGTGGATTCAAGGTTCAATCGCTCTCGTGGATTCGGAGCGAGGCACGTTCATGGATTCGAACGGTGCTATTGGGTGAAGACCGTGGATTCGGTCGGACGTCGTGGATTCGACGTTGGACGCCGTGGATTCGGCGTTGGGCGCAGATCGTGGATTCGAGAAGCGTCGGAGCGAGCGGAGAAGATCCTCTAGGAGCGTATGGAAAAGGTTGAGTCGTAAGTGTGTACGGTAAATCACCTTGTACGTGTTTTAATTCTAGTGGATTTCTGCCGTGTTATCGGTCCCGTGGTTTTTTACTCCGGTGATGGAGTTTTCCACGTAAAAATCTTGCGTGTTATTTTATTTTCCGCATTGGGTTTTATCGCAACAATTTTTTGAGTGTTTATACGTTTACACCTATTCACCCCCCTCTAGGTGTTTCTTCCCCTATTTAGATCCGTATTATATACGTGACCCAACAAGTGGTATCAGAGAGGGAATAGGGTTGTGAACAATGGTTGAAGGTGGAAACATCAATCGACCCCCTTTCTTTGATGGAACAAATTATGCGTACTGGAAAGTACGGATGAAAGCCTTTTTATCTTCCATCGACGAAAGGGTGTGGTATTCAATTGAATCAGGATGGACTCATCCAACTGAACTTATCTCTGATGTTCACACCTTAAAACCTAGGTCGAAATGGACCAAGGAAGAGTTTGAGTTATCTTCTTACAATGGCAAGGGAATTAATGCTATTTTTAATGCCTTATCTCAAACTGAATTCTCTCGCGTCTCGGCATGTGAGACTGCGAAAGAAATCTGGGATGTTCTCCAGGTTACACATGAGGGAACTAACCTCGTGAAGATTCAGAAACTACAGATGCTTACGAGCAAGTTTGACTCTATCTTGATGGCAGAAAATGAATCTTTCACGGACTACTATACACGATTGCAAGACATCGTAAACTCATGTGCCAATCTGGGAGAGAAGATTCCAGAATTTAAGATTGTAAGAAAAATCTTAAGAACTCTTCCTGAACGATTTCGCCCAAAGGTTACTGCCATTGAAACTATTAAACACCCGGACGAAATACGTGTAGAAGAATTAGTTGGTTCATTACAAACTTATGAAATGACTTTTAATACTAACAATTCTTCTGGAAAAGCATCCACTTCTAAGTCTTCAGGTTATGCGTTGAAAACAACTAAGGAAGAAGACGCGGATACATCCTCCTCGGACGATGACGAGAACCTTTCTATGGAGGAATTTGAGAAGCAGCTCGCTCTCTTGACAAGGAATTTTCGCCGCAGCTTTCGAAGGGGTAATTCAAGCAAATCTCCATCCTTCGGAAAGTGGAACAAAGGCAAGGGTACTCCAAGTCACAAGTCAAGAAAGCAGGAGAACTTCTCAAAGGATAAGAAAAGTTCAGAAGGACAACTGCAATGCTTCAAATGTCGAGGCTACGGCCACATTGCAACGGAGTGTCCTAACAAGTATCCGGCAAAGAAGAAGGCGATGCAAGTCGTCACTTGGGATGACAACTCAACGTCAAATGAGTCGTCTTCAAGTGATGAAGAAAAGAGCTCCATGGCATTCCACGCGTCCACATCTTCACCATTCATGTGCTTTATGGCAAATACATCTGAGTCGTTGTCCAACTCCACTGTTGAAAAGAACGCAACGGACAATGAATCGGATGATTCGGAAGGTGAAGATTTTGCTCTAGCCTACCACAGACTTTTGAGGGACTCAAAGAAAGTGGCTAAGCAAAACAAGAGTTTGAGAGGGAGAGTGCATGATCTCGAAGAAGAAGCAAAAAGAGCGACTTCTCTCTCAAACGCTCTTGAAGTGGAAAGGGAAAACCTGATAAAAGAAAATGTTTCCCTTCAAGAGTCCAATGAGCAGCTTGAGAAGGAACATACAAATCTGGTGGATAACGCGAATCACTTCTCAAAGCTCTACAACGAGGCTCGACAGGATAACCTGGAAATGACAAAGACCATTTTCCAACTCAAGAATGACTTACAGCGATTCTCTTCAGGAAGGAGTAAGTTGGATAGACTTCTTGGTCTTGGTCAATCAAATAGGTTCGGCCTCGGATACACTCAAACTGGAAACAGTCCAAGTTCGAGTGAGACAGTTTTTGTGCCTCAGTCGGTATCTCCTCCTCCGACACCGGAATTCAAGACAAACAACGACAACAAACCTACTTCATCCTCTTTGGGATCGTCAAGATCTAAGGTATGTTTTCGTTGTGGTGTTTCAGGGCACATAAGAAGATATTGCAAGACGGGAGTCGAACGCTCATCTCAAAGACCTCTTGCAACAACTACCAAAACGGCTCCTCCCCGAAAATCAAAGCAAAACTTTTCAAATGAAAAGAGATTTGGTAGTTCATCGCGCAAGACGATTACATCAAGGAACAACAATCGCTATAACAAGACGCCTTCACCTAGGCATATAACTTCACGATCATTACCGACGCACTTCAAAAGGGTTTGGGTGCGCAAAGGTGAAATTTTCCCTTGTCTTGTTTCTAATGTTTCCTTGCATGCATATGATAGTTCGTCTTGGTATCTGGATAGCGGGTGTTCCCGTCACATGACCGGTGACAAAAATAGTTTTCAAAATCTTGAGAAAATCTCCGGAGGACACGTTGTTTTCGGAGACGGTCGATCTTCCAAAATTGTTGGAAAAGGGACGGTAGCTATTCCAGATGGCCCGATTTTGAAAAACGTCTTATTTGTTGATGGCCTTAAGACTAACCTCATAAGCATAAGTCAACTTTGCGACAATGGTTTTTCAGTTAACTTTTCATCTGTTGAATGCGTTGTAACTGATAAGGACCATGTCTTCTTTTTAAAAGGGGTTAGATCTGAAAACAATTGTTATGTTGTTCCTAATAAATTTTCTGAAAATTGTAACTTAGCCGCTTTGAATAATGAAACTCTTTGGCATGAAAGGCTAGGTCACTTAAATTTTAAGGAACTTACTAGAATTTCAAACAAGGACGTGGTCAAGGGGATTCCAAAGCTTTTATTTAAACAAAACGTTGTGTGTGGTGGTTGCCAAAAGGGAAAACAGTCTAGGACTGCACACAAGAACTTGAACCACGTTGGTACAAAACGGCCCTTGGAACTTTTGCACATGGATTTAATGGGGCCAACTCGTCAACCATCCTTGGGAGGTAAATGGTACATCTTTTTATTGGTTGATGATTTCTCTCGGTTTTCATGGGTAGCATTTTTGAGAGAGAAAGCTGATACGTTTGACTCTTTTCATGAGATTTGCCATCGTATTATGATTGAAAAGAATGAAAAGATCATTCGTGTTAGAAGTGATAGGGGTGGAGAATTCATAAATTCAAAATTCATTGACTTTTGTACTTCAAACGGAATTAAACATGAATTCTCGGCACCCTATACACCTCAGCAAAATGGTGTTGTTGAGCGCAAAAACCGGGTTGTTCAAGAGATGGCGCGTGTGATGCTTCATAGCCGGAAATTACCGCTACATTTTTGGGCTGAAGCTGTGAACACCGCTGTCTATGTCATTAACAGAGTGTATTTGCGCCCAGGAACCTTGAATACACCATATGAGCTGTGGTTTAGTAGAAAACCGGATATCAAGTACTTTCGTATCTTCGGGAGTCGATGTTACATCTTACGTGACCGGGAAAATCTTGGAAAGTTCGACTCTCGAAGTGATGAAGGGATCTTTTTGGGTTATTCTACGAATAGCAGAGCATATCGAGTATTTAACATCGAATCTAAGACGATCGTAGAATCTATAAATGTTAAAGTAGATGAAGCTTCTCACTTTGAATCTGAAAAATCTACCCTCGATATCTCTCTAGATGATGATTCTCCTGCTAGTGCATCTTCTTATAATACTACTTCCAATATTAATGATGCATCTAATGGTTCTTCTAGTTTATCTGATGTGCAGGAATCATCTCGTGTACCTCCGAGTACTCCGTTTCAACAAACGCTACGAATCTCCAAGGATCATCCGGAATCGAACATCATTGGAGATCCACAAGAAGGAGTTAGAACTCGAAGGCAGTTGGTTTGCGGATTTGCTTGCTACGTATCTTTAATCGAACCAAAGACAATAGATGAAGCTCTTCAGGATGACTACTGGATTAAAGCAATGCAGGAAGAGCTCCATCAATTTGAGCGAAACAAAGTCTGGGAATTAACGAAGCCTCCAAAGCAACTTAATGTGATAGGTACCAAATGGATCTTCAAGAACAAGAAAGATGAAGATGGTACTATCATCAGGAACAAGGCACGACTAGTTGCTCAAGGCTACTCTCAAGTAGAAGGTATAGACTTTGACGAAACTTTCGCCCCTGTAGCTAGACTCGAGTCCATTCGTATATTGTTTGCTATTGCTTGTCATTTTAAAATCAAATTATTTCAAATGGACGTCAAGAGCGCATTTCTAAATGGGTTTTTAAATGAGGAAGTTTATGTAGCTCAACCGAAAGGTTTTGTAGATCATAAACAACCTAACCATATTTTTCGTCTGAAAAAGGCTCTTTACGGTCTGAAACAAGCACCGCGAGCATGGTACGAAAGGTTAACAAAGCACCTTTTGGAGAAGGGCTATACTCGAGGGGGAGCTGACAGGACTCTCTTTGTGAAGCATTATCAAAATAATTTCATTGTAGCACAAATCTATGTCGATGACATTGTATTTGGTGCAACAAAAGATAATGATGCTTCTAAATTCGCGGAGACCATGGAAAGCGAATTTGAGATGTCCATGATGGGCGAATTGTCTTATTTTCTTGGATTGCAAATTAAACAAAATGATGAAGGTATTCACTTGAGTCAATCCAAGTATGCAATGGAGTTGGTCAAAAAGTTTGATCTAGAAAATTGTAAAGATTTTCCAACTCCAATGGGAACTAGCCACAAGGGACTTGGAAGTGAATCACATAGTGAGAATGTAGACGAGAAACTGTATAGAAGTATGATTGGAAGTCTACTTTACCTCACGGCTAGTCGCCCGGATATATCCTTTAGTGTTGGGATTTGCGCGAGATATCAATCAGCACCAAAGGAGGTTCACCTGAAAGCGGTGAAACGGATCATCCGGTACATCAAAGGATCAATTAATTTCGGAATTTGGTATCCTATGGGAACAAGTCTGGACATTGTTGGATACTCAGATGCCGATTGGGCAGGATCAGTGGATGATCGGAAAAGCACGAGTGGTGCATGCTTCTATCTTGGCCATTGCCTTGTTGCTTGGCTCAGTAAAAAACAGAATTGCATAGCACTCTCGACTGCCGAAGCGGAATACATTCAGCTGGAAGTTGCTCAACTCAACTCATTTGGATGAAAAGCGTACTGAGCGACTTTCGCATTTCAGCATCTTCGGTAACAATACTTTGTGACAACACAAGTGCTATTAACATTTCTAAAAACCCTGTGTTGCACTCTAGAACAAAACATATTGAACTTAGATATCATTTTCTTAGAGAGCTAGTTGAATCAAATACTCTTCAACTTTCATATATTTCAACTGAAGATCAATTAGCTGACTTTTTAACAAAACCTTGGATCAAAAACGTTTTATTCATTTGCGAAAAGCAATTGGTATGCTTTCTTTGAAATAAACTTCTTTTTGAAACCTTTGCTTAGGATAGGTTTTGTATTTGTTTTTGTTTTGTTCATTATCTATGTTTATACATAGGACATTAATTGAGCATTGATTATAATTGACTTTAATTGCATCTTTTCGTACATTTAGAAATTTATTATGCTTTTGCCATCATAATATTTCACTGTTGCAATGATCATTTATGTTAATTAAATCATCTTCTAAGTGATCAAAGTCAATTTCTCTCTCAATGATCTCTTGGTATAGTCATTATCTTATTTGACTGTTTAGTCGAGTATGAAATCGAGATCAATTTTTGGTTGAATACTTTATATCTTAAATAATTGATAGCCAATTGAGGGGGAGTCAAAGCTAATGTAAAATGCTCAAAAGATGTGGAAAGAGTTACATCCCAATGAGGAGTGTGAAAACTACCACCACATGGAGGAAAGAGCTACCACCTCGGTCGTCCGAGTATTGTGTGCAGCTACCACATGTATACCAAGCATGGTTGTTCAAATTTTGATTTAGTAAAATGCATGTTGAAATACTTGACTCTGTCAAATTTCAAGGTTGGTATAAGGTGGGATTTTAAAGAAAGATGCTCAAAGAGCCACTCTCTTCAACAGATTGTCTAGATACATTATCTACTATATTTGGGATTTCAAACATCTATTGATCTTTGTATTTCATTTTCTTTACTGAATTGATGATTTGATAAAGGCATTACTCATAAGATCAAGTTAGATGTGATTGAAGGTGTTCAACTTTAAGGGATTTAATTTTTGTAAATTTTCGTTTCATTTTTGGATATTACTGATAGATTGGCATAATCTAATTCTTTGTTGTGTGAAACGATGCTTTTTGTTTAAAGTTGATACACATTTGTGCTTACAATCTTTTTCTGGTTTTTCTTGAATTTCTCTGAAATTTTTCTAAAGAAAAAGTTGGGGCCGATCCGGATCGGGCTAGGTGATCCGGATCCCGAACGCAGGTTTTCTCCTGCGGGCTGACGATCCGGATTGGACCTGCCGATCCGGATCCCGAACGCAGTTTTCTCACTGCGGGTAGCCGATCCGGATCGCAAGCTCGGGAGGATCCGGATCGCGGCTAGGTTTTTATAAAGAACAAAAGGGTTTTGATTTCTTTTACTCCAATCTTTTGTTCAAAAGTTTCCAGAGCGCTTCTCTCTAGATTTCATCCTCCTTGGAAGCTTTCAAACTCAAAGTTCTTCAATTCCAAGTAAGTTTTATTGATCAAAATCTCGGTTTTTCACCGGTTTTTCTCTGTTCCTCCCCAAACGCACGAATTTCTTGGATCAACTTTGTTTGTGGATGGTTTTTGATCAAATTTCTTTGAAATAAGAACTCTGGGTAGATTAGTTTGATTATATGCTAGGTTTTCTCCGGATTAACGGATTTTTAGGCTTCGATTTCTAAAATTTCGGTTTAGGGCATATAATAAGGATTTTCAGAAATATGCAATTGATCTATTTTTACAGTCCTTTTGCAAAACTAATTTGATTCTAGTCTCTCTACATGATAATGATTCTTTGGATACAATTTTTCAATTTTTGAAAATTAACAATTTTTCATGTGTTCTTGAGTTGGTCTTCACAGGATACATTTTTCACTAGCACTCAAAATGGTGATCACTTGGATTATTTTCCTACTTGCTGCCATGGTACATGTCAAGGATACTGCCAAGCCTAAGAAGGCTAAGAAAGCGAAGAAGTCTAAGGTTGATTCCGACACTGAATCAGAAACAGAGTCAATCGACTGGGATAACATCGAAATTGAGCAGCTGTTCCCATTGTCTCCAAAGGGGAAAGCAACTGCTGAAGCTTTCAAAACCTACTGCTGCTGAAAAGGGGAAAGCTCCAATGGAAGAAACCTCTGGGAAGACAAGAAGAAAAAGTGTTGCTCGCAAGAGAGGCAGTGCTCAGGGAATTACCATTGAGGAACCAGTTGCTAGGCAGCCTCCTCCACAAGACTTCATCAGCTCCGACAGAATCAAGGATTTTGAGAAAAGGGAATGCATTGGCGAGAGACATGTCAATGTCAAACCAATGAAGGAACGATCTGCAGCTTTTGGGACTTTGTTTGACCAATGCTGGTCTTGCTCAAATTTGCAACTTCCCTGAGACTACTGGGTACTGTCCACATTCAGTTCGAATTTTTTATCAGAACGCTGCAAATCTGATTGTCACGAGGATGGACGTCGAGAATTTTACACTTTGGTTAAAAATATCAGAATCAAAGTCACACCCCAGCTAATTGGAGTTGTGCTAGGTATGACAGCCAGAGCTGATGGACTCCCTTACCTAAAACTCAAAGCTTCAACGACAACTCCTGGAGAGTTGTAGTTAATGGAATTTGTCTTCCAAATACTCGGTCGACCGGAAATTCTGTCTTCTCTAAAGAGCTTCGACCAGAGTATAGGTACATAAACTTCATTGTCGCTACAACATTCTTCCCAACATGAATACGAAGGTTCTTCGATGGGACAGAATGTACCTTTATCTTTTGGAAACCCGCCGCATTGATGGGAGCAAACTTGAATATTCCTTATCTCATTGGTCAAGGATGGCGCGATATGGAACACTCTCACCCCTCAGAGAGACTACCCTATCCAATGATTATCATGCGCATCCTTAGAAAGTTTAAAGTCGATACAAGCGCGAGTCATACATGTACAGTTTGGGCACCATTAATGGACGACAATTGTGAAGTCTCTTCTCGACGAAGCCAGATGAACCCATATACTCCTCACCGGCAACGAGCACACACAAAAACGAGCGACACCATGCACCAGCAGAAACCTCCTGTTCCCCCAGCACAGAAGGCCCCTCCATCTACTTCTGATGATGATGCGTCAGTGAGTTCAATCTATAAGGAACAACAGCGGACTCTCAAACGAGCAAGAGGGCAGGCTATGATGTCGCTGAAATGAAAGAGGCTATCAAAGAAGTTCAGAAGGAACAAGCTTCTATAAACAAACGGACACAAGAAAATGTTTCAGAAGCTTGGGTGTATCAGCTCCGACGATATGCATAAAGTTTTTCTTACTTTCGTGCAGGTTTTAAGTTTTTTTTTTATTTAGTTCTCAGGGTTTCTATTTGCTGTTTTATCTACTCTCCTTAAGTCTTTGTGATTTTGGCTTTATTTGTGACAAAGGGGGAGGAGAGAGTTTGAACAATGATTTGAACAATGATGTGATGGGCACATCAAGGTAAGGGACGTTGAAAATCTTGATGATGAAGATTTTGGATAGGCAAGCGGAGTAGATGTTAACTCAACTTGTGGTTTTCCATTTGTTTGAATGCATGCTCGACTAACTATTTGCTAACTATTTGGCATGTATTATAACTAACAAGTTGAGTTCTGGACTAACAAGTTTGTGACACTTGGTTTGATACTTAAAAGCTATGTTGGTTCTAAACTTGATCAATACTAGATCTATATATATATAAAGTTGTCACAAACATGTTCATGACATTTGGTTTTGATTGCAAAGAGGATATGTTGGGTTTTAACTATGATTTGTTACATATCTGAATATAAAATGTCAGGTAAGTATGAATGAGTATAAACTCATCTCTGTTTGTGGTTTTTGAATGATAAAAATTCTTGAGGTATCTAACGATTTTTTGTCAAGAATGATTCTTTTTGCAGAGAGTACAGATGTCTAAGTCTAGAGTCTGTTTTAGGAGTTTAACTCATGTATTGTATTTGGATCTCCATTGTAAATTTTGTTGTATGGTGATAGCAACAAAAATATCTTTTGAATTTTCTTTAGTGGATCTATGTTTTGTCACGAAACCGCCAAAGGGGGAGGATTGTTACGGAATTTGACGTTGGCGTAGTTTCGTGTGAAAGTTCAAGTCATGAAGATTGAAGGTGAAGAATGGGATCTCAAGAAAGACGAATTCAAAAGGATCAGGTAGTTTAACTAAGACTTTGTGTGATCCGATACTTCTTGTAGTGTAGAAACACTTGGAAGAGTCTTTCATTGCATAAAAATCAAAACTGGACTTGGGACATGTTCAGGATCCGGATCAGGTTGTTCGATCCGGATCCGAAGGTGGCGTTCATACATCGTCGCAATCCGGATCGTAGTCTCTTGTCGGACTCCCGAAACGTGAGTTTACCATCTACCTTGGACGATCGGATCCTTGCTTCACAATCCGGATCCCGAACACGGTTGATGTTTGCGTGAACTGTCAATGAACGATCCGGATCTTATCCATGATCTCGCGATCCAAACCTTCGTTATTTTCGGGAATTGGCGGATCTGTTATGACGATTCCGGATCCCGTGTTATCACCCGAGTCCGGATCCGCCGTCCGTCAATATACAGAATCCAGAAGTGGTAGGTTTTTGATTCTTATCTCCTTCCTTATGGGTTTCTAACCTATATAAATACCACCCTATGTCCTTTCTTTCTATGGTGTGAATTCCACATAGCCGTCAATTTTCTTGATATCATCTTTTACGGCAATATAGATCCACATATAGAGAAGAAAGGAAATCATCTAGAGAATACTCTATGTTTTGCATCATATATGATTAGTTGATTCTAGGTTTCATACTCACATCTTGAGTTGAATCAAACATGAATACTTAGATGGTATTTCCGATCTATCTTTGATCTAAGTATTCGGCGGATCATCACACCCAAAAACAACGATTACCCCAAAAATCGGCGCGTGGATTCGCGTGTCCTTGTGGATTCAAGTTCAACGCTCTCGTGGATCGGAGCGAGGCACGTTCGTGGATCGAACGGTGCTATGGGTGAAGACCGTGGATTCGGTCGGACTTCGTGGATTCGACGTTGGACGCCGTGGATTCGGCGTTGGGGCGCAGATCGTGGATTCGAGAAGCGTCGGGAGCGAGCGAGAAGATCTCTAGGAGCGTATGAAAAGGTTGAGGTTAAGTGTGTACGGTAAATCACCTTGTACGTGTTTTAATTCTAGTGGATTCTGCGTGTATATCGGTCCCGTGGTTTTTTACTCCGGTGATGGAGTTTTCACGTAAAAATCTTGCGTGTTATAGGTTTTCCGCATGGGTTGTTATCGCAACGATTTTTGAGGGTTTATACATTTACACCTATTCACCCACCTATGGTGTTTCTTCCCTATTTAGATCGTATTATATC
>CM055074.1:29557037-29616513 GCA_029204045.2 Tillandsia leiboldiana | reverse complement strand
TAAGAAATTTGTGTGATCCGAATACTTCTTGTAGTGTAGAAACACTTGGAAGAATCTTTCATTGCATAAAAATCAAAAACTGGACTTGGGACATGTTCAGGATCCGGATCAGGTTGTTCGATCCGGATCCCGAAGGTGGTTCGTTCATACATCGTCGCAATCCGGATCGTAGTCTCTTGATCGGATCCCGAACGTTGAGTTTACCATCTACCTTGAACGATCCGGATCTTGCTTCGCAATCCGGATCCCGAACGTTGATGTTTGGTGAACTGTATGAACGATCCGGATCGTAGTCACATGATCCGGATCCCGAACCTTCGTTTTTCTGGAATTGGCTGTTTCGTTATGACGATCCGGATCCAGTTATCACGATCCGGATCGCCGTCCGTAAAAATCCAGAAATGGTTAGGTTTTTGATTCTTATCTCCTTCCTAGGGTTTCTAACCTATAAATACCCCTATGTTTTTTCTAGGGTAATCCACATAGCCGTCATTTTCTTGTATCATCTTATACGGCTATAGATCCACATATAGAGAAGAAAGGAAATCATTAGAGAATACTCTATGTTTCTTCATCTATATTGATTAGTTTGATTCTAGGTTTTCATACTCACATCTTGAGTTGAATCAAACTAATGAATACTTAGATGGTATTTCCGATCTATCTTTGATCTAAGTATTCGGCGGATCATCACCACCCAAAAAACACGATTTACCCAAAAATCGGCGCGTGGATTCGCGTGTCCTTGTGGATTCAAGGTTCAATCGCTCTCGTGGATTCGGAGCGAGGCACGTTCGTGGATTCGAAGGGTGCTATTGGGTGAAGACCGTGGATTCGGCGGACGTCGTGGATTCGACGTTGGACGCCGTGGATTCGGCGTTGGGCGCAGATCGTGGATTCGAGAAGCGTCGGAGCGAGCGAGGAAGATCCTCTAGGAGCGTATGGAAAAGGTTGAGTCGTAAGTGTGTACGGTAAATCACCTTGTACGTGTTTTAATTCTAGTGGATTTCTGCCGTGTTATCGGTCCCGTGGTTTTTTACTCCGGTGATGGAGTTTTCCACGTAAAAATCTTGCGTGTTATTTTATTTTCCGCATTGGGTTTTATCGCAACGATTTTTTGAGTGTTTATAATTACACCTATTCACCCCCCTCTAGGTGTTTCTTCCCCTATTTAGATCCGTATTATATACGACCCAACAACGGCCCAGAACTAATCTGTTGACCAATGTGGGTCCTCGGACCAGGCATAGGGTGGAGCATATTTGTCCTTGCATGGGCCATGTAACGGGCCCAGAGGTACACAAGTTCTCCTATGCTTCGAAGCCGCCGAAGCACATCCAATAATGGGCTGGGGGGGAGGCTTCGCCTAATAATTAAGGATTTTCTAAAGAGGGTGGCGAGCGAGACGAGAAGCATCTAACAGGGGGGTAGCAGGGCTAAAGGTGTGACCGGTGCTCCTAATCTAAGAAGGAAAAGTGGATGGAACCAAAAGTTTACTGCCCGTCACTATGGGCTGGGGACGTGGCGTCCTCCAACGTAGTATCCCGGGAAGCCCCAAGTCCACAGGCCCCCTGGGCAAGAGTCGTACGGCGTGACTGGGGAAGGACCTTGTCGTTGAGGAGTCTGCGGTTGCTGGCGTCGTCAGGCGAATCTTTTGCTGAACGGGGCCGCGGGACATTATCTGGTCATTCCGGCTGTTGGCGCGGCGGCGGCGGAAGGAACGGAAGTGGGCTCTGAGGCAGAAGGCACGGTGAGTGGTCCGGTAGCCGATGAATTGCAGTAAGTTAGTGTACATCCACGTACATTAGCCACCGGGTGAGCTCCCTTGCAGATTACGCACGGTCCCTGAAGTGGTTTCGCGTCCCTTGCTGGTGTCGGTTCGCACTCCCGAGCTTCTACTCGGGTCGTCTTCATCCTTGCCCTCGGGGCGTCGGCCCCATAGTGGAACGGGTGCAGCAGTCTTCCCCGTCCTCTTCGGTCGCGGGCCGGAGGAATGGTGGTGCCCGGTTTCCGTGGGCACTCGAAGAAGTGTGCGTTGTCCTGGCTTGCCACACCGGTTCGCGTGTCGTGACTCCATGGACAGTCAGTCACCTGATGCGCACCCCGCTGCATATGGGACACGGTTTCCCTGCGGTTTGGATCTCCTCTCCTTACCTTTCCAAAGGTTCCCTCTGTCTGCACGTTTGAGTGCCGGGCCCTGCTGGAAGGGGTTCTTGCCGGTCTGGGATAGGATAACACTGCCGAGCGCGTGCCTCGGCCAGTTCTTGCTCTGCCCGCGGGCGATATAACCGCTTCATTAAAATTAGGGAATCCTGTCGGCGGCATTCCCCGATAGGCGCGCATTCCTGGCGTCTTGCCGAGATGCGTCGACACCCTCAAAATCCCGAGTCAGTATGCCTAGGCGCTCTGTGAGAGTTAGCATTTGCCCCGCTATGTCGCGTAGCTGGTTGCGGAGTATGCGGTTGGCTGCAGCTATGGAATCCATCCTGTCCATTGAGAATGGTTAGCACTCAGGTGGCCGGATCCTGGCCGTTGTCCGCTGTAATACAAAGAAACCACGTAACCCTAAGGTTATAACCCTAATACCCTGCCTTACGAGTATAACCTACGTTACGTTCCCCTATTCCCCGTACTCTCACGTACTACGCACCAATACCTTGGTTATCTCATGTCTAATTTGCTTGTGCTACCCTACACTGTGGATGTGGATCTCGTCTACTATGGTTATGGTTGTTTTTTCTCTGATACCATTTAATCTGTCACGCCCCCGGGGGTTTTTGAGTCTATCAAAGCGGAAATTCGTGTGTATCTTTTTTTTTTTTCTCTGAACATGGTACATTAAACCTCATCCCCGGTGCGTGCCAGACCGCCACATACACAAAATTCTCCCTGTCCGCGGACAGAGTCTCCTTTGTATATGCACGGCGTCTCATTTACAACAACATACAACAATCATCAACCATCAACCATACAATAGACATTCTACATCAAGCGGAATCTAAAGCGGCATCAATATTTAGAAAGGATAAAGCCAGCATTTGCAAAACCCGTGCCCACACGGCACTTCGTTTTGAGAAACCCTTTTTGAAATCATTTGGTTTATCATGAAAACATGCCGCATAAGAAACATCATCAGAAGAACTAAACTATAAAAGCACAACTCATCCACAGTGCCAAGTAATACATGTCCACGAATATTTCTACTCACAAGCAAATTAACTAACATGCGAAAAAGAGATGAGATAATGATAATAACCAAGCGTTCTGACTACGGTCCTCGCGACGCAATCTCAACAATCTCCCGGGTAACGCCCCTCGTAGTGCCTGTCACGGAGTGGGTAAAGTCAGTGACAAACAAAGTAGATGTCTAACAACAATAGGAATAAGGAGCAAACCGGAAACACCGTAACCATTTCGCTAAAAATCCTGCACATATTAAGCTGGGCCCCGACCCCAGATTTATCAATTTAATTGGGCACCAACCCCAGAATGTTATCGGAGAGACCAAAGCCTCCCCTCGTGCGCAAGCACTCCTTTGATGCATTTAACCCCTTCCACGGTGCTGGTGTGCTATTCCCAGCGGGCGCGAAGGGGTCCTCACGGCTCCCACCCCTTTGTGAGGAACACGGGTCATACAAGACCACTCTTCCGGAAAAGTACACCCATGCGGAGGCCAATCCGCCTGTGTACGTGCAGCATCCCAAAACGGTTTTTGCCGAGATCGGCGTGTCATGAACATTGCGACCGCAGCCGCTTCAATTGTTAGATAATAACACAATTATGCGAAAGGTTAAACTGTCCATCTACTTTGTTAGATAAATTGAGAGCACTTTAATGACGATAGATGCACTTACTGCACTGGTTGTATTTACAGCAACCTTACCCACCTATTTGGAGAGAGATCGGAACACTCGAATCTTTCGCGCACCCCCGCTGCGCGTCTGGACCAAAAGAAAGTCCGCAAGGATAACTATAGTTAAAAGCGTGTACTTACATCCGAAAACATAAGACCCGATTTACTCATTTGTTTTTGACGGAAAAGTCCAACATTGTCCGGTTGACGAAACGGAATTCCCGAGCCGCCGTCGCCGTCTGCCGGAGCCCCGCGCGGTTCAGAACCGCGCGGCGTATCTCCGCGGACGATGCCCTCGCGGCGCGATGCCCCGCGCAGGTTGCCCGTGCGACGGCCGCACGGTGCCCGCGCGGTTTGCGGCCCGGCACGGCGCCCGCGCGGTTGCGGGTCCGTGCGGGTGCCACCCGCGCGGCAGTCGCGCGGCGCCCGCGCGGTGCCCGCGCGGTGCCCGCACGGGTGCGGGCCCGCGCGGGTGCCTCCCGCGCGGCAGCCGTGCGGTGCCCGCATGGATGCGGGCCCGCGCGGGGGCCGCCCGCGCGGCAGCCGCGCGGCGCCCGCACGGGTGCGGGCCCGCGCGGGGGCCGCCCGCGCGGCGCCCGCGCGGTGCCCGCACGGGTGCGGGCCCGCGCGGGTGCCTCCCGCGCGGCGGCCGCGCGGCGCCCGCGCGGTGCCCGCATGGATGCGGGCCCGCGCGGGGGCCGCCCGCGCGGCAGCCGCACGGCGCCCGCGCGGTGCCCGCAAGATTGCGGGCCCGCGCGGGTGCCTCCCGTGCGGCAGCCGCGCGGCGTCCGCGCGGTACCCGCACGGTTGCGGGTCCGCGCGGTGGCCGCGCGGCGCCCGTGCGGTGCCGTCCGTGACCCTCCTCCGCGCGATGCCCTCGCGGCATCGCGCGCCTCCGCCGTCCGTTCCGCGCCTTTTCAAGGAGACGAAGTCGGCGACGGTGACGGATACGACGGAGAAAACAAGAAACCAAGAACTCACGAAAAAGACAACGAACAAAAATCCCAAATAATTTAAATAAATTATTTTACTAACCGAAGATCGACGGGAAGGTTGTCCGGTCGTGTTCTTGTCTTCGGTTCGGCGTCCGGGAAGATCGGGCTCCTTCTCTTTCTCCTTTCCCTTTCTTCCGGCTAGGGTTTCGTCTTTTCTTTTTCTTTTTTTTTTTTTTTCCTTCTCTTCTATTAGGGTTTTTATTTCCTTTTTCTTTTCCTTTCCGGTAATCGGGATCCCTTATATAGTCGTACTTTACCTTTAATTAATTCCTCTTTAATTCGTACGTAAGAGAATTAATTAATTTTCCGTCTGGGATAATTAATTAACTAATTAATTATCCCCCACGAGATAAACCACCTTATCTCTAACGGGTGCAAGATATTTAGCACGGATTCCGATGCACGACTAATTACCGTATCACTTTGAATCCCGTTCAGGGGGTTCCCGATATCGGATTTCAGATCCGATCGCGCCATCGGCTTTCTTTTTCCGCGCACAATCGCAGAAAAATACTAGCGTCCCACAATGGCCAACTTCAAGAATTGAATAATTCTATTTCACTTAAAGGCCTAAACGACTACACGTAAGTCAAAAGTACCCCGAAAGACCGGATCACTACACAGTGGCAAGGAGAGTAGAGATAAATCACAACTACAAATACGATGCAAAAAGGTGCGAATGATAAATCAAACCGTAAAACCAGAGCATCCATAACCCCATCCTGCAATCAATCACATCATCCCCGAGGGGCTACTGCTGAGCACCTTGCCATGTCGGTCCAGAGACTTCAGGCAAAAGAAAACCACACCGCTCTCACCTTTGGTGCATGTAAACCCCCAATAAATCACCGCGAGGGGTCCCTATGTCACGCCCCGGGTGTAAACCAGAACCCGGGCCCGTCTACAGATCCGCCGTGCACACGGTATTTCCCGTGTACACGAAGCGCCAAACCTGCTCAGATATAAGAGATAATAATAAAAGAGCAATAAAAATAGAGCTGAACTAAAACTAATACATCTCAGACTGAAGCTGGAAATAAAATACAATACATCTGTATAAATGATACATCTGTCTCTCCCAGCTCACCAAAATAAATACAACCTGCTGGCAAAAGCCAGTCCCAAATGTAAAAGTACAACCGTCTGAGGAAACCTGGGTACACCAACAGTCCAGCTAACACGCTCATCCTGCCTCGAGATCTACCTACTCAGCCGTCCTCTCTCCTCGACCCACCGCTGAAAGCCCAGCAGCACCCGCAGAAGACACTGCAAAACAAGGAAGAAGAAAAGGAGGAAAGAAGAATGGGGGTGAGAACTACTAGTAAACCAGTAGCCTCCCCTAGTGGGTAAAACCCCAAACTCTGACACACCCACTAGGTCTACCAGAGGCAAAAAGGAAAGAAGAGTGGTAAGAAATGAAACCGCTGCAAAAGGGAAATCTACCACTACAATGCCTCTAAAATGCAGTCCTAGACTGGACTAACCGTATGCAACAATAACCAACCGTCCCAGATGAACCCAATCTGTACCGCCCTCATCATCGGGCAAATAAGCCGCGCCGATATGATAGCAAAATTCCTGCTGCCGCCCTCATCATCGGGCAAATAAGCCGCGCCGATGTGATAGCAAAACTGTCCATAACTGTTTGGCCCCGGCCTCCGGAGGGGAACTCGAGGGGAGCGACCCACACGAGGAAAGCATCACCGGGCAATAACCGCGCCGGTGTGATAAAAGCATCCCCGGGCAATAACCGCGCCGGTGTGATAAGTAACAAAAGCAGGATTGGGTCACAACTATAAAGCCCCAGTGGAACACAACCCTCCACTAAAAGAACACTGATTCCCAATCAGATGCAAAAGTAACCATCCGGTCAATCGCCCAATATCCGCGATTGCCGCAAAACCCCACAATCCACGACCAGGTCTAACAACCGACCTCCGGTCAACCGCCCAATATCCGCGGTCGCCGGAATAACCCACAATCACAATCATGTCCCACATCCAACATCTGGTCAACCGCCTACTATCCGCGGTTGCCACAAAACCCCCTAGTCCATAATCATGCCCTATCACCGATGTCCTATAACCGACATCCGGTCAACCGCCCAATATCCGCGGTCGCCGCCAAAAACCCATAATCCATAATCCAGGCCCCGGCTACACTATCCCAAACCCCTGCTCATACCCGAGCAACAAATACCACCTGACTAACGAAAGGAGAAAAGAAACAAACAAGGTTTCTCCTAAGTCAAGTTCCAGCATGAAAGTGTAGCAATAAAAGATGGCCTATCTAGATGTCCAAACAAGCATGCAAGTGTTCTCAAGGAAATAAAGGAAAAGGTGTCCAATAGTGGTTCCACATGTGTAACAATTAATAACCCGCATAGATATAACCATCATGCTAAAACATTATCCAACCACACATGTCTATAATCCATGTTCCATGATAAAGCATCACTATCCACCTATGCATGTCATAAAGTCCTCAAATAGTACCAACCACTAACAGGATAATCATAAAGTCCAAAATAAATATTTCAATCCACATGCAAGGTTAAACGCTAACATTCCATCCATACCCACATGTATAAGTCCCAACCACTATCAGGTATCCACAATAGTAATTTCCATATGATAGGCTCACAATTTTATATCACTTAAGCATGCATGTCCAAATAAAGGGATCACTCTAATATTCCTAGTGAGCATGTCAAAATAGAGGTAAACAACAACCACCCGCCTCGATCACTAATTCCAAGTCCAAAAAGTGCTCTCGCCCAAACCGATAAGCCGCCGCGATCACTGTACAAAATTCCCAAAAGAACATACATAATTAACATACAATGCTCACACAAAATCTGTCCCACACACAACAGTCCAATGTTTTCCTTTTTTACCTGCGAGAAGTGCCCGGAAAATTCCAAGAAAAATACTATCACGATCCTCGCGACGAACCCGTCGAAACGACTACCTGCACACTCAAATCCGAGTTTCCTACACTGAGAAATAAATCTGACAAGGGAACCACCCCGAAATAAACTGCTCTCAAAAACTGAACCACAAGGTTCTGTAAACAGGGATATTCACCTTTGGGGAAAAATTCAGAAAATTCCAAGAAAATTTGGGGATATTCCTTGTGATGTGTAGATGCAAAACGCCTCTTGAATCGCCCCAATCCGATGCCTGTGCGCGAAGATATCGCCAAAATACCGCACCGCTGTCCCAAAACTCCGCCCCAGAAAATGAGGTCACAAGATGATCCGAAAAACCCATGAAAAGCTCAGAATGGGAAAAACCAGTAAACATGGGGAACGTAGCCCTACCTGTCGTGAAGACGATGGCTCGGGGTAAGCCGGGGGAGTCCTCGCACCAAAACGCGACGAAGAAGACCACAAACGAACGAGCGTCGTGCCGCGCCGTAAAAATGCAAACCTCGGGATACGTGCCGCCGAAAAATCCTAGAATCTGCAGATGGATCCGGATCTGGGAGATGAAGATTTCTTGTGAAGGTTGCACAGTGAAAGGATGAACAGGGAAGAAGCTCTCTGCAAAGGAACTCGGCCTATTTATAGGCTGAAGGAAACAAATCCAAAAGTACCCATTCTGTCCTAATTTCCGGGCGCTCCCATTTTCGGGCGGCTACAGTGTTGGGCCCGGCCCAACACTGTGTGCGCCCGAAAGCCTCCCGGGCCTCCACGTCGCCCCCGCAACAGCGGACAGCCATCCTGGCCATCCACTGCGCGACGCGTGGACCAACGCGGCGACGACACGTGGCGGGCCCGAGCGCGGGAAAGCCCGGTCAGCGCGCCCACGTGCCGCCTGCGCCCGCCGCCTGCGCCCCCTGCCAGGCGCGAATCCCGAGGCACCCCGGTGCACCTCGTGGACCCAGCCTTCATGAGCCCACCAACCGCAAGACGCCACGTGTCCCGCCGGTCCATGCACCGCACCCGCCTGCTCCGTAGTCCAAGTCCACAAAACCGACCACTCCGACACTGCCACGTGTCCAGCCCCTGGTGCACGACGGCCCGTGGACCGCGCGCCTGCCCGCGCGCCCGCGCGCCTGCCCGCGCGCTGCCCGCGCCCGCGCGCTGCCCACGGCCGCTCCGCCGCCTGCCCGAGCCCGTCCGCCGTGCTCCGCCGCCGCCGCTGCCCGCCGGCGGCCGGAAACACTGTTCCGGCATGAACAGTGACCGGTGCTCAAAAATAACAAGTGGGTAGTCCGTTTTGACCGTTTTCGCGCGCTGAATCCGAATTTGATGTCCATTTTGCCAAATTCCAACCCCAAAATTTGCCAAAGGCATCCGGAAAGGTGTTCCTTGGTCCAAACTTCGCGCTGAGTCCATTTTTAATATCCGCTTCGCGCGAAACCACTTCTAACGATCCGACGGAGTCCATTGATCACCCACGTGATCCAGTAAGCCCGAAGTCCGCCACTTGTGTCCAATTGGTGCACAAACACCTCCAACGCACCCCGTAGGCCTCCAGAAGCCACCCAACGCACAGCAACAGCTATGCGGAGATCCAGGTCATCACACCCAACTACGTCACCTTGAGGGGTACACGGGTCAACGTACCACCCTTTCGAAAAAGTATACCGATGCGGTGGCCAAACCGCTGGTGTGCGTGCAAGCGCCATGAGCATAGTAACCATAATAAAACGAGTGTCCACCTGCGACACTCGTTGCTCCAAAAGGTATAAGTGGCGATACACGTGTAGAACATGGGGTTAGTCATCAACTCATAAGATGTCATAAGGAAAAACAATAAAGTGCAAGGTCAGATATTACCAGTTCACCAGAGTTCCCGACTCCAAGTCGGGGTACCAATCTCTATCCGTAAGTCATCCTGAGTATGAGATTCCTCTATGAACTCCTGTAAAACCCCCGGACCTGCCCAGGGTCCACTAATAGCACAAGTTCTACTTTACCGAACCCACCTTCCGACTTCCGAAAAGCCGCAACGATCACTCACAATATCTCTTAATATGGTGCAACATAATAATAAAGAAATATGCAACAAAGGGGTTCTAAGAGTGCACCCACCTGAAACGGAGATAAACGACCGCGCCCGCGACCCTCCTAAGCATTCAATACCCCTCGCGGGCCTAATAAAATATCCAAAAACACAAATCAACACATTACCCCAAACTGGTAAATTCAGTGGTCCCAACTACAGTACTAGAAATCCCTTCTATCCCAAAACAGAAGATGCCTCCGGTGTCCCGATTGTCGCACCGATCAAAACCTGATCAAAGTAAATCCCTGAACAATTTTTACCATTGTTCAGATAAGGACAAGCAGTCCACCGGACCTCATACCGTGACAACCGGTCACCCGAAAAGTACAAACATTCTAGCAACATCCCTAGCGTCAAAAGATAGAAAAACCATGCAAGAAAACCCGAATTTACCGAAAAAGGGGATTCTACCGGTGTACCGAAAATAACAGATAAAATCCAAATGGTGAAACAAAAGACCGGACATAAAAACGGCACCCGGTAAAACCCAAAACAATAAACCGACGAAAGACTCAGTGTCCAAAACAATCCCTCATGTTGAAAACCGTACCTCCGACGCGATCCGACTGCCAATGAGGCAATTGATGGAAACCCGGCTCCAACCGTTGCCTTGAGGAAGTCCGCGACGTAAAACAACAAAGCGGAGAATCAACCAACGACAAACGAAAACAGCTGCGTCAAGCGGACTACACCGTCAAGCGGATTGCACCGTCAAGCGAACTGCACCGTCAAGCGGATTGCACCGACAAGCGGACTGCACCGTCAAGCAGACTGCACCGTCAGGCGGACTGCACCAACAAGCGGATTGCACCATCAAGCTAAAAACCGTCAATGAATAAGCTAAATAAAACCGTCACGCAAAGCCGTCGACGAAAACACCAAGTAACACAGTCAAACCAAAAACCGTCAAGCCCCAAAAAAATCGACAAGCCAAGCTGTTGACGGCAGCGGCTTGGCCAGAGCGGTCAAAGCGGCGGCGAGGCAGCCCCGCGCGGGCCCAGCCACGCGCGGGCACGCGCAAGCAGCAAGCAGCGCGACAGCCCCGCGCGGGCACGCGAAACCAGCAAGCAGCGCAGCAGCCCTGCGCGGGCACGCTCAAGCAGCGCGCAGTGCGGCAGCCCCGCGCGGGCGCGGCAGCGGCGTGGCAGCCCCGTGCTGGCCCAGCCCCACGCGGGCACACGCAAGCAGCGCGCAGCGCGGTAGACCCGTGCGGGCACAGCCCCACGCGGGCGTGGCAGCGGCGCGGCAGCCCCGCGCAGGCACGCGCAAGCAGCGCGCGCGGGCGCAAGCAGCAGCGGCGGCTAGGGCATCCAGCGGCGGCGGGCTGGTAGGGCGCGGCACGCGCATGGGGTAGCACCACGCGGCGGCGGCATGGCAGGGTGCGACCCTGTGCGGCGCGTAAGCAGTGCGCGGCAGCGGCAGCCAGAGAATCCAGTAGCGGCGGCGGCTAGGGCATCCAGCAGCGGCGGCGACTAGAGCATCCTGCGGTGGCGGCCTGGCAGTGCACGGCGCGCGTGTGCGGCAGCAACACGCGGCGGTGGCCTGGCTGGGCGCGGCCCTATGCTGCGCGCAACAGCTACGCGCGGACGGCAGCACTCCTGGCTGCGCTCGGCAGCATCACCTGGCTACGCGCGGGCGACAGCGAGCCTGGCTGCGCGCGGGCGACAGCGTGCATGGCTGCGCGTGGGCGGCGGCGAGCCTGGCAGCGCGCGGCGGCAGCGCGCAAGGCTGCGCACGGGCGGCGGCGAGCCTGGCTGTGCGCGGCAGCAACGCGCAAGGATGCGCACGAGCGGCGGCGAGCCTGGCCGCGCGCGGCGGCAGCACGCATGACTGCGCGCAGCGGCAGCGCGCGGCACAGCGGTGGCAGCGCGCGGCGATGGCCCGGCTATGGCGTCGAGCGGCGGCGGCGGCTCGGCTAGGGCATCGAGCGGCTCGGCTAGGGCATCGAGCGGCGGCGGAGCCACCGTCGACTTTCCTTAAGCAATCCCGCCGAAAAACCCAAAAACTCCTACAAAAACCTCCTCGAACAAAACCCAAGAACGAAGTCAACCGAAAACATCAACAAACGTCAATCAAGAACGAAACCCAATGATCAAAACCAACGAACGAAAACCGACGATAAAAACCAACGAACGAACCAGCGATCAAAATGATAAAAGAGGACTAACGATCGCTAACCATCGAACGACATTCAAGAACGTGACCCAAAACGCAAAAACTAAAGCAACGACAACCGAGAGTCGAGATTCACATAACGAAGACAAAAGGGTGCAAACTAACCTAGCTCTGATGGAGAAGATAACGCGATCCCGATCTCCGCAGACGGTGGTGTTTCCGGATCCGCTCCCCGGTATCGGCGACGCTTCCGTTCTCGGTCTTCGGCACGCACAATGAGGGAAGAGGAAGAAAAAAAACGATCCTTTAGAACTAGGGTTATCTTGAAATTCTGATTTCTTTTTTTAATTTAATTTAATTTAATTTTCTTTTCTTACGTACGAAACACCCAAAATCCGATCTTTAAAAATAAAGGGATTTCTCGATAAACGTGCCAATCCTCCGGAACGTCCTATACCCGCTAGCACGCATCCTGATGCACCAATAACACTTAACGGGTTCCGAGGATGTCAGAACTTACCTTTTCGGACCCGTTAATACCGAAAACCTCATTCCGAAAGATCCGTAAGTCGGATTTCCGATCCGATCGCATCGTCGTTCTCCGTTTAACGAGCTCTACCGCAATACGGCAACCGCCACCCTAAAACCAAGCGAACCATAGCCAAGAAAAAACCACCAAAAACAAACTTAAATCCAAAATACGATATTTAGGAAATAATAAAAAATCAGTGTCATTACAGACGTGCCCACTGAGAATTACTGGTTTTTAGTAGTTCTAACGCCTTCTGTTGACCCCTACTTTTTTCATAGTCCTCCGCGACTGTAGCAGCTACAGCGGATCCAGGTAAGAGGATTGCGAGCTAGATAAATTTCCTTTCAGTTTTGAGGGATGTAGCTGTGGATCCTATATTGTTTTAGCATTTCAGACTAATATACTTTTGGGACTGATTTTTTGCCAGCTGGTTGTATTATTATTTACTTCTGAGAGATATATTTTCTATATTGGAGTTTTATTGTATAGTTGTAGTCGGATATTTATCTTCAGTTTCTGCTTTGTTTCGCTCGGTTGTTTGGTTTTTTATACTTGAGTAGATTACTAACTCTTCGTGTGCGCAGGACTTCCTATATAAGCATCGGATTTGTCGGTGAGCCCGGATTCTAGTTTAACCCCGAAGCATGACACGACGTAAGGGAATTGCGTAGTAAATTGTTTCTTCTATTCGGTTTTGTGAGTTAGTGATGGATCACAAGGTGTATTGATTTGAAAGTTACACTGTATATTGGGACTGGCAGGGCCAGAATTCTTTATATTATATTTATATTTTGGTAAATACTTATGCGCTGATTATTGTACAATAATAATAACTAGTTTCGTTTTATTTTATATTGATACATATTTATTCGCATACTTTTAGATATTTTATGAATTGGTTTGGACATTTTGTGTGTGTAAAATGCATCCTCGCACACATGACGAATGTGTTTGTGTGGCCGAATACTTTTACTGTAGGCTCGGGATGCAATAAAAACAACACAATTATGACTAAACAAATCAATATAATTTATATTGATTATGATGACGATGCAACTAATATTGTACTTGTGTTGACCGTTGATGATGATACAACAAACATGTACTTACCCAAGGAGTTATATCTAAAGCTAAAATATATAAAATTTATGAAAATTATAAATTATTTTGATTCAATTATCAAATATTAAAAAATTTTAATTTTAATAATTAATTTTAAATTTATTTAATTTAACTAATTTAGTAGCTCTTTTAATACAAAATTTAAATCACTCGATAATTTTATTAAATTTATAATTATATAAATAATATAAAATATATTAATTAAATTTATAAAAATAAATAATGCATTCAAATTTGAATGTTAGAATATCATAATAAAACTTGCTCATATCAAATAAATCAAAAGGTGAGATTTCAAAATCAAAAATTTTAAATGCTAGATGGTGAGATCAAAATGAATATATTTGACGTTAAATGTATATATTTATGTAAATAAAATTTTTTTTACTTACACAAGTTTAATGTTAGCTGTAAATTAACCAAGACAATCCTTTTCATTGAATAAGTTCCACTTGTCTTGTTGTACGTGCATGCTTCCCATTTATAATTTATGATACGTACGTACACATTAATTGTCACTCCTACTCTCTAAAATTAGTTTGGATGCTTTTAACTGATTTTTACTCCAATAATAATGTAAAACATGTCACTGCACGAATAAGCTCAATTAAAGTTGAAAATTGGATTTAAACCTATTGTAATTGAAAACCTGCAGTAGTAATTCTTTAAACAAACCACCACAAATTCTTTAACGAGAGGGAAATTCTTTATGAGGATCTATTTTTATTTCCCCCACTTTTTTGCCAATCAATTATTTAACAAATACATAACTTCTATATATGCGCTCAAATTACAGTAATATTAAACCAAATAGATTTCCAAGCATTAGAGATTTTATTCAATTATTACAAATACTTATATACATTTAGTGTGCATATATTTATAATATGTTAAATTTGAAAACCCTAGCGCAATAAGAAAATTAAACACTATTAATTGCATACATTACATGTTGAATATCAGTTATTTATGTTTTTCTATGCAACTTGGGCAATCAAAAGTAGGCCCGCAAACCGACAGGTTAGGCAAGCCACGAACGGATCATTATACACGCGGTTTATACGGATACATATAAAATTTACATACAAATTTTTAAATAGTCATCATCTTTAACCAAACCCACTTACGAATGGAATAGGTGGGTGGATATTCAGGTTACCCATAATTTTATATATATATATTTCTGTTTTGTTCTTATACTTTTCAAACACAAGTAATATATATATTATTTTTAAAAAATTAAAACATAAGTTATTGTTTAAAATATCAAAACATACAATTGGTAATAAAAAAAAATGGCACTAGAAGAAATAAGTACTGTTAGGGTTCTAGAGACAGCTAAAACAAAAGGAATATTCATTTTTAATTTTTAAAATATGTTTAAAAAGTTATATGTGACGGTATCCAAGAATATCCATGGATTGTTCAAATTACTCATAATTTAAATGATACATGATTATTTTATTCATAATATTTTAGGTAAAAAAACTAATATTCATACCCACAAATTTGTAAATAATTTATTGGTATTGGCAGATACGAGTTGAGATTGTGAGGCCCCATAAAAAAATTAATGCTAATTTGTTGATAGAAAAGATTATAAGGAAGATTTATTATTTCTTTATATATGATCCAAGTTATTTGTGATATGTAAAAGAATGGCGCAAGTTAGCTTTTGAATTATGAACTTATTATTTATTTTGTACCACAACATTTTAGATCAGTTAAATTATATTTAATATTACGGATGATCAATTTATTTTCATATATCAATATACTAACTTATTTTCAAATAAGCCTCAAATGTTGGATTATGTAAAATCATGTTTCGAGTCGATATCACGATATTCAATTCCGCGACGGGTTGAATATGTTGGATTTGACTCTAATTTAATTCAATCTTGTTCCTAAAAATTAGAGATGATTAAGAAATATTTTAAAATAGATTCTTAAGAGGAGATCGGTGACTAGAAGTGAATCGGAGACTTGGATGAATGGTGGAGATCATTTTCTATTAGAATTAAGCTTTTAGAGTTATATAAACTCCTGTGATTCATCTTTTATTTTTTAGAGCTTCATTGAAAAAATTCTAATTAAGAGGAACACGTGAAGAGCCTCTATAAGAGAGTTTCTTGTAATCCAATTTTATTCCTTGTACTTTTGTATCGTGAATTAATCGAAGAACACATTGAGGTGGTCTTGCCCGTGGACTTAGGTCAACACATTATTAACCGAACCACGTAAATTTTGTGTCCTTTTATTTTCTTATTCATTTTATTTGTTTGGTTATTCTCGTGCTCGTTTTCTATGATCATTCTTGTCTACTTTCATCTACGAAAGATTCTATTTTCGTTGCACTAGTGTGCTGTGTGGGAGGTGTGCTCAGTAACCCCACGGCCGGTTCCCCTTCAATTGGTATCGGAGCGTTTGGTTTTTCGTAGTTCGTTGACGGTGAAACGATGGCGGAGAAAGCTTCAGTGACAAAGTATGAGATTCTCGGTTTGATGGAACGAACTTTGCGTTGTGGAAACTGAAGATGCAAGCAGTCTTGATTAAAGATGCTTATAAGATCGCCCTACAAGTAAAGGAGAAAAAGCCGAAAGGGATGACGAAAAAATAATTTGAAGAGAAGGACAAGCAGGCTTTGGTAAACCTATATTTCGCGCTGGATGATTCGGTGCTATTCAATGTTGAGACCGAGACCACCGCAAAAAAAATTTAGGATAAATCAAAAAATCTCTATAAAAGAAAGTCATTGGTGTACAAAATCTTCTTAAGGCGACAATTGTACAATCTAAAGATGAAGGACGGGGCACCAGTACAAGAACATCTAAGTATATTCAACTCTATCGTGAGCAAGCTCAAGGCCCTAGACGTGAGAATCGATAAAGAAGAAAACGCAAGTATTTTACTTTGCTCGATGCCGGAAACTTGGGATAATTTGATTATGAACTTGAGCCATGTTGAATGTCACGCCCCAGGGTTGAAACTGTGATCCGGACTCGCCAACAGATCCGCCACCCATACGAGAAGCCCCGTATAGGCGAAGTATCTAACCTGCAAGAGATAGCAACTAACAACTATACCGATATTAGAGTTGAAAATAAAAGCTGCTAAAAACTCATCCACTATACATCAGAAATAAAATACATAATCCATCTCCCAAAATAATAATACATAATCCATCTCCCAAAATAATAATACAATAGCATACAGAATAAACCCACAATTCGGGTTGGTCCATCTATCTCACCAAAATATACAACACCAGTAAATATCTATCTCGCGACTCCCTCACCTCGATTCGTCAATCCAGCCGGCGCAGGAACAAACGAGGAAGCCTCTGTAAAATAGTCATCGCAGCGGGTGTGAGAACTACATCAAACAGTAGTTTTTAGTGGGTACCGTCTGCAAGACTAACGGTCTGCCCACTAAATCTACTAGAGGCATAAGATAACATAACTACTGTGGTAGAAAAGGGGATAAGATGGAAAGAAATTTACAGCTACCATGCCTCTATCTACGATACTCAATGGGTGAAACAGATGATAGTATGCATCTACTCAATCACAATATGATCGATCAACCCAATCGTACTAACTGCCATACTGGGTCCAGTCAAACCTGCGCCCACCTACTACCACACATCCACACTGGGACGGGATTTATGTAGGGCGACCTGCACGGACTGCATCGACATCGCGCAAAAGTAAAATAACAGGCCTAGCTCCGGAGCTGCACTCGAGAGGAGCGACCCCACCGAGGAAAAGCAGCGCATCACTGTCGAGCTCAATACGGCTCATGCAGGCTATAATCCAAATCCACGATCAATCAGATCGAAACTCAGAATCAACCAGAACCACACACGGCTCAAAACCAGCTCACAGTCTACGGAGATCAACACAATCACAACTCTCGGTCTAGGGCAAACCAGCCGACAACAATGAAGGGTCCGAAAATTTTGAAAGGTTGTTGCCTACATCCCCAATCAAACAAGAATAGGTTCCAAGCACAGCCTCTCGTAGTTCTCGACCCAAATATGAAAACAGCACTATGAAAACCCAGATCACTTGAACCCTCTACGGGTGAGGAGGTTTATGTAAAAAGGATGACAGTTATTCCTGAAAATCATTTTCACTCGAACCATCTTCGGGTGAGGAGAAAGGATAGCTATTTTCTTAGAAAACCGTCTTGATTTATGGAAATCTATTTTAATAAATTTTAGTTTTTAAGAAATCAATTAAAACAAGTTTTATTTTCCGAACCCCAAAGGGTTAGTGCCTTCACCTTAATCATACAAGAACAGGTTCCGGCGTTCTTTCGAAGTTCTGAGAGAAAACATTAGTTTACAGAAATCTTGTATGTCCAAAAACATTCTGGGTTCAAGGTCCAGCTACCACAAGCTCAACCGCTAACAAAATTGGTCGAAAAACACTCAACAATCCAGGATGACCGTCTATCCAAACGGCTCCCGACAATACTTGTCGGAGAACACTCGACGACCCGGGACCACCGTCTACCCGAACGGCTCCCGACACACTAGAATAAGATCTAGCCTCAACTATTAGACTCCACTCGGCCCCCAGGCACGAGCGCAATATACATCCTACACTACCCCGACCACTCAGCCCAGTACCCAGGCGATGATAGACACTAAGTCAGGAGGGAAAGATAATGCAAGTGTTGGAAGTCCAAATATAGCTAGAATATACCCAAGTTAAGAGTTTTTTAAAGTCTGGTCAGGGATCATACAACATATGACAGGGTGCTACTCAAAGTTCTACAACTGTACATCTATTATAAACATCAAGAGTAGTACTACCACTAGCATGCTTGACAACTACAATAATAGAATTAATAGGGAGCCCGCTAATTTTGGAGGAAATCCAACCCACCTGAAACGCGACGATCCGGGGTTCGATCGGGCTGAAACATGGCGTGCGCATTTCTCAGACTCCTAAGATTCCAATGAATTGAAAATCACCCAAAATCTGCTGCCAGTTTGAGCACAATCGTGAAAACAACAAACTCAGCGCAGAAATTCCAGAATTTCAGCAACAAGGAAGAGATGCAAAATTTGAATTAAATACCTCAAAGTATAGCTCCAATTTGGGTTTCTAAGTTCTCCTCTGAAATATGAATATCATCAAAACCACAAAAATCCATCTTCAAGTCCCAAAAGCCATCTAATTAATCCAATTAGATGGTGTTGTCCAAATTGCATCCAAAATTCAGCATTAACTTCAATGAGGTGTAGGGGCCAAACCAAAAGTGATCTCTAGCTGAAATCAAAAGAGAAAATGCTCACTTTAACCTTAATAAGATGCTCAAATTTTGTAATCTCCAAAATTAACCAAAGTTCCCACGAAATCAGCATCCCCAAAGTCCAAACATCACAAAAATGCTAAAACAAAAAATCTGCACTTAGCTCTGTCATGAGGTCAACAAGAACAGTAAAAATACCTATGTAAATCACCTCCAAAATCTCCAAGAAGGGTACCAATGTGTTCCTATGTGAGTTTAGATGAAATCAAGCCCTTAAACTCTAAAATCCATGCACAAACAACCAAGTAAATTCATAAATATTAAACTCTGTTCAAAACTCCGCCCTATGCACGAGAACTCCAGATTTGAAGTAAAAACCCTAAGAAAACTCGAGAATGGAGGGCAGTGATCAATAGAAAAGTTGTAGATCTACCTCTTGTAAAGTTTCCTTCCAAATTTTAGTCAAAAACTTTAAGCGGCTTGCTCTGGGGAAGCAGCGCATGAAACATTGACGGAGAGGACTGCAGCTGCAACAATAGTGGAGCTCTCCAATGGTAGGGAAGAAGATGAAGATGAAGCCTCTAAAGTCCTCCAAGTGAGCTCAGGAATGGTGGGGAAGAAGATGAGTTCCTCTCTGCAACAGGGCTTCCAAGAATAAAGTCCAAAAAGTCTGAAATGGGGGAGAAGAAGTCCAAAAAGTCTGAAATGGGGACTCTGTGCCGCCACCTAACGCGCACGCGTGCCCCGCCAATCCGCGCTCAATGCGTGTCCCGCTGTCGGCCAACCACCGCCCGACACGTGTCCCTCTGCTGTCCCCGTGGTCATTGTAGTAGCCCCGATCCCCGTGTGGCTTTTCCCCATGACCCAAGTTGTGGAACACTTATTATTGGTGTGTCGGACCCGCAATGCGTCAAATGGACGCGTTGGACAGAATCAGTGAGGCTTCTAGATTGAGCCTGCCTTCCGGCTGTTTTTGTCGGGTTTTTGAAAGGGTTTCAGGCAACTCCGAGGTCGGATTTGGATTCAGCGCGGAAAAACGTCAAAAATCGGCTATTTACTCATGTTTTCTGAGTCTGAATGCCCAAAAACGGACACCCGAAAGTTTTCTGCGCGTTTTGGTGCATGGGGGAAGCTGTGGACCAGCCGGATGCCACGTGGCGGCCGCTAATTGGCCGGCGCACGTGGCGCGGTCCACAGAGTTTTGCGCTGGTGCATGGACCGGGCGCGGGGGACACGTGGCGGCCTCGGATTGGCGGGCTCACGCGGCGCGCTCCACGGAGACGCGCGGGCTGGCGCATGCACCAGGGCGGGCCACGTGGCAGCCTGTGAGTGGCAGGCTCATGCGCGCGCGGTCCACGCATCAGGCGGAGCAGGCGGGGAAAGTGGGGGCAGGTCGGGGCAGGTGGCCGCCGTACGGGGGGCGCCACGTGGCGCCCGGCGATTGGTGGGCGCCACACGCTCCGCTGCTCCATGTCAGGCAACGTGGCAGCGCCCGAATGGCCGGGCGCCCGCTGTCCCGGGTTCGGGACATGCGGCGCGCCCAGGTAGATTCGGGCGCTGACGGGATCCGGTGTAGCTGGCACTGTTGGGCACTGTTTGCGCCCGAATTCTTTTCGTGGCGCCCGAAATCAGGGCCCAAAAGCCAAATAGCTCGGATTTTTGGATTCTTTTGGAGGGGCCTATAAATAGGCCCCTTTGCTCGGCCTTTTGGCCCTTTTCCCGAGCCCCCCCTATGGTTGAGTGCTTTAGAGAAGTTGTTCCTCATCTTGTGCTGCATCTCTCGAGGAAGTTTCAGAATTTTTGGAGGGCGCGGCATCGACGACTTCGGCGATTCGGCGCAGTGCGACGTTTCTTCTTCGGTGGCCCATTTCCGTCGCGTTTCGGTCCACGAGGTCCACAAAGCTACTCCGAAGGAATTTTTGGACGATTTTTGCGGCGTCGGTTTCACGAGAGGTAGATGTCGTGTTTTCTTCTCCTCTCAATTTGTGGTTTTTATTTTGGTTTCTGGAACATCGTTGAACCCCTTTCTTGCTAGTGGTTTTTCTAGACAGTGGAGGCTTGTCGGATTTTTATCTCCGCGCTCGGGTATCGGATTTCGGCCTGTGAGGACTAGATTGACATCTACTATTCGCGAGGATCGCCGTCGTATTTTTATTAGAATTTTTGGAGATTATCTCACAGGTGATATTTAAGCATTTTCTGGACTGATTTTACATCAGCATGTGTTTGTGGGAATTTTTGCTTATTGCAATATTTGGACCATATCTTTGTACCCACGAGGAGTTTTGGGGTGTTTTTGGGCCCGTTGGAATCGTGTGAATCCGAGGATTGTCCCCGTTCAGTTTCAGCCTATTTGGATCTTAGATTGATGCGCGCTTCAGGTGGGTTGCTTCGTCTCCAAAACCGGTGGATGGTTCATTAATTCTATTGTATAGAAAGCATGCATGATTGTGAGATATGTTAGAATGCATGTTAGAGAGAGAGATGTTATCTTTCCTGTGTTGTTATTGAAATCATGTGGGTTAATGTTCCCTGATCTTGCTTTAGTTAAATTAAATGCTATTATTGGAACTTGACCTAGCACCCTATCATATGTTGCATGTGTAACAAGACTAGTAGAAAACTCTCACTTGGGCTAGGTTTATTTATACTTTAGACATCCACACTTTACTCTCTATCCCTGGACATAGTGATTTTATCGCCCGGGTAGTGGGCTGTGTCACGCCCCGGGGCCGAAACTGCGACCCGGGCTCGCCAACAGATCCGCCGCCCATATGGTGAACCCCGTATAGACGAAGCGTCTACCTGCAAAAGAAAGATGCTATACTAAACAGATATCAGAGCTGGAAGTAACTGCTAAAAATAAAATATATACAACTCCAAGTCCTCACCACATGTACTAAAGTCGCTCAACTCTGAAATAAAAGTACAACTCTATACCTCACTACATGGTCTCTCAACAACAAGTAACTCTCAAAATGTAAAAAGTGGGTACATCTACTCTCTGGACGACGACGTCTGGTAGGGAACTAGCTCGCGACTCCCTTACCTCGCTCTGAAGAAACAGCAGCTGGAACAGCAGGAACAGGAGTAGAAGTCCCTGGGGAAAAATACACCACGACGGGTGTGAGAACTACATCCCACAGTAGTTCTCAGTGGGTGCCGTCAACAAGCCCAACGCTCTGCCCACTAAGTTTACTAGAGGCATAAGGTAATAAATGAAATACTGAAGGAAAGAGCCGGAAATGAATAACTCTACAGCTACTATGCCCCTATCTAGATGCTCAAAAAGTGGAACAGATGATAACATGATGCATCTATTAACTCTCAGGTACAGTAACCCAAAACTATATTGACTGCCACATAGGGTCCAGTCAAACCTGCGCCCACCTACTGCTGCACATCCTCAACAGGACGGTCTACCGTAGGGTGTCCATGACTGCCACATCTGGGCCAGCCAGAGGGGCGGCGTCGACAAGTCACGATAGAAGAACTCAATCTCACGCCGGTTACAACAACCCGATCTAAAGCTCAATCTCAACGCCGGTTACAACAACCCAGTCTCGCCTACTCCGGAGTGGCACTCGAGGGGAGCGACCCGCTCGAGTCCATAAGTAACCCATGTCCAAGAGCTCTGTCATGCATCTCAGTCAATCGGGCAAAAGCCGACACTATGCTCAAAGTGGAGACTCACTCAATCCACAATGCAAAAACCCAGCCCCAACTGATGTATAACACTAATCGGTCAAACCGCCCACAGTTCGCGGTTACCGAAAAATTAACCCGAGTCGATAATCTGGTGCAATCCCACCCGACTCAACAATATAGCTATACTATCCCCCATCCCTGCTCTCTAACCCGAGCAACAAGGAACACTCGACAGTCGGGACCGCTGTCAACCCAACGGCTCCCTAAAACAGGCATCACTGACAGGATAACTCCCCAACAGACACAATAAAGGGTCCGGGAACCCCGAAAGACTAGAACCTACAACCCTAATCAAACAAGAACAGGCTCTAGGCATAGCCTCTCGTTGTTCTCGTCCCAAAGGAAAAAGGCAGACCTTGGAACCCAGACCACTCGAATCATCTCGGGTGGTTAAATTTATCGGAAAAAGTGATATTTCTTATTGAAAGCCATTTGATCTGAAAGAAATCTATATTTAATGATTTTTAGTTATTTTTAGGAAAACAATTGAAAACAACTTTTATATCCAAGCCTCGTAGAGCTAATGCCTTTGTCCAATCAAACAAGAACAGACTCGACGACTCTACGATGCTCGGAAGAAAACATTGGTTAACTAAAATCATGTGCGTGTCCAAAAACAGTTCTGGGTTCAAGGTCCTGCTATCACAGGTACAAGCTGCCACTGACACAGTGGCGACAAATAAACAAGAAACCAAAATATCTCGGGACCGTCGTCTACCAAACGGCTCCTGCCACATATGAACGATCAACTATATCTACCAGACTCCACTCTGCTCCCAAGCACGAGTGCAAGAATGCATCCCACACTAAAAGAAACCCAACCACTCGGCCCACTACCCGGGCGAGTAAAACACTATGTCCAGGAAAGAAAAGAAGTGTGGATGTCTAAAGCAGAATAAGCCTAGCCCAAGTTGGAGTTTTCTACTGGTCTGGTTACACATGCTGCATATGACAAGGGTGCTAGGTCAAGTTCCAAGACGACAATAATTTACAGATAGTAGGAAACAAGAGATTTGCATGATCATCAGATAACGCTAGAATTATCAGCTATCACTTTCTAGCATACTACACAAGTGTATCACTATTATGCATAGTCCTACTATAGCAGATTTAATGAACGTTCCATAAGTCTTGGAGACAAGGCCACCCACCTGAAGGTGCACAACTGTCCAAGGTCGCACAGTTAATAAAGCCCAGAAACAGATATACCAGCAAAATCACCGTGCCCACAGTACCAAAGTAGTGTTTACAGCATCCTGGGTACAAAATACCTCCAAAAATTACACTTAATTCCACTAAATTCCACAATTTAACAATTTGCGATGAACAGTCTTCTTTCTGCGAAATTTTCACCTATAAAACAGCCTCCAAAAATTCCAGTAAAAATATGACGGCGATCCTTGCGTCGATACCTTCGAAACGGATACCTGTACGTCCAAAACCGAGCTAGGTAGGTCAAGATATAAATTCAGCAAGTTGGTGCACTCAAACAATTTCTGCATCAAAAACTGTAGCACTGTACACAGGGAAATAGGGATTTTCACCTCCAAATAAATCTCTGAAAAATCCCAGAAAAATACGAGCGCGTTCCTTGCGATCTGTAGATAAAAAAGTTGTATAAGCACGTTTCCGTCTGACACTCGTGCGCGAAGATAACGCCAAAACACTCCGATGCTGCCCCAAAATTCCTCACAGAAAAAGGGTCACAATGGCACCTCGGGATCTGTGCCAAAAACTCAGAACGGAAAAGCGCGATAAATAATAAAGATGAAGCCTTACCTCTTAGGAGTAAGTCGGCGCAAGAATCACTAAAAAATGAGGTCGGGGTAACCCAGGGGGAATTTCACACCGATCTGCGACGAAGAAGAACACCGAAGATGAAACGTCACTCCGCGCCGTAAAATCTGGAACCTCGGGATGCGTGCTCCTAAAAATCCCAAAACTCTGCAGGAAGATCGAGCACTCGGAGGTCTACAACTTTCCTAAAGAGTGCAAGGGTTGGGGAGCTCGGGAAGGTGGAGAAAAACCGAGGTGAAGGCAGCTCGGGTTCAAAAATAAGCCAACCAAACAAAACAATTGGAGAAATGCCATCCATGTCCCGGAATTTTTCTCGGTGCGCCTGGAGCACGAACACCACCCACTCATAAGGCGACACGTGGCGCCCTCAAAACGCGCGGGAGCCGCGGGTCAGCGCGCCCACGCGCGCCCACGCCCGCCTGTCGGGCACGCATCCCGAGGCAACAACTCCGCGCCCCGTGAACCGCGTGCAAACACCCATCCAATCACAAGTCGCCACGCGTCCACCCCCGGTCCACCGTGCACCAGCGCCACCGCGTGGACCGCGCGCACCAAGACCGGCAAATGCAAGCACGCCACGTGGCATGACCACGGTCCACCGTGCACCCCGCCAAGGTCCATGGACCGCGCCTGCTGCGCCGGCCAACCGGAGCGCGCCACGTGGCCCGCGCCCGGTGCACGACTCCCGGGGTGGACCGCGCGCCTGTGCCGCCGCCAGCCGCCGCGCTCCGCCGCCGCCGGCGCCGCTCCGGCCGCCGGAACAGTAACCTTTGCCTCGAAAAACGTGTTTTCGCATCCGGGCTCCAAAAAATTCAAGTAAATAGTCCATCTTGACCGTTTTCGCGCGCTGAATCCAAATCCGATGTCCGATTGGCCAAATTCCTCTTCTAAAATTTCCCAAAAATTCCCGGAAAAGTAGACTTGATCCTTTTTCATGCCGGGTCACTTTCTTGGTTCCAATAAGCGCGCACAAATCTCAATCATCCAATATGGGCTTCCTGATAAGCAATTCTTGCTCTAATTACTCCAGAAATCCAATAACTTAGGCCCGACACGTGCACAAACACCTCCCGAAGACACTAATCCAACAATAACCCTTAAGCGGGGATTCGGGTCCTCACATCCTCCCCACTAAAAGAAAGTTTCATCCTCGAAACAAACACGGCTCAAAAGGGAGTTCAAAGCCAAGGGTAACCATCCAACAACACCGTTTCCAACTCCCCAGTCGCTACACACTCTCCACAAAGCGAGTCCAACAACTGGATAAACCTCAGAAATTCCAACTACTGGGGAACGAGGAAGAACAGCCAACCATACGCGTCCAAACTACACGAATCACGTCACACAATTAACAAGAAAGGGTAAGGGCCCACCAGCAGGAAAGTCATCAACCCCCAACTCTCCAACTTAGAAAACAACCGAAATTAGCGAAAAGTTTGAAAGTTTCGAAAGACCAGTGCCCTCGCCCCAATCAAACAAGAACAGGTTCGGGCACCGTCTCCATTTCTGGAGTAGCCTTCCGAATCTTTCGTCATGTTTGTAAATTTCAGCACAAATGTGAGAAAAAGTGAGAGAAGTGTTGATGCCGTTCCTGCTGTGGCAACAGAAACGGTAGCTACGGTCTATCCGTGCCCCTAAAAAGAAATACACAACCCTATCCGAGACCCCTAGAGACATAACCTCTAGTCCTAGGCGTCACCTACGCTCAACAAGTAGCACCTAACCCGAAACCGTTGAAGCCACTGCTGCAGGAAGGATGCCTCGGTGACCTGTGGAACTGATCTCCCATTGTCCAACTCGCGGAAAGGTCACTGTTCTCAATCCACAATCAATCATTGCATGAAACCGCACCAGCTGGTCCATTTCGTGTGCTCAATCTGAGTCGTGGAACTGTAACTGAACCGTCACTCCTGCCGGTGTACTCCCCAAAGTCTCAGCTGTCCTGGCCATGCCCCACAATCCTCCTTTGCTCGCAGGATACTGCGAAGGATCCAATTACAATTACCTGTAGAAAATTCCCTATCCCCTAACCATGCAGAGATGCAAATGCCCTACTAACATGTGCGGAAGGATGCAGCGGTATCCAAAAAGCTCAATTAAGCTGACAGAAAATAAAGTCATACCTGCGGCGATATGATCTGCTATCGAGGTGCCCTCCACCAGAGCTGCGTATACCCGTCCACTGGGTGCTGCAGACCGTCGTCCCGTCTGTCCCGACGTCGTACCCCACTCTGTCTGACGGTACATCGGAGGGGCCTCCGCTTCCTGAACAGGCAAGGGGGGTGCTACAGCAAGGGGTAGCACTGACAGAATAGCTCGGGGACAAGCTGCTCGAAAATGTCCCAACTCTCCACAAAGGAAACACCGTCCCTGTCTCTGGTCACACTGCGACGGTGGGTGAGGGCCGCCACAGATGACACACCGCTCATGTCGCTGCTGCCGATACTGCTGCTGAAACTACTGTCGCTGCTGATACTGCGGTTGCTGCGGGGGCCCACCAGATCTCTGGCGCCTCTGAAACCCATGACCCTCAGGGTGAGGTCGGGGATGTCTCGAAGGTGCCTGCCGACTAGTCTGTCCCTCATCAACCGGTGCTGGGCGCTTCGCCCCTGGAATCACTGCAGGAGCTGGAGCCACCTCATTCATCACCGCCTCTCCGCACTCAACGTAAAGTGCCTGCTCCATAGATGCATCCAACGTCTGCAATATGTGCGAACGGACGAGCTGATAAATCTCCCGGCGCAAACCCCGCTCAAACATATAAATCCGATGCGCCTCGTCCCTAGCTGAGTACGGCACACAGGCCAACAACTGGTTGAAGTCTGCGATGTATTCATGCACGGGCCGATCTCCCTGACGGAGATTCTTCAGTCGCTCCTCTAACCCCTGCCTGACGCTCTCTGGGAAAAAGGCTCCAAGAAATAGACTGCGAAACTCCGCCCAAGAGAGAAGCTGCACCCCAGGCGGTCCAGCAGGTCGCACACGCCGCCACCAAGCCTCGGCATTGCTTTCCAAGAAGTGAGTGGCCAACAGGACTCGAAACCTCTCCTTAATAAATAAGCTCTCGAAATGGCGCTCCATGGCCGTGATCCAAGTCTCAGCCTCCCACGGCTCTACACTCAATCCAGAAAAACGGGGTGGATCGAACTGGCGGAACCTCATTAATAGATCCACCACCTCACGCTGCTCTGTAGAGGTCAATTGTCCTGCCGTCCCGGACGGCTGCCCACGGGTAACCGGTGCAATAGGGGGGTGCCTGAGCTGCCGATACAACTGGGGGTGCCAAAGCTGGCGAAGAAGGTGCGGGGAAACTCTCAGGGGGTGCTACAGCTGACTGCGCCCTCTGCTCCATCATACGGATCATCCGGTCCACGGTCTCCTCCTGGCGCCGTGAAATCTCCTCCTGGCGCCGGAGAGTCCCTGTCAAATGGGCCATCTGAGCCCGAAGCTCCTGCACCTCACTCCGCTGACCCTGTGCTGACTCCTCCTGCTCAGGCTCAATGGAGGAGGAAGGCTGAGAACGTGTCTGCATCCTGCGTCGGGGAGGCATCGTACCCACCTACAATCCACATGCAAACATCAGGACAGCACCAAATAACATACGACCCAATCCAGCGAAAGTCTAAGACATGTCATCCATTCCATAGCATTATGTTGTCTGCAGCCAACATAATCGCTTAGGAGAATAAACATGCCAATCACTCATCCCATCCCTTGGGAGAGGTATACAACTCAATCACGACTTTCGCTAACAGTCACGACTCTCACGTAGTCATCCTAATGTCCAACCACAAGCCTAGGGTTTCTAAGTCCTCAATGACCTACAACCTAGGCTCTGATACCACTCTATCTGTCACGCCCCGGGGCCGAAACTGCGACCCGGGCTCGCCAACAGATCCGCCGCCCATACGGTGAACCCCGTATAGACGAAGCGTCTACCTGCAAAAGAAAGATGCTATACTAAACAGATATCAGAGCTGGAAGTAACTGCTAAAAATAAAATATATACAACTCCAAGTCCTCACCACATGTACAAAAGTCGCTCAACTCTTAAATAAAAGTACAACTCTATACCTCACTACATGGTCTCTCAACAACAAGTAACTCTCAAAATGTAAAAAGTGGGTACATCTACTCTCTGGACGACGACGTCTGGTAGGGAACTAGCTCGCGACTCCCTTACCTCGCTCTGAAGAAATAGCAGCTGGAACAGCAGGAACAGGAGTAGAAGTCCCTGGGGAAAAATACACCACGACGGGTGTGAGAACTACATCCCACAGTAGTTCTCAGTGGGTGCCGTCAACAAGCCCAACGGTCTGCCCACTAAGTCTACAAGAGGCATAAGGTAATAAATGAAATACTGAAGGAAAGAGCCGGAAATAAATAACTCTACAGCTACTATGCAAATAACTCTACAGCTACTATGCCCCTATCTAGATGCTCAAAAAGTGGAACAGATGATAACATGATGCATATATTAACTCTCAGGTACAGTAACCCAAAACTATATTGACTGCCACATAGGGTCCAGTCAAACCTGCGCCCACCTACTGCTGCACATCCTCAACAGGACGGTCTACCGTAGGTTGTCCATGACTGCCACATCTGGGCCAGCCAGAGGGGCGGCGTCGACAAGTCACGATAGAAGAACTCAATCTCACGCCGGTTACAACAACCCGGTCTAAAGCTCAATCTCAACGCCGGTTACAACAACCCGGTCTCGCCTACTCCGGAGTGGCACTCGAGGGGAGCGACCCGCTCGAGTCCATAAGTAACCCATGTCCAAGAGCTCTGTCATGCATCTCAGTCAATCGGGCAAAAGCCGACACTATGCTCAAAGTGGAGACTCACTCAATCCACAATGCAAAAACCCAGCCCCAACTGATGTATAACACTAATCGGTCAAACCGCCCACAGTTCGCGGTTACCGAAAAATTAACCCGAGTCGATAATCTGGTGCAATCCCACCCGACTCAACAATATAGCTATACTATCCCCCATCCCTGCTCTCTAACCCGAGCAACAAGGAACACTCGACAGTCGGGACCGTTGTCAACCCAACGGCTCCCTAAAACAGGCATCACTGACAGGATAACTCCCCAACAGACACAATAAAGGGTCCGGGAACCCCGGAAGACTAGAACCTACAACCCTAATCAAACAAGAACAGGATCTAGGCATTGCCTCTCATTGTTCTCGTCCCAAAGGAAAAAGGCAGACCTTGGAACCCAGACCACTCGAATCATCTCGGGTGGTTAAATTTATCAGAAAAAGTGATATTTCTTATTGAAAGCCATTTGATCTGAAAGAAATCTATACTTAATGATTTTTAGTTATTTTTAGGAAAACAATTGAAAACAAGTTTTATATCCAAGCCTCGTAGAGCTAATGCCTTTGTCCAATCAAACAAGAACAGACTCGACGACTCTACGATGCTCGGAAGAAAACATTGGTTAACTAAAATCATGTGCGTGTCCAAAAACAGTTCTGGGTTCAAGGTCCTGCTATCACAGGTACACGCTGCCACTGACACAGTGGCGACAAATAAACAAGAAACCAAAACATCTCGGGACCGCCGTCTACCAAACGTCTCCCCCACATATGAACGATCAACTATATCTACCAGACTCCACTCTGCTCCCAAGCACGAGTGCAAGAATGCATCCCACACTAAAAGAAACCCAACCACTCGGCCCACTACCCGGGCGAGTAAAACACTATGTCCAGGAAAGAAAAGAAGTGTGGATGTCTAAAGCAGAATAAGCCTAGCCCAAGTTGGAGTTTTCTACTGGTCTGGTTACACATGCTGCATATGACAAGGGTGCTAGGTCAAGTTCCAAGACGACAATAATTTACAGATAGTAGGAAACAAGAGATTTGCGTGATCATCAGATAACGCTAGAATTATCAGCTATCACTTTCTAGCATACTACACAAGTGTATCACTATTATGCATAGTCCTACTATAGCAGATTTAATGAACGTTCCATAAGTCTTGGAGACAAGGCCACCCACCTGAAGGTGCACAACTGTCTAGGGTCGCACAGTTAATAAAGCCCAGAAACAAATATACCAGCAAAATCACCGTGCCCACAGTACCAAAGTAGTGTTTACAGCATCCTGGGTACAAAATACCTCCAAAAATTACACTTAATTCCACTAAATTCCACAATTTAACAATTTGCGATGAACAGTCTTCTTTCTGCGAAATTTTCACCTGTAAAACTGCCTCCAAAAATTCCAGTAAAAATATGATGGTGATCCTCGCGTCGATACCTTCAAAACGGATACCTGTACGTCCAAAACCGAGTTCGGTAGGTCAAGATATAAATTCGGCAAGGTGGTGCACTCAAACAATTTCTGCATCAAAAACTGACTGTAGCACTGTACACAGGGAAACAGGGATTTTCACCTCCAAATAAATCTCTAAAAAATCCCAGAAAAATACAAGCGCGTTCCTTGCGATCTGTAGATGAAGAAGTTGTATAAGCACGTTTCCGTCTGACACTCGTACGCGAAGATAACGCCAAAACACTCCGATGCTGCCCCAAAATTCCTCACAGAAAAAGGGTCACAATGGCACCTCGGGATCCGTGCCAAAAACTCAGAACGGAAAAGCGCGATAAATAATAAAGATGAAGCCTTACCTCTTAGGAGTAAGTCGGCGCAAGAATCACTAAAAAAGGAGGTCGGGGTAACCCAGGGGGAATTTCACACCGATCTGCGACGAAGAAGAACACCGAAGATGAAACGTCGCTCCGCACCGTAAAATCTGGAACCTCGGGATGCGTGCTCCTAAAAATCCCAAAACTCTGCAGGAAGATCGAGCACTCGAAGGTCTACAACTTTCCTAAAGAGTGCAAGGGTTGGGGAGCTCGGGAAGGTGGAGAAAAACCGAGGTGAAGGCAGCTCGGGTTCAAAAATAAGCCAACCAAACAAAACAATTGGAGAAATGCCATCCATGTCCCGGAATTTTTCTCGGTGCGCCTGGAGCACGAACACCACCCACTCATAAGGCGACACGTGGCGCCCTCAAAACGCGCGGGAGCCGCGGGTCAGCGCGCCCACGCGCGCCCACGCCCGCCTGTCGGGCACGCATCCCGAGGCAACAACTCCGCGCCCCGTGAACCGCGTGCAAACACCCATCCAATCACAAGTCGCCACGCATCCACCCCTGGTCCACCGTGCACCCGCGCCACCGCGTGGACCGCGCGCACCAAGACCGGCCAATGCAAGCACGCCACGTGGCATGACCACGGTCCACCGTGCACCCCGCCAAGGTCCATGGACCGCGCCTGCTGCGCCGGCCAACCGGAGCGCGCCACGTGGCCCGCGCCCGGTGCACGACTCCCGCGGTGGACCGCGCGCCTGTGCCGCCGCCAGCCGCCGCGCTCCGCCGCCGCCGGCGCCGCTCTGGCCGCCGGAACAGTAACCCTTGCCTCGAAAAACGTGTTTTCGCATCCGGGCTCCAAAAAATTCAAGTAAATAGTCCGTCTTGACCGTTTTCGCGCGCTGAATCCAAATCCGATGTCCGATTGGCCAAATTCTACTTCTAAAATTTCCCAAAAATTCCCGGAAAAGTAAACTTGATCCTTTTTCGTGCCGGGTCACTTTCTTGGTTCCAATAAGCGCGCACAAATCTCAATCATCCAATATGGGCTTCCTGATAAGCAATTCTTGCTCCAATTACTCCAGAAATGTCACGCCCCGGGGATTTGTTTTAGCGGAAACGATTCATAAAAGTCGAATATTTGACGTGTAAAATTTTTCTTTTGTTTAAAAGAGAATCCCTCTTCCCCGGCACGTGCCCAGACCCGCCACACATACAGGATCACTCTGCAAACGGACAGAGTCTCCCCTGTACGTGCACGGCGTAGCGTTCAGTACATGTTCCAACATACACAGCCATTCAATCACAACAGTTAACCAGCATTCTAAACTAATATCAGAAGAACATATGGCCGGTCAATTTGGAAAGGATAAATCCACAGTTTTTTGGAAGAGCGCCTACCCGGCGCTTACGTTTTGAAAGCTAGTTTCGAAATTAGCATAAATCCACAAGGTTTGAAAGCGGTGCCCACCCGACACCAAGTTTTGAAATCTCTGTCGCAATCCATAAATCCACAGGGTTTTGAAACCAGTGCCCACACGACACTTAGATTTTTAAAAACGGTTTTCGCAATCTTTTCTTTGGCTTCTGCTTTTTTTTTGATTTTTAAATGGCCAATAGAAATAAAAGGGAAAATATTCCACCAGGGGCACTAAATGTAGCCCGTACCGACATCCATGCCGACCCCACGAGGGTATCGCGAACCACTCACATAACTACAAAGTAATGAAAAGCGAGAGTAAAAGAATGAACACAGTCCAGGGTCCCCAGCGACCCAGCTGCTCCTGTCCCGTCCTCACCACCGCCTACCTCTCTCCCCGTCTGGACCCTGTCACGAAGTGGGATGTCAGTGACGCAGAAGTAGTAAAGCATGAGAATATAGTAAAACAAACCGTGAAGACAACTGGGGCAACCACCCTCCCAAGGAGGGAGGGAAAGAAATGGTAACCTGTATATCTGCATCCTGTAATACCCTGCCGCGTCGGTCCACTACCGACGGCCCATACCGTACCTGCAGCACCGCGACCGCGCCGGACAACTAAACCGGCGGGTCGCTCCGCTCGCACCTCGGCGCCTCAACCCCACAGCTAATAAGGGGCCCCACTACGTCACCTCGTGGGTATACACGGGTCCTACGACCTCTTTTCCGGAAAAGTGCACCCCTCATGGTGGCCAAACCGCGGGTGCACGTGTTGCAGCCTCGAGCACAGTAACCACAATGTATATGAAATAGTAATGCAGTAATCGCAATGTATATGAAATAGTAAAGCAGTAACCATGATGCATGAATCAGAATAAGGTATAGGCGTGTAAACTCATGTTGCCCTACTATTAGCATAGTCGAAGGAAAGACGGTAGCTGAAGCATCAAAACACGAGACTACGTAACTATCGATGTGTAGCAATAATCCGTAGCATCTAGAATAATGATTACTGAAGTGAACGGTGACATATAATATTTGAATTAAAACAATCGATGTGGTTCGATGCCAAATATCACACTCAACCCATTAACATGCATAAGCCATCACCCATCAATATTTAACCCCAGTATGCTTTGAATTGACCCCGTCCAATACGATAGAGTTAGATGCTAGGACCAAGAAAATAAAACCCACCTGAATGAAGGCCGATCCCGAACTCCCGCTAGCTACTGGGAGGCTGGTGCTGAGCAACTGGGCCCTGAATAATGAGATCTGGTCAGTAATAGACTCACGCAAATCCTTCCCGACGATCCGACAGCAACGAAAAGCTTAAACGGGAGGATATCGCCGATTTATCGATCAAAATCCGATTCCCGGTCAACGAGGACCTACAGAACCCTAACCAGATGCCTAGTAGATTTAAAAACACTATCTAAAGGCAGCTGATATGTCCAACTTACATTTTAGTCTAATATGTTCTTAAATTTGCATAACAACATTAATTTAATTGCCCGTTTCGGCTCGTTCTTGAAATCCGGGGGTCCAACGACGACGCCGTAAGTTTCAGCGCGTTCGTTACGTCGAGACGGAGGCCGTGCTCACAGTATTTGGGCCGAGACCAGGCCCATTTACAAGTTGGCCCATAAACACAAGTGCTCCCAATTAGTATTGTTGCGACTTAATATATACTTGATCTACAAGTGATCTAACTGGAGCATGGGGTTCAGTAATAACAGAGGAGTGGTGTGCTCACCTTGCACGCGTCGGAGGCCGGCCGGAAAGATGGCCGGAGCAACACCCAAGTTTGGATCAAGGCTCGGTTTGGGTGTTCTTGGAACAACAGTGACTCAGACCTGGAACCAAGGTGAGCATCAGTTAGAAGAGGTCCCCAGGAGGTCTCGGGTCTATGCGGGGTCGAGCCCCGGCGGCCGGAGGCGGCGGCGGCCGGAGATGAGCCCGAATGACAAGGCTCGGGTGCAAGAATTAAGACCCAACACAGAGGGGTGATCTGGGTTAAAATAAATTCATGGAGAGCTTGCTTAGGGTCTGTAGACCTCACCTGAGTGGTTTCCGGAGTCCCGGAGCGCCGGGGATCGCCGGCGGTCAGGTCGAGGCAAATCTCGGGTGCAATCCTGTAGATGAGGATGCCGACACTAAACCTTGCATGCAACCGGATGGGAGAGCTCCCAAGAGTCAGAGGAGCTTACCCAGTCGGTTTTCCAGCGTCCGGGAGCGACGGCAAGGCGGCGCCGGCGAGGTCGGAGAAGCTTCAACAGCCGTTAATGGCGGATTCCGGCGTTGTCCCTCCGGGCCGGTGCGAGATGGACCAAAAGGTCTGTCCTGATGTCGTGAGGCTTGGTGCAGGGTTGGCCGGCGACGGATGGCCGCGGCAGCGCCGGACGGCGGCGATCGGGCCTTGTGAAGAAAAACTCGTTTCTAGGGCACTCGTGCGCGGGCCCGATCCTCGTCCGATCGCGATGGGGCTTCGTGGGGATGTTTCGGTCACCAAGAGGACCCGATTCAACGGCTCAGATCTCGATCTTGTCGGCCGGATGAAGCCCGCGCCTTTGCCGGGAAAGTGGAGGAAGAAAGGTCTCCCCCGCGGCGGCGCGCGGCGGCGGCGGCGCTCGGGTTCACCTCCACTCGGCTTCTGCTACACGAGGGACCCTACAGGTGGGTTCTTGACCGCTCAAAACTCTCCCGAGCACCCTCCTTTTTCCAGCACCCGAGAGAGGATGGTTTCTCGAAGCCCTTCTTCTCCGGCGACTGGAGAGGCGGCGGCCGGTGCGGCTGGGTCCGAGGAGAGCGGCAGAGGAGAGGAGGTGGTTGCAGAAGCGGCTGAGGCTTGGCTTTAGGGTTTCTTCCAAAAACTCTAGCTCGGGTGTAGAGATCTATATATAGGGTTTGCTACAATCACAATGAAGTCCTTCTACACTCGGTATTTCAACCTAGGTCCACCACAAAAGTTTAGTCTTGCACTTAGGTCCCTCCCTATGCAATGGCACGCATTTCGAGGCAGATTCACTAGGGTCTTATGTGCAATTAACACTATTTTTTGCCTTGTTTCACGCTTTCCGAGGCGATTCGGTTGTCGAAACGGAAAATGGACTGCGCCATGACGTCCGGCTCGACGAGACCTATCAGGTAGCGATTTCTGATTTTCGAAAAACTGCCCGGATAAAATCGCGGTCCATAAAATACAGTTCCGGAATACAGTTTTCACGCTTTTCGAGACTCCAGGGTCGTCAAGCAGAAATTCCGTCAGCGCCATTGCGTTCGGAACGACGAAACCGTTCGAAACGACTACCTGAAGTGCTAGGATCGGTTTCCAGATAGCGATTTGGCAAGCGTTCGCACTTAGGGGTATTTGAATTTAGGGTTTACTGTTCATCAACAGTAACCCACTTAAGTGCACTGTGCACAGAGGACACTGTTACATTGGTCGCGAGATTCGTCCACTTCTTAGTTGAATTCTGGACGATCCGACCGTCAGATCGAAAAGTGCTGAATATGAATCTCGCTCAGTTCGACGAGACGATCGCAACGGTCAACTTGGATTTCCAAGATCATGTCCGGATTGGAAAGTAGCCTTTTTGTCTCGTAAAACGTGCAACTCGCACACTGGCAATTGACTAAATAAATCAACATAGGTCCTTTGAATTCAAAAACCAGGTCAAAAATTCGCTTTTAGACTATTTATAAAATATTTTGAGTTTTTACATCACTTACAACTTAAAAGAAGTTTCGTCCCCGAAACTTACAACTTAAAAAATTTCATTCCCGGAGCTTACAGCCTGAAGTCATACTCTTATGAAAATGCTCAAAAAGTTTAATCGAGGGCTACAAGTCAGTCGCAAGGTATCTACAACTCTAAGGCTACTGATTTAGACCCAATCTGGTACTCCTCATTACAGGGCAGAGTATTTTCTCAGTTCTTTCGACCGTCCGTTGCCTGCAGCCAACGTGCTTACCGAAAGAACAGCGGAATACCAAAGGTTTGTCGCCAACAACAAGTTGGGGACGCAACTCCTACCAGAAGGTATATCTCATACTTCCCAACACAATCTCAGTGCCAAAACATAACCTTTATCGAGGATTACTACCGCCTCGTGGTCACAAACATCGCCATGACTAACACATAGGCGAGTCCACGTCGATCCACAAAACCTGTGCAAAAGGTGGGGTCAATTTGCATCCGTCCCAAAACAGGGTTACCATCGGGCCCATAGGCCAACGAATTAAGACACGGGGACACTGAAGGGTCAGCAACTTGTTCAACCTCTAAGCAAACTGTGAGGCTAGTGCAACAATAGCAGTCATCTACTGCTGTGCCAGCAGCTGGACGATTACGAAGAGAACAGTGATTTAACCCTTAACCACCGTAACTGATCCGAGCACTCTGGCTCCATTGAAACATCAAGCCCACAGCCGAAACCCTGGCCGCGGCTAACCCTGCACTAACAGCGATCCCAAGAATCAGAGTGCGTACGACTAATAACCGAAACAACGAGACTCAACTGTGTGAAACACACCTGGGCTCCAAGCCCCTATGCCAATACCCTGCGCTCTCTCGTGAACGCAAGTCACCCTAGGGCTCGTTCCTAACCAAAAACCCAGGTATCGGATCGGAAAGGCGGAAATTGTGCATCGGAAACTGTGCAATTCACGCGCCGGCATGAAAATCGCTAAGGTTAGATCTGCTTCCTCGCCCGCAAGCACACTAGAATTTCTCGAGCGCTACATCACTCACACCTTAAAAGAAGTTTCATCCCCGAAACTTAAATACGCCAGGAATCCAATACATGGGAAAAGTGGCCAAACATGTCCGACTTGCGCTTCCCACTGGCCTTGCGCCCCTCGTGATCTGTACTGCTTCACAATCACAAACTCGCAACCCAATCCTCAAGACTATGCCTTGGTCATGGGGAGCTGGCGACAAAACCCAGGGAGCACGGTCCTACTTCCGTCTTGGCACCTGAGGGGGTGCGACACTCTGATTAACCTCTACCGCTCGGTCCCAATCCATTGCCCTTCCAAGCACCATGCACTGTGTCGAGCTGCATACCCCCAGACCAAACGATCACCTTCCCAACTAGGAGTATTCTAAGCTCTAGGTCCGCTCAACAAAAAGAAGGAGTCAAGCCCAAATGAACAAGATTTGCTAGCCCCGGTGGTCTCTTTTCTCAACCCTAGGGGGAATCCCAAGACCCCCACAACAACACTACTACACGAGCCCAAGCAACACGACTACATAAACGCGACAACCGAGCTAAAACGAGAAACAAAACTTAACCCGTACTCACACACCCCACAAGTCAGTTCTAGACTCCGCTAGCATAGCACTTAACCAACTATCTAGAAAACGGGACATATACTTTTCCCCCCGCTCCCCCGATCACTCGCGTTCTACGCTTCTATGCCTTATTCGATTCATTCATTCGTAGCTAAGTGTGGCATCTCCGTGGATGTCGGACACTGACTCTGCGTCCCCGGCCGATGATCTAGTACGGGCCATGTCTGTCACACATCACAAGAGTCAACTTTAGACTACCCTACTAACAACAACCATAAAGTGAGAGAAAGGACTCAACATTTTCCCCCCCCCTCGGTCACTCACGTTCTACAGTCCTATCCCCTACCCATTTCATTCGTATGTAGGCATGTGAGGGTTGTCCACGGATGTCGGCACTAACTGTTGTGATTGAAAGAACTCTCTGATACCATTTAATCTGTCACGCCCCGGGGATTTGTTTTAGCGGAAACGATTCATAAAAGTCGAATATTTGACGTGTAAAATTTTTCTTTTGTTTAAAAGAGAATCCCTCTTCCCCGGCACGTGCCCAGACCCGCCACACATACAGGATCACTCTGCAAACGGACAGAGTCTCCCCTGTACGTGCACGGCGTAGCGTTCAGTACATGTTCCAACATACACAGCCATTCAATCACAACAGTTAACCAGCATTCTAAACTAATATCAGAAGAACATATGGCCGGTCAATTTGGAAAGGATAAATCCACAGTTTTTTGGAAGAGCGCCTACCCGGCGCTTACGTTTTGAAAGCTAGTTTCGAAATTAGCATAAATCCACAAGGTTTGAAAGCGGTGCCCACCCGACACCAAGTTTTGAAATCTCTGTCGCAATCCATAAATCCACAGGGTTTTGAAACCAGTGCCCACACGACACTTAGATTTTTAAAAACGGTTTTCGCAATCTTTTCTTTGGCTTCTGCTTTTTTTTTGATTTTTAAATGGCCAATAGAAATAAAAGGGAAAATATTCCACCAGGGGCACTAAATGTAGCCCGTACCGACATCCATGCCGACCCCACGAGGGTATCGCGAACCACTCACATAACTACAAAGTAATGAAAAGCGAGAGTAAAAGAATGAACACAGTCCAGGGTCCCCAGCGACCCAGCTGCTCCTGTCCCGTCCTCACCACCGCCTACCTCTCTCCCCGTCTGGACCCTGTCACGAAGTGGGATGTCAGTGACGCAGAAGTAGTAAAGCATGAGAATATAGTAAAACAAACCGTGAAGACAACTGGGGCAACCACCCTCCCAAGGAGGGAGGGAAAGAAATGGTAACCTGTATATCTGCATCCTGTAATACCCTGCCGCGTCGGTCCACTACCGACGGCCCATACCGTACCTGCAGCACCGCGACCGCGCCGGACAACTAAACCGGCGGGTCGCTCCGCTCGCACCTCGGCGCCTCAACCCCACAGCTAATAAGGGGCCCCACTACGTCACCTCGTGGGTATACACGGGTCCTACGACCTCTTTTCCGGAAAAGTGCACCCCTCACGGTGGCCAAACCGCGGGTGCACGTGTTGCAGCCTCGAGCACAGTAACCACAATGTATATGAAATAGTAATGCAGTAATCGCAATGTATATGAAATAGTAAAGCAGTAACCATGATGCATGAATCAGAATAAGGTATAGGCGTGTAAACTCATGTTGCCCTACTATTAGCATAGTCGAAGGAAAGACGGTAGCTGAAGCATCAAAACACGAGACTACGTAACTATCGATGTGTAGCAATAATCCGTAGCATCTAGAATAATGATTACTGAAGTGAACGGTGACATATAATATTTGAATTAAAACAATCGATGTGGTTCGATGCCAAATATCACACTCAACCCATTAACATGCATAAGCCATCACCCATCAATATTTAACCCCAGTATGCTTTGAATTGACCCCGTCCAATACGATAGAGTTAGATGCTAGGACCAAGAAAATAAAACCCACCTGAATGAAGGCCGATCCCGAACTCCCGCTAGCTACTGGGAGGCTGGTGCTGAGCAACTGGGCCCTGAATAATGAGATCTGGTCAGTAATAGACTCACGCAAATCCTTCCCGACGATCCGACAGCAACGAAAAGCTTAAACGGGAGGATATCGCCGATTTATCGATCAAAATCCGATTCCCGGTCAACGAGGACCTACGGAACCCTAACCAGATGCCTAGTAGATTTAAAAACACTATCTAAAGGCAGCTGATATGTCCAACTTACATTTTAGTCTAATATGTTCTTAAATTTGCATAACAACATTAATTTAATTGCCCGTTTCGGCTCGTTCTTGAAATCCGGGGGTCCAACGACGACGCCGTAAGTTTCAGCGCGTTCGTTACGTCGAGACGGAGGCCGTGCTCACAGTATTTGGGCCGAGACCAGGCCCATTTACAAGTTGGCCCATAAACACAAGTGCTCCCAATTAGTATTGTTGCGACTTAATATATACTTGATCTACAAGTGATCTAACTGGAGCATGTGGTTCAGTAATAACAGAGGAGTGGTGTGCTCACCTTGCACGCGTCGGAGGCCGGCCGGAAAGATGGCCGGAGCAACACCCAAGTTTGGATCAAGGCTCGGTTTGGGTGTTCTTGGAACAACAGTGACTCAGACCTGGAACCAAGGTGAGCATCAGTTAGAAGAGGTCCCCAGGAGGTCTCGGGTCTATGCGGGGTCGAGCCCCGGCGGCCGGAGGCGGCGGCGGCCGGAGATGAGCCCGAATGACAAGGCTCGGGTGCAAGAATTAAGACCCAACACAGAGGGGTGATCTGGGTTAAAATAAATTCATGGAGAGCTTGCTTAGGGTCTGTAGACCTCACCTGAGTGGTTTCCGGAGTCCCGGAGCGCCGGGGATCGCCGGCGGTCAGGTCGAGGCAAATCTCGGGTGCAATCCTGTAGATGAGGATGCCGACACTAAACCTTGCATGCAACCGGATGGGAGAGCTCCCAAGAGTCAGAGGAGCTTACCCAGTCGGTTTTCCAGCGTCCGGGAGCGACGGCAAGGCGGCGCCGGCGAGGTCGGAGAAGCTTCAACAGCCGTTAATGGCGGATTCCGGCGTTGTCCCTCCGGGCCGGTGCGAGATGGACCAAAAGGTCTGTCCTGATGTCGTGAGGCTTGGTGCAGGGTTGGCCGGCGACGGATGGCCGCGGCAGCGCCGGACGGCGGCGATCGGGCCTTGTGAAGAAAAACCCGTTTCTAGGGCACTCGTGCGCGGGCCCGATCCTCGTCCGATCGCGATGGGGCTTCGTGGGGATGTTTCGGTCACCAAGAGGACCCGATTCAACGGCTCAGATCTCGATCTTGTCGGCCGGATGAAGCCCGCGCCTTTGCCGGGAAAGTGGAGGAAGAAAGGTCTCCCCCGCGGCGGCGCGCGGCGGCGGCGGCGCTCGGGTTCACCTCCACTCGGCTTCTGCTACACGAGGGACCCTACAGGTGGGTTCTTGACCGCTCAAAACTCTCCCGAGCACCCTCCTTTTTCCAGCACCCGAGAGAGGATGGTTTCTCGAAGCCCTTCTTCTCCGGCGACTGGGGAGGCGGCGGCCGGTGCGGCTGGGTCCGAGGAGAGCGGCAGAGGAGAGGAGGTGGTTGCAGAAGCGGCTGAGGCTTGGCTTTAGGGTTTCTTCCAAAAACTCTAGCTCGGGTGTAGAGATCTATATATAGGGTTTGCTACAATCACAATGAAGTCCTTCTACACTCGGTATTTCAACCTAGGTCCACCACAAAAGTTTAGTCTTGCACTTAGGTCCCTCCCTATGCAATGGCACGCATTTCGAGGCAGATTCACTAGGGTCTTATGTGCAATTAACACTATTTTTTGCCTTGTTTCACGCTTTCCGAGGCGATTCGGTTGTCGAAACGGAAAATGGACTGCGCCATGACGTCCGGCTCGACGAGACCTATCAGGTAGCGATTTCTGATTTTCGAAAAACTGCCCGGATAAAATCGCGGTCCATAAAATACAGTTCCGGAATACAGTTTTCACGCTTTTCGAGACTCCAGGGTCGTCAAGCAGAAATTCCGTCAGCGCCATTGCGTTCGGAACGACGAAACCGTTCGAAACGACTACCTGAAGTGCTAGGATCGGTTTCCAGACAGCGATTTGGCAAGCGTTCGCACTTAGGGGTATTTGAATTTAGGGTTTACTGTTCATCAACAGTAACCCACTTAAGTGCACTGTGCACAGAGGACACTGTTACATTGGTCGCGAGATTCGTCCACTTCTTAGTTGAATTCTGGACGATCCGACCGTCAGATCGAAAAGTGCTGAATATGAATCTCGCTCAGTTCGACGAGACGATCGCAACGGTCAACTTGGATTTCCAAGATCATGTCCGGATTGGAAAGTAGCCTTTTTGTCTCGTAAAACGTGCAACTCGCACACTGGCAATTGACTAAATAAATCAACATAGGTCCTTTGAATTCAAAAACCAGGTCAAAAATTCGCTTTTAGACTATTTATAAAATATTTTGAGTTTTTACAAGAAATCCAATAACTTGGGCCCGACACGTGCACAAACACCTCCCGAAGACACTAATCCAACAATAACCCTTAAGCGGGGATTCGGGTCCTCACAGGCTGAGTGGTCGGGATTTTTCTTAGTGTGGGATGCATGTTACACTCGTTCTTGGGGGCAGAGTGGAGTCTGGTATATGTAGCTGGTCTTATATCTATGGCGGGAGCCATTTGGGTAAACGGTGGTCCCGGAATGTCGTGTTTCTCTGATTTATGTGTCGCCACTGTGTTAGTGGCAGTAGTATACCATTGATAGCAGGACCTTGAACCTAGAACCTTTTTGGACACACATGATTTTAGTTAACCAATATTTTTCTTCCAAACATTGAAGGGTCGTCGGAGTCTGTTCTTGTCTGATTGGACGAAGGCATTAGCCCTTCGGGGTTTGGGAATAAAACTTGTTTTCTAACTGTTTTTCCTAAAATTACTAAAAATCATTAAAAATGGGTTTTTCTCAAATCAAGATGGTTTTACAAAAAAGGAACTACTTTTAGTCTTCACCCCACGTGGGTTTGAGTGAAAAATAGTTTTCAGTAATAAATGTCACATTTTTTCTGTAAACTTCCTCACTCGAGAGGATTCGAGTGGTCTGGGTTCTAAGGGCTGCCTTTCTCTTTGGGTCGAGAACAACGAGAGGCTATGCCTAGAGCCTATTCTTGTTTGATTTGGGTTGTAGGTTGTGACACCCCCGGAATTTGGATTAGTCCTCTATATAAATGATATAATAGGACTAAAAATCTCTAACCCGGCTATAGCATTTTGGATGGTAGCAAAATCCAAGAGGAACATGAGAGTTAAGCGTGCTAGAGCTAGAGTAGTTCTAGGATGGGTGACCCCCTGGGAAGTGGGGCGTCACAGTTGGTATCAGAGCCATTCACCAGCCGGAAATGTGAGATGAGTCTCGGCTGAGCCAGGGTTATATAGCGGGTAGAGCGAGGCTCCCCGGCTAATGACCGTTGTGAGTGGAGTGCAACTCCTTACAAGGTCGGCTAAGGCTGGCGAGACGAGTCTCACATCGCCTGCTGCTTGTGAATGTGCTTGAGCCTGACGTGGACGTCAGGGCTTAAAGGGGGGAAAAATGTGACACCCCCGGAATTTGGATTAGTCCTCTATATAAATGATATAATAGGACTAAAAATCTCTAACCCGGCTATAGCATTTTGGATGGTAGCAAAATCCAAGAGGAACATGAGAGTTAAGCGTGCTAGAGCTAGAGTAGTTCTAGGATGGGTGACCCCCTGGGAAGTGGGGCGTCACATAGGTTCTAGTCTTTCGGCGTTTCTGGACCCTTCATTGTTGTCGGCTGTGGAGTATACCCAGCTAGTGAGTTTGTATGTTGAGTTGATGTCCTATTTAGGGAGTCGTTGGGTTGACAGCGGTCCTGACTGTTCGAGTATTTTCCTGTTAGTGAGTTAGAAAGGTGATTTGGGTACTGTCAATCTTGTTGATCGTGGATTGGACTATAGCCTGCATGAGCCATATTGAGCTCGACAGAGATGCGCATATACTTTCCTCGGTGGGGTCGCGCCCCTCGAGTGCCACTCCGGAGCTAGGCCTGTTACTTTGCTATCGCAACTTGTCGACGCAGTCCCTCTGGCTAGGCCTTTTTTAGGCAGTCACGAACGCCCAACGTAAGTCCAGTCCTCCGTGGATGTAATGGTAGTAGGTGGGCGCAAGTTTGACTGGATCCCATGTGGCAGTCACTGTGATTGGGTTGATTGAGTATTTGGGTTAGAGTCGATGCATCATTTTCATCTGTATCACCCATTAAGCATTGTAGATAGAGGCATGATAGTTGTAGATTTCTTTCTAGCTTATCTTTACATTAGTACAGTTTTTCTGTTATCTTATGCCTCTAGAAGACTTAGTGGGCAGACCGTCGGGCTTGGTGGCGGTACCCACTGAGAACTACGTGTTGGTGTAGTTCTCACACCCGCTGGGGGTTCTTCCCCCCTCCCTTCCTCTTTCCTCTCCTTTGTTTTACAGAGTCTTCTGCTGGTGTTGTTGATTCTTCTGCTGCTGATCGAGTTGAGGGAGTCGCGAGCTAGATCCCTACCCGTCCTTGGAGTATAGCTGTACCGTTTTTTAGAGCTTAGTAGTACAGTCTGCTGGATTATTATTGTTAGTTACTTTTGAGAGTTTTATTTTTGAGAGACTTTTGTAGTGAGGTTCAGACTTGTACTTTTTGGAGTTGTATTATTTTTTATTTCAGTAGTTTACTTTTCAGCTCTGATATCTGTATAGCTATAGTATCTTTCTTTTTGCAGATTAGACGCTTCGTCTATACCGGGTTTTCCGTATGGGCGGCGGATCTATTGCCGGGCCCGGGTTGCAGTTTCGACCTCGGGGCGTGACAGTCATGGTGCACTTCACCGAGTTTTCGAATGCCCGGATCCTAATCTGGGTTCCCGAATCCGGCCCAAAACTCCAAAATTTGAGTTTTGCTTATTTCTTTGCTTTGAGTCCGTTTCTCGCGTCCGTTTGGTGCGCAAATGCACTCAACAGACAAAAATAGGTTCCTACACGTCGCTCACCACGTAGCCAAGCATCACAGGGATTCGGGTCACCACATTGAAACTCTTAAGGTGGAGTCAGTTGTTGCATCGTTACTTATCGAGGAGATGAGGCAGAAGTCTAGCCAAGGAAGCTCTTCGAGGGGGGCTATGATAGCACAGGGAAGACCTTTCGAGAGGGAGTGTGGTGATCGAGGAATGTCAAGATCAAAGTCCAAGGGCAAAAAGAAAGTAAAATTGTAGTGACCCCGATCCCCGTGTAGCTTCTCCCATGACCCGTGATGTAGAACACCTAGTGTTGGTGTGTCTAGCCCATAGTGCATCAAAGGGATGCCACAGATGGACCCTGTGAGGTATCTATAGCTAGATTGGCCTTCGGCTACATTTGCCGAATTTTTGAAAATGTTTTGGGACAAACAGAGGTTGGATTTGGATTCAGCGCAGAAAAACGCTTGAAAACGGCTATCTGCTTGTCAAATTCTGAGTCTGGATGCCCAAAAACGGACTTCCGAAAGTTTTCAGTGGATTTCGGTGCATGGGAGGGGTCGTGGACCACCGGCATGCCACGTGGGGGCCTGTCATTGGCCGGTTTGCAGCGCTCGGTCCACAGAGCGGCGCGGCTGGGTGCATAGGCCCGGCACAGGACACGTGGCGTGTGCTGGTTGGTGGGCGCAGAGTGCGCGGTTCACGGAATCCCCGCGTAGGTGCATGGACCCGTTGCAGGGACACGTGGCAGCATGCCATTGGCGGGCTCACGAGGCACGGCGCATGAGGGCGCGGGCGAGCGCCTCGGGGCGCATGCGTGGCAGGCGGTCAGACGACGCCTGCCCGCACGTGCAACCCGTGACGCGGGTGGACACGTGGCGCCCCGCTATTCGCGGGCGCCACCTACCCATTTGACCGGGCAGGTGCCACGTGGCGGCACCGCACGCGCCCCGCACAGCTTTTTGCTGTGCGGGACACGCGTCCGACTCCTGAAGGGCCACGTGGCCGCTCCGGACGCGCCCCGCATAGCTGTTTGCTGTGCGGGACACGTGTCAGCCCAGGGGAGTCATGGTGCAATGTGCCGCCGGATTCGGGCACCCGAAACCTGTCCGAGCGTCCGAAACCGGGGACATGGTTGGTATTATTCGATTTGTTAGGTTGGGCCTATATATAGGGCCCGAAATCACTTCTTTGGGCTTTTTCTCCCACTTTGAGCCCTCCTCTCACAGAGCTCCCTTCAGGAAAGTTGCTCCTCCCACTGTGCTGCATCCACCTGAGGATTTCTGGGATTTTACATGGCATGCTTTTCGAGATTTCCATTTCTTTGGCGCATCGCGATGTTCCTTCGCCGGTGATCCCTTCCGTCGCATTTCGGTGCACGAGCTTCCCCGGCCTACTCCGACCACCTTTTCAGGTGATTCTTGCGCCGTTGGATCCATGACAGGTAGGGCTCCGATCTTGGTACCTTTAGCTTCCCCTCGTTTTGAGTTTTTCTTGGAGTTTTTCCGAGCTTACTGGGACCCCTTTCTATGGTGATTTTTGGGACAGCACTGGGTTGTTTCGTGAATTTCTCCACGCTCGAGCATCGGATTGAGGCGTACCTATACTCGTTTCGCATCTACGAAATGCAAGGATTATCATCGTATTTTTCTAGGATTTTTCTGAGGCTTGCCCGAAGGTATACTTTTCCCCCTTTTCTTTGCAAAGTGTTACAGTTGTTGTGTTGTGGAGTTTCGCGCTCACCGCGTTGCGGAATTTGTAACTCGGCCTTCGGGGCTCGGATTGAGACGTACAGGTACTCGTTTCGAAGGGCTCGACGCGACGATCACAGCGGTATTTTTGTCGGATTTTTTGAAGTCTATTATATAGGTGAAAATTTCGCATCTTTGGGACTGTTACCAGCAGATTGTGTGTACTTGGATATTTTTGGAATAAAGTGTAACTTTGGACCTTATTGTTGTACCCAGGAGGGTTTGCGGGTATTTCTGAACCCGTTGGGACTGGGGAAAATTGGAGATATTTGTTCCTGGGTATTTTCAGCTGTTGGACTTTGGACAGTTTAGCACTGCCAGGTGGGTTGCCTCGTCTTCAAGATCTATGGACTATACATTAATTTTATTGATGTAGGATCATGCGTGGTTGTGAATGTACTACGTAGCATGCTAGGATGTGAGAATTGATATTTCCTACTGTTACATTGATGATCATGTGATGTTTCTGCTTTCTACAATCTGTTAAATTATTGTTATCTTGAAACTTGACCTAGCACCCCCGCCATATGCAGCATGTTCAACCAGACTATTAGAAAACTCCAACTTGGGCTAGGATATTATTGCTTTAGACATTACCACACTGTCATTTACTGTTTCATCCTGGACTTAGAGTTTCCTCGCCCGGATAGTTGGCCGAGAGGTCGGGTTGTTGTGGGATGCATGTTACACTTGTGTCTGGGGGCCGAGTGGAGTCTGATAGCAGTCTATAGATCAGTGTTTCATTTTGGGAGCCATCTGAGTGACAGTGGATCCCGGCTGTGTAACTTTCCAGCCTGTGAGTGAGTGAGTGTTTTGTGGTTACTGTCGATCTTGTTGATCGAGGATTTGGACTATAGCTTGCATGAGCCACATTTGAGCTCGATAGAGATGCGCGAATACTTTCCTCGGTGGGGTCGCGCCCCTCGTGTGCCACTCCGGAGCTGGGCTTGATATTGGCTATCGCGACTTGTCGACGCAGTCCCTCTGGCTGGGCCAGTTTTGGCAGTCACGGACGCCCTACGTAAGTCCGGTCCTTTTTGGATGTAACAGCAGTAGATAGGCGTAGGTTTGACTGGACCCTATGTGGCAGTCAGTGTAGATTGGGTGATCTGAGTTGAGGGATAGTAGTTGCATCATGTCCCCTTCTGTTTCACTCCTTGAGCATCTAGATAGAGGCATGGTAGTTGTAGAGTTTATTTTTCCAGCTTTTTCTTTCAGCACTGCATTTGTTACTTAATGCCTCTAGTAGACTTAGTGGGCAGACCGTCGGGCTTGTTGGCGGTACCCACTGAGAACTACTATGGGATGTAGTTCTCACACCCGCTGTGGTGTCTTTTTCCCTAGGGACTTCTACTCCTGTTCCTGCTGCTCCAGCTGCTGTTTCTGCTGATCGAGGTAAGGGAGTCGCGAGCTAGATCCCTACCAGTCGTCTGCCAGAGAGAGAGTAGATGTACCCTATTGTGACACCCCCGGAATTTGGATTAGTCCTCTATATAAATGATATAATAGGACTAAATCTCTAACCCGGCTATAGCATTTTGGATGGTAGCAAGATCCAAGAGGAACATGAGAGTTAAGCGTGCTAGAGCTAGAGTAGCTCTAGGATGGGTGACCCTCTGGGAAGTGGGGCGTCACAGTTGGTATCAGAGCCATTCACCAGCCGGAAATGTGAGATGAGTCTCGGCTGAGCCAGGGTTATATAGCGGGTAGAGCGAGGCTCCCCGGCTAATGACCGTTGTGAGTGGAGTGCAGCTCCTCACAAGGTTGGCTAAGGCTAGCGAGACGAGTCTCACATCGCCTGGTGCTTGTGAGTGTGCTTGAGCCTGACGTGGACGTCAGGGCTTAAAGGGGGGAAGAATGTGACACCCCCGGAATTTGGATTAGTCCTCTATATAAATGATATAATAGGACTAAATCTCTAACTCGGTTATAGCATTTTGGATGGTAGCAAGATCCAAGAGGAACATGAGAGTTAAGCGTGTTAGAGCTAGAGTAGCTCTAGGATGGGTGACCCTCTGGGAAGTGGGGCGTCACACCTATTTTGGTGATGTATTAGTATTGTTAGGATTTCCTTTTGGGACTTATCTTGTATATTTCTTTTTCAGTTGAGAGACTTATGTATTCTTGAGGATCGACTTGGGTTGTTTATCTATGGAGTTGTATATATTTTATTTTCAGCAGTTGCTTTTCAGCTTTGATATCTGTATAGTGTAGTTTATCTTTTGCAGGTTAGTCGCTACGTCTATACGGGGCTTCCCGTATAGGCGGCGGATCTGTTGGCGAGCCCGGGTCGTAGTTTCGACTCCGGGGCGTGACAAAAATTCTAGAATTGTGAAAAATTGGGGCATGTGAAGAAAGATTGTCGGGTTAAAAGAGTTGTTGGTAAATTCGATTCAAATAATTTTCAAGGTAATATAGTTGAAGCGGATGCTAAGTCGGCTAGTTCGGAGGACGGAGATGCGTTAGTCGCATTGGATAGATCCGAGCTTATTTATTATTGGATCTTGGATTCGAGTGTGTCATTCCACATGAATCCCTATAGGGAGTGGTTTCATACTTATAAGTCACAGGATGGTGGAGTTATCTATTTGGGTGACAACACGGCATGTCCGGTGGTTGGAGTGGGAGACGTTCGGATCAAGATGTTCGATGTTGTTATTCGGATGGTTTCTAATGTTCGGCATATCCCTACACTTCGAAAAAATCTTCTATCACTCGAAAATTTTTGCAAATAAGGGTTTAAATTCATTGGCGAGAAAGATCACTTGAAGGTATGTCAAGGTTGTTTGGTGTTGATGAAAGGAGAGCAAGTAGGTGGTCTTTATAGATTAGTGGGCGAGACTCAAGTGGGAGAAGCAGTTGTTGCAAGCGCAAAGGTGGAGTCTTCAATGGAATAGCATCGTCGTTTGGGACATATGAGCGAGCGCAGATTGCAGGTATTATCCAACCGTGAGCTTCTTTCATATTATAAGTCCGCGCCATTAGATTTTTGTAAAGATTGTATCTACGGGAAGCAACGAAGGTTGTCGTTTTCTCTATCACATCAAATAAGTAAGAGACATCACGAGTTGATTCATTCGAATACTTGGGAGTCACCCGATACTTCGTTGGGCGGATGTTCGTACTTCATTTCATTCATTGATGATTACTCTCAGAAGGCTTTGGTGTATATTCTAAAGCGAATGTACGATGTATTTGAGACTTTTAAGAAGTTCAAAGCTCTTGGGGAGAATGAAAAAGATTTAAAAATTAAGTACCTACGTTCTGATAACGATGGAGAGTATTGTTCAAGAGAATTTGACGAGTTTTGTAATGAGCATGGAATTAAGCGACATCTCACGGTACCCAATACACAGCAACAAAATGGTGTAGCGGAGAGGTTAAATATAACACTCATGGAGAGGGCCCGGAGCATGTTGAGTACCTCAAAACTCAACAAGAGATTTTGGGCAGAAGTCGTGAGCATGACTTGTTATTTGATTAATTGAACGCCAACAAAATCATTTGGTTTGGAAATTCCTGAAGAAGTCTGGAGTGGCAAGCTCGTTGATTACTCCTATCTTCGTGTCTTTGGATGTGATGCTTATGCATGGATACCGAAGGAGAAGAGTTCAAAATTGGATAAGAACTCTCGGAGGTGTATATTTCTTGGCGATGTGAAAGATGTTAAGGGGTATCGATTGTAGAACCCTACTACCCACAAGATAGTCATAAGTCGTAATGTTGTCTTCATGAAGGGTCCTTTCAAGGCACCAAGGAAAAGTAAGATGATGATGCTATAATTCAAATTGAGCTCTTTGAAACACGCGATGAGGTGCAAGTTGAGCAAGTACAGCAGGATGATGAAGTGGTTGATGATGAACCAGACTTAGAATCTCCGCAATCATCTGAAGATACAAATTAACCGATGGAGTCGCCAGCGGATTCCGGGCATCCTAGGAGGGTCATTAGACCTCCAGCGAGGTATAATGACTATATCACTTTATTTATTCCTTCTGCTAACCATGTTAGTGCATATGTTGCTTTGACGGAGGAAGATGAGCCGACTTCATATAAGGAGGCTTGTGAGTCGACCGATGCTGGGAAGTGACAATGCGCGATGGAGGAGGATATGGAGTCAATTCGGAAGAACAAAACTTGGGAACTTGTTGATTTGCCGAAGGGAAGGAACGCAATTGGATGCCGGTGGGTGTTTAAGGTGAAAAGGAATGCAGATGGGAATGTGGAGAGGTTCAAGGCAAGATTGGTGGTGAAGGGATATGCTCAGAAGCTGGGAATCAACTTCAATGAGATCTTCTCACCAGTGATTTGTCTTACCACTATTCGGATTGTCTTGGCGATCGCGATAGTCATGGATTTGGATCTCGAGCAGATGGATGTAAAAACAGCTTTCTTATATGGTGACCTGGAGGAGGAGATATATATGTCGCAACCGGAAGGCTTTGTCGAAAAAAATAAGGAGTATTTGGTTTGTCGGTTAAATAAATCGTTGTACGGCTTGAAACAGGCGCCAAGGTGTTGGTACAAGCGATTTGATTCCTTCATTATGAATTTGGGTTTCGATAGGCTTGAAGCGGATCATTGTGCATATTTTTGCGATTATGATGACGGGAGCTTCTGTATTTTGTTATTATATGTCGATGCCATGGTAGTCGCCGGAAATAACAATGGTCGGATATCTATCTTGAAGATTTAGTTAGCCGGTAAGATCGATATGAAGGACTTAGGAACTGTGAATCAAATACTCAAGATGAAGGTACTACAGGAGAGAAAGAATAGGAAAGTTTGGCTTTCACAAAAGAGTTATGTGGAGAAGATTCTGCGGCGCATCAACTTGCAGAATGCATAGCCAATTTCTACCCCATTTTCTATTCATTTAAAATTGTTGGCCAAGCAATCACCAGGTACGGAAGTAGAAAAGGCCGACATGGCTCGAGTACCATATTCATCGGCAGTATGGAGTCTTACGTTTGCCATGGTGTGCACGAGACCCGACAATGCTCAAGCAGTAGGAGCAGTGAGTCGTTATATGGCGAATCCAAATTGTGAACATTGGAATGCAGTGAAGTGGATCCTCAGATATTTGAGAGGCACTGCGGATTTCTCACTCTGTTCTGGTTCTACGGGTTTGGAGTGCATCGGATATGTGGATGCAGATTTCGCAGGAGATAAAGATAGGAGAAAGTCTACCATGGGTTATGTTTTCTCCATGAGCGGTGGTGCTATTAACTAGGAGTCGAAGCTTCAGTCGGTAGTCACTTTGTCAACGACGGAGGCGGAGTATATAGCAGTGACACATGCTTGTAAGGAGGTTATATGGCTAAAAAGGATTCTAGGAGAATTAAAAGTGAAGCAAAATGTGGTGCGAGTGAATTGTGATAGTCAAAGTGCAATACACTTGGCGAAGAATCCGACGTTTCACTCTCGGATAAAACACATTGATATTCACTATCACTTCGTGAGAGATGTGGTGGATGAGGGTTTTATCTCATTGTTGAAAGTTCATACAGATGTGAATCTAGTGGATATTTTAACGAAGCCGGTGGCTCGTGAGAAGTTCAATTGGAGCATGACTTCTCTCAGTCTTGGAGCTACATGAGGAGAGTGAGAATTTGGCAAGATCTTCAATTTTGTGTTTTATGGCGTTTGACACATGTTTTAAGTAGGAGAATTGTTGGATTATGTAAAATCATGTTTCGAGTCGATATCACGGTACTCAACTTCGCGATGGGTTGAATATGTTGGATTTGACTCTAATTTGATTCAATCTTATTCCTAAAGATTAGGAATGATCCAGAAATATTTTTGAAATGATTCTTGAGAGGAGATCGATGACTACAAGTGAACCGGAGACTCGAATGAACGGTGAAAATCGTTTTCTATTAGAATTAGGCTTTTAGAGTTATATTAACTCTTGTGATTTATCATTTATTTTCAAGAGTTTCATTGAAAAAATCCTACGTAAGAGAAAAACGTGAAGAGCCTCTATGAGAGAGCTTCTTGTAATCTAATTTTACTCTTATACTTTTGTATCGTGGATTAATCGAAAAACGCATTGAGGTGATCTTAACCGTGGACGTAGGTCGATACATTATTGGTCGAACCACGTAAATTTTGTATCCTTATATTTTCTTATTCGTTTTATTTGTTTAGTTATTTTCGTTACTTATTTTCTACAATCGTTCTCGTCTACTTTCATCTACAAAAGATTTTAATTTTCACTGCGCTCGTATACTGTGTAGGTTGAGATTTGCTCGATAACCCCACGGCCGATTCCCCTTCAATTCTCTCTCTCTCTCTCAACCAGCCAACTACAAATTTTGTCAATTTCTATTATCATGTTTAACAAGTGTTCACAAAAGTCTGAAAAGTAATCTAAGTTCGAAAAATAGTGAAGAAAAATAAAATAGATATGTAATTTACACAATTTGAGAAGGAATGAAAACTTTAATTATTATCAATATATATTAGGTACCAAAAAAAAAACCTATAAAAAAAGAGTACTCTAGCCCCAAATTAGGCCAAAACTCTCTCCATTTACGGCACTTCTCTTAGAGCAAATTTGTACAAAATAAAACCTCTAATGACGAGAAGCAACAAATATGGGAATAGAACTCGATCAAAAATGCTGTGGGCTATCCTAGGGACAAAACTTCAGTGAAAAACTGTTCAATAACATCAATAGAAGAATATAAATGCGCAGTATGTACGGAGCACCCCCAGGTGTTTCGTACATACTTCGCTTCTTCTCCGCGTTCTGCGCTCTGCGCTACCTGTGCCCACATGGGTTTCCTTCTTCTCTCTCTTTTTTTCCTCCCTTCTCATCTTGGCCCGAGTCTCTCTTCTCTCTCTCTTGCTCCCTCTCCTTCTACAGGTGGCCTTCTCCCCTACGCCATATTCGCATCTCCTCCCTCTAACTCCCGGTCGCCTCGCCGTACGGCCGCGCGGTGCGCTCTCTCCCCTCCGGTTCCCCCGCGCTCTCTCTTCACATGGGAGGATCCGTCTCCTCCTACAGATGGCCTCCTCTCCTAGCCCATTTTCGCATCTCCTCTCTCCAATCTCCCGGTAGTCCGCCGTACGGGCGCGGGCCGCTCGCTCTCCCCGGTTTCCCCGCACTCCTTCTTCACATGGTAGGAAGCTTCTATGCTCTTCTCTTCCACAGATGCCCTACCCCCTCTTCCATTGTTGCTCGGATGTGATGATGCCCTACGCCCCCCCCCCCCCCCCCCCCCCCCCCCCCCGACGCTCCCCTCCTTCTCTCTGCGTGGCGGTTTGGAGGTCCTGTTATTGGCCCGATTGAGTGGGTGGCCGTGGATCCGAGCCTCCCCGAGCCACCTCCCCCCCCCCCCCCCCCTCCCTTTTTGGTTTGGAGCCCCTGTTATTGGGCCGATGGATCGGTTGATTGTACATGCGAGCCTCCCCGAGCCGCCTACTATCTTCATCTCTCTCTTGGTTCGGTGCCTTCTGTTCTTCTGCTCAGTAGGTGAAGGCAGCTCTGTGATTTATGGAGGTACCTATGGCTGGTGGTGGCTTCGGATGCCTGCCTCTATACACCTGGGCATCTACAGGCTACCTTCATCATTACTCTGGTCTGTTCATCCTCATCTCTTCCTCTTTAGAATTTTGGCTATAAATAGCCCATAATGCAGGCAGTCATGCACACATCCCCCATCTCCCTGCTTTGCTTAATTTTTACTCTTTATATTACTTCCCTTCACACTGATTAGTTTGCTACTATATATTTGTTAAGAAAGGAAATATGGAAAAAATTTTGAACAAATTTGCTTAATATTTTAGTGAAAGAAAATATGGCAAAAAATTTGAATAAATATGGTTAATATTTTAGTAATACTAAAACACAAAGAACAACAAATGGGACTGTCCTTATAGAACCAGCGGACCCACTACAAGTTATTATCTTGCCGTAGTCCTTTACCGTACAAATTGCCTTCGCGTGGTTGCACAGGTAAGAGGAATCCATAAAGATTCCGTGGGTTGTTGAGTTGGGTAATTCTGTTTTCTTCAATCTGTTACCTATTGTATGTGTACGATTGCATTCCTTCCATTTTGTCCTTTACCAGTTTGATATTGTATTTGGGTTTGGTTCTTTTCTCTTTTAATTTCCACCTTTATTGTGTCGGTCTCAATGCCGATTGTTCAATTGTCGTATAGTAAGTTGTTAGATGAAATAATTGACCTCATGGGGATGGAACTTCGTGAGTGCGCAGTTACTACTGCCGCTGAAGGATGGTTTATAGGATATATAGATCTTCCGATTCCCCATGACGGTGCGATAGTTGATGTCCTACGTTGTTGGGGTGTTCCGTGCTTACAGATACAAGCTGCAAAGGAAGATGCAGCACGTGCTGCGATCTGGAAGATGAAGAGTGAATTTCAACTCGAAATTAAAGATACCAATTATGATGATTTTGTGCTTTATAAAAATTTGTATGATCATTTAACTCTGCAGAACGGTGAGCTTGTGAACCGGTTTAATGATCTGGAACGAGAATACAATCTTTTGAAGGATTGTTACCTCGCAGGTCTTACCGAAAAAACCGGTCTCATAGCTGAACAGGCAAGTATGCGTAGGACAATCGATGAGTACCGTTCTATCATTGATAACCTCCATACAGGCCGTGTCGGTACTACCCGCCGCCATGATGAAGCCGGATCCTCATCCTGAATGAATATGATCTTCTTCTTTTTTTTTTTTCCTTCCCTTTTATTTATGTTATATGGTATATGTATATAATAGGTTAGTCGTGGACTTATGTTCTCTTTATCATGCTTTTTCCTTTTGTTTGCTGCCTTTTATTTTTGTTGTATGGTATATGGACCTATGTTCTCTTTATCATGCTTTTTCCTTTATTTTTGTTGTATGGTATATGGACTTATGTTCTCTTTATCATGCTTTTTACTTTTGTTTCCTACCTTTATTTTTGTTGTATGGTGTGTGTATATAATAAGTTAGTGTTCAGCTTATGTTTTTCTTATCATGCTTACATTGGGTTTCTTTTGTTCACTTATATATAATAAGATATTTCAAAAAATATGGTATCTACTCTTAACTTAGATTATTCTTGAGTGTTCATGCTTTGACTCTAATTAGTTTACATATTTTGTTTATTTAATTCGCACTTCTTTTCTAATTTATTTATACATGTGTTGTTATTGTGTTTATTTCTTTTTTGTTCTGGGCTACGATGGTACATACAGAAGAACGTCAATTTTGGATGGCATTATGTAGAGAGAAGCTCCAACGCGTCTATCTTTGTTATTGTTTGTTTGGTTTATATTTGGGCTGGTCAATTGCATCGAATCTAAGTTCAAGGGTGCCAAAAAAAAAAAAAAAAACGTATCAAAGGAGGCATAAAGTTTAGATTTTGATAGTTGAAAATCTAATTTTGGCGGGACAAAATGCTAAGATGTGTTTGCTGGTTTCCCTCTTTGACAACAACAGGAAAAGAAAACAAAAAACTGAAATTGGTACCGAATGAAGCCTAAAGTTTAAATTTCTGATGTTCAAAGATTGCTTTTGTCGGAAAGGGATGACTATAAAGTGTTTGTTGGCTTCCCTCTATCATGAGTGTTTGTTGGTTTGCTTCAAAAGCTAAAATTGGTATCAAATGAGACCTAAAGTTTAGATTTTTTTTGTTCAGAATTTGATTTTGTCCGAAAAGGATGACTATAAAGTATTTGTTGGTTTGCCTCTATGACAACAATGAGAAGGGTGATCTCTATGGCAACAAGAAAACAAAAAAAAATGAAATTGGTATCGAATGAGGCCTAAAGTTTACATTTTTGATGTTCAAAGTTTGCTTTTGTCGGAAAGGGATGACTATAAAGTGTTTGTTGGCTTCCCCCTATGATGAATGTTTGTTGTTTTGCCTTGAAAGCTAAAATTGGTATCAAATGAGACCTAAAGTTTAGATTATGTTCAAAGTTTGATTTTGTCGGAAAATGATGACTATAAAGTATTTGTTGGTTTGCCTTTATGACAACAATGAGAGGGATGATCTCTATGACAGCAGGAAAAGAAAAAAAAAAATGAAATTGGTATCGAATGAGACCTAAAGTTCACATTTTTCATGTTCAAAGTTTGCTTTTGTCGGAAAGGGATGACTATAAAGTGTTTGTTGGCTTCCCCCTATGATAGGTGTTTGTTGCTTTGCCTCAAAAAATAAAATTGGTATCAAATGAGACCTAAAGTTTACATTATGTTCAAAGTTTCATTTTGTCGGAAAATGATGACTATAAAGTATTTGTTGGTTTGCCTTTATGACAACAATGAGAAGGATGATCTCATTAGATAACTTTATATTTAACACAAAACTTTTGTCAAGGTGTGTGTTGGTTTGCATCTATGAAAAAGTTTAGATTATGTTCAAAGTTTGATTTTGTCGGAAAATGATGACTATAAAGTATTTGTTGGTTTGCCTTTATGACAACAATGAAAAGGATGATCTCATTAGATAACTTGATATTTAACACAAAACTTTTGTCAAGGTGTATGTTGGTTTGCATCTATGAATATAAAGTGTTTGTTGATTTCCCTCTATAACGAATGTTCGTTGGTTTGCCTAAAAAACTGAAATTAGTATCAATGAGGCCTAAAGTCTAGATTATTGATGTCCAGAGTTTGGTTTTGTCGGAAAAAGATGACTCTAGAGTATTTGTTGGTTTGCCTCTATGTGCAAATAAGAGGAAGGTTGTTGGGGATCTGTTAATCAAATATTATTGGTTAACCAGCAATCCAAATATTATTTCATTTTTGTTTAGTTATATACTATATATAGTAAGTTAGTGTTGGACTGCTGTTTTCTTTATGACCGCTTAACTTCCTTCTGTTATAAAATGTGATCTTCCTGTGTTTCGTATTCGTTCTTCCAGTTTAATGTTGGTTAATTTTAAAAATGTGGTATTTACTCTTAACTTAGGTTTTTCTTGAAAATTCATGTTTTGTCTCTAATTAATTTATATATTTTGTTTGCTTAATTCACATTTTTTTTGTGATTAAATTTCATATTTGTTTTATGCGTTTCTTTCTTTCTTCCTTCTTACCTTTTTTTTTTTCCCCTGGCTATGATGATACATATAAAAGAACAACAATTTTGGATGGCCTTGGGTGTTATGTTAATGATTGGAGGAAGTGCTAGGTATAATGTCGCTTTCATGTGGCTTCAACCTAAAATCGTGCGTTGTGTGGCTAAAATTTGGGCAGTTCCTCTGGTGGTCTCCAATTGTGGCGATATAAAAAACCAATTATTTGCCACCACCTTTTCGCAACCAATTGTTGTTTACACAGTGATGACTCGCAAATAAATTGTGCCTTCTATTATCGATACCCGCTTTCGGTGTGGCTTCAATCTAAATCGTCTGTTGTGTGGTGAGAATTTGGGCAGTTCTTCTGGTGGTCTCCACTTGTAGCGATATAAAAAAATCAATTATTTCGTAGCACCTTTTGGCAACCAATTGTTGTTTACACAGTGAGGACTCGCAAAATAAATTGTGCCTTCTATTATCGATGTCCTGTGATTCAGTCTTGAGATTATCTGAGCCAAACATTTTACTGTTTTCCCAAACTTTGGAAATTTTCTGTGATGATAAATAAATTTTGGTTTTTGAATATACTGTCGCGTGTATTCTATCTCTGTTCATCAATTTTGAAATGTGTGACTTTGATTGTGTTGGGTTTTCAAATATTTCATCGAAAGTGATAATTCCTATACTTTTCTACATGCCATGTTTAAAATAGATAATTTTTATTGGGTTCGAGGTTATTAATTAATTGTGGTAAACTCCAGAGGTTGTTATCTTGGGTTTCCTAAGTTGCAACTTGAAATTAGCATCACGTTAACTACAAGTACTAGCTTCAAAGGGACCTATTATATTAATTTACTCAAAGACTAGCTTAATGGAACGGTAATTTGTAAAGTTCTAATTACATAAAAGTTGAACTTAAATAACCCAATCGATTATAAAGCCAAGCTCCAGAAGGGCCATTTACAAAAATGGGCTTTAATATTCAATAGATAATTTGATTGGATTTCTTAATTGTAAGAAGTGTTGATTCCAATTACATAAAAGTTGAACTTAAGTAGGCCATGGATATAAAGATAAGTTCCAACGGATTAGTTTACAAAAAGGCTTATAAAATTCAAGAGGTAAGCAAAAAAATGTCGGATGTACCTATCTTAAGTTTATGTATGTGAAGATACATTCCAAACTTCGAAGGTGGTTATTTTTAGATTTGTGTATGTAAAAATGAACTCCAAAGGTTGAAGTTCTAATTACATAAAAACTAAACTTAACTAGCCCATGGATATAAAGATAACGCCAATAGGATTAGTTACAAAAATTTGCTTATAAAATTCGGAGAGATAATTTGATTGAGTTGTTTAAATTGCAAAGAGATGTCAAATGTACCTGCTTAAGTTTATGTATGTCAAGATGAATTCTAAACGCGAAGGTGGTTATTTCATATTCATGTATATAAAGATGAACTCCAAAGACTCAAGTTGGGAAGCTAAACTGTTTATGTATGTAGAGGGAATCCAATGGTTTGGGTTAGGAGACTAAACTGAATATTATTGTTTGACATGTTGGCATCCATTTTAATTAATATTATGAAAAATCAAATTGAACAAATGAATGTCCCGTTAGCATTTGAACTAATATGATATTGTTCGACAATTTAACACGTATTTGATTAAAAGTTAAAAAATAAGGCTTCCAAAAACCAAAGCATGAGTTGGAAAAGCTATTCTATGCTTTTGTTTTGTTATATCCTGTGTATAGAAATTAGTGTGTGAACTTTCATTCCCTCTATGATGGTGGACTTTTTGTTTTATAGCCTATCATTTCTATGTTCATATTGTGTACGAGGAAAAAATTAAAGGAGTAAATATCTTTTTAGAATTGCATGTTCCTTGCTTTCCCCCCCCCCCCCTGGTTTGAGAACGTATATGTG
>CM055074.1:29491717-29556937 GCA_029204045.2 Tillandsia leiboldiana | reverse complement strand
ATAATTGGTGCTATGATAATTGTTTCAATGTAACAGAATTAGAGCATTGAGTTGCCTATCTCTGGATGGTTTGCAATTATGCAAGCAACCTTATGCAACTATTTATGTAATTCTGTATGCAAGATCTAGGCCTTTTCCTTTCTCATTGGTTGGTCATTTGGAGCTTGAGAAATGGCTATGATAATTGTTTGGATGCAGCAGGATTAGAGCATTGAGTTGCTGATCTTTGGACGGCTTACAGTTATGCAGCAATGATTATGCAGCTATTTATGTAATTCTGAGGTTTCGAAATCAGTCTCCTTCAAAAATATAAGAACATAACTTTTGTATACAGAAGTTAATGTTGTACCTCATCAAGAACTTTAATGGTGTACCTCATCATTAAAGTTATGTTTAATGGTGTACCACATCATGAAATTTAATGGTGTACCTCATCATGAACTTAACAGAGCTATTATATTAGAGAACAAATGCAAGTAATTAAATAGCTTAAGCAAGATCTTTGGATGGCTTGCAGTTATGCAAGCAACCATTATGCAACTATCTGTTACGCATTTGTTCTCTAATTAGTTTTGTTGCATTAAAATTAGTTTCTGTTGGGAAGTTAAATATTGATTTTCCTCGCAGTTTATGAACAATAAAATCTGTCATTCTCGCATTTATAATTTTTTACAGTTTGTAGTTTACAAATGTACATATTCTCTTACAAATGTATGTTTCGATTAAGTAGTAGCAGGTTGGTCACGCTTAGAAAAACCTCCAATAAGATGATTTGTGTTCCTTTAAGGTTTTTGTGTTCTCTAGGACACTTTACAATTTTATTTTACCTTCATTTAGTACCTTTTTAGTTCTCTTTTTTTTGCCAATGTTGATGAGGTCTCTCTATAGCAGGTGTTCCATTTTTAAAATAATAGGTACATGTGCATTTCTATTTAAAATAATAGGTATACTTAGAGTATACTTACAAAAAAGAGTCTAAAAAACGCTGAATAAAATACGAAACAATTGGAAATCAGTAATCTCTCAAATTTTTGTAGATTGTAGGAACCAGTATATAACAATAGATGATTACATAGGGCGCTACTCAATCTTAGAATAGAAATGTCATTTTCTTTTTACATTAGAAGAATTGCATTTCTTATGAACTCCCAACTTTAGATGATTACTCTTGACCAATAGAAATGTCATTTATGCAAGCAACCATTGTGCAACTATTTATGTAATTCTGAGGTTCCAAAATAACATCGATTTCTTAAAAATAACTATGATAATTGTTTCCACGGAGTAGCATTACTATTTATGTAATTATGTATGCAAGATCTAAGCCTTTTCCTTTCTCGTTGGTTGGTCAGTGGTAATCCAACAAAGAATTGTAACATTCGATGTATCAACTCTAATCCACCTGGAGCGGTAATCCAACAATGGGTCGATGTGAAACTCAGTAAGAACGTGCCTTCAGCCTGAAACAACCTAGAAATGTAAAGGAAATCAAGAAATGTAAAAGGATCAGTGCAAAACTAAAGCTGAGGAAAAGAGCCAATGTTAAAGGGGAGTAAAAATATTTAACTGTATCTTGCATCCAACCAAGACAAAATCAAAAGTTTAACCAATGCAGTCAATCAAAATAGGAACAACGCAAAACCGAAGCCGAGCAAAACCCCCAATATTAAAGTGAAAAGTCATTAAAGTGAACACCCGAACCACAAAATATGTAAACTGAACTATTAAGATAAAAATCCAAAGTTTTCTGCACTATCAGCCAAGCACCACAGATTCATAACATTTGTCTACTTTAATCCACAGGTTAAGAGAGTATAGAGAGAAAAATTAAGAGAGCACAGTGCATATGTGAGGGAAGAGTAACTACACTTCTAAGCTTTGGACATAACAAAGAATTATCTTCATAGATGTAGCCATATATTTATGTATAGACTAGAATCGAGAATAAATATGATGTAGAGGTTTTATCCTATTTCCAATTCCTGCTCATTTCTAACTTTGCATATTTTGAACTTAGAACCCTGCAGTGTATGTGTATATATTTACATTTTATCCCTGTTTGTTCCTGTACACTCCTCTGTTGTTTATTCTCTGTTTGATTTTATTTTTTTCCTTTCTAGAATATGTTCTCCTACTCTATTTGACTATATTGGAATGTTTGGTGCCCAATTTGGATGGATAAACACATATTGTCGCACAATTTTATGACTTATTTCAAAATGTGAGGATTTTTATAATATCTGCTGAGGTAATGGATGAATTTTACGCAATTGATCGAGCGATTTCTCTTAAGTTTCCATTGTGTTATGTGTATATATTTACATTTTTTTAAATTGCCTATTGCTTATGTGTATTCTAAATTAATTGAAGTAATTGGTTGCAATTTGTATTTGTCATCGCCACTTCCATTTCTACTTTAACACTACAACAAATCAAACACAATCAGATTTCAGACTCAAAAATCACCGTCGCTGCCATCACTAAATTCTGCGGCGATTGCTGTCTATATTGCAGCAGCTTGCTGCTGCCTGTCCTGCAGGCTGCAGGCAGCAGCAGCAGCGCCAGCCTGGTGCTGCCTTGCAGGCCGCAGGACAGCAACAAAAGCACCAGCCTGCTGCTGCCCTGCAAGTAGCCCTGAAAGTAGCAGCAACAGCTTGCTGCTTGCCTACCCTGCAGGCTGTAGGCAGCTAGCTGTCTGCCCTGCAACCTGCAAGGCCCGGTTGTACTCTATTGTTGTTGAAATTCCTATCGTTTTGCTACCGTGCTGCTTGCTGTTTTAAGGAATCTTCATGCTTCTTTCCTATTTAATTTTCTCTCTTCCTTCCCGGTTCTAAATATTGGTTTAAGCTGCCACTATCTTCACTTGGCATAATTAGGCCTGTTATAGTCAATTTTAATTATTTTGAAATAAACCCTTGAAGCTTCATTCTTTTAAAAAAAGTTTGAATGGAAAATCTTTACATTTCTTTTCATTTGAGTTTTCTCCATTAATTGAATTGTGAATTTCTTAAATTTAATGGTTTATTACCAATTGTTACTTCTTAGTTAATTGTTCCACAATTTTTTAGTAAAAAAGCAATTAGAAGAACTTTTGTTTAGTATTCAACCCATATTCTTTTACCCAATGTTTTTTCTGATACTAATGTTCAGTTGCCCGGCCTTGGGTGCTAAGTTACTACTTGGTTGGCGATGGTGTTCATGCAAAAAATTCATACTGTTGGATGGCTCTAAATATTTGTCGGTGACCTTCGGCAACCGGCTGTTGTTTACACACTGATCCTACATCAAAAAAGAAGTATTGCTTCCATTCTCTGCTCTTTCTTTGGATTAAGTCGGAATATTATTTGACCCTCACATTTTAAATATTTTTTATTACCTTTAATTTATGTGATGGTGATTGTTCATTTATTTTCGATCTTCTTTTTTGACTTTAAGTGCATAAACATTTCCTATTTTGGAGTTCACTCTTAATTACTTTGAGTTCTTCCCTATTTTTTTCTGGTTCTTCTCTAATTAATTTACATTCTATTTTTGGTGTTTAATTATTTTTTTGCGGGCTATGATGATACATAAGGAATAACAACAGACTTTGGACGGCCTTGGGTGTTGGGTTACTACTTTGGTGGTGATGGCGTGCATGCAAAAAATTGGTACTGTCGGATGACTGTGAAGAACCAAATGTTCTTTCTGCAACCCATTGCCAATACTCGCTGCTTGCATCCCCAAAATTTGTAAGGGTGTTGTTCCTTTCCTCTTCTCTCACTCCAGCCTAAGTATTTGTGTTGCCTTTGTGTAAAAATATGAATATTTCTCGGTGACCTTCGGCAACCAGCTGTTGTTTATACTGTGACCCTACATTGAAAAAGAAGTACTGCATCCATTCTCTACTCTTCCTTTTGATTGAGTTGGAAAATTATCTGAGCCTCGCATTTTAAATATATTTTTTTTACCTTTACTTTACATGATGGTGATGATGGTGTTCAATATTTCGTCACATCTTCAAATTCTGATTTTGTAAACAATGTTGTCGCTGGATTTTTAGATGTTTTAGTGTTCTTTCTTGCTGGCTTAGAGTAAATCTGCACCTATATGAAGATCTTACATTGCTTTAATTATTTATTTCAGTTTTGTAAGCTTCAATCGATGCTTTCTACTTATTTTTCTTGCCAGAGCTTACAATGGTTTACTTTTTCAATTCTGTTCACTACATACTGTAAATCTGCACCTATATAAAAATCTTACAATGCTTGACTTCTTTATTTCGTTTTACTCAGCTTCAGTCCATGTTTTCTACTGCATTCTTCTTAATCAATCCATGCTTTAATATAGGTGAAGTAGAAGCATGGATTGAAGCATGGATGCTTTAATATAGGTGCAGAACTTACAATGCTTTACAATACATGCTTTAATTCTGCACCTAATTGAACTACAGCACCTATATGCAGAGCCTCATTACATGCTTCAATCCATGCATCTACTGTACCTATATGTAGATCTTACAATGCTTTACTACTTTATTCTATATTAGTAAGCTTCAATCCATGCTTTCTACTGCAGCCCGTTGGCAGAGCTTACAATGGTTTACTTCCTTAATTCTGTTCACTCGATGCTTCACTCCATGCTTTAATTCTGCACCTATATGAGGACCTTACAATGCTTTACTCCTTTATCTTGATCCATGCTTCAACCCATGCTTTAATATAGGTGCAGAGCTTACAAAGCTTAACATGCTTCAATCCTAGCTTTAATTCTGCACCTATTGAACTACTGCACCTATATGCAGAGCTTCCGCCCATGCTTCACTCCATGCTTTAATTCTGCACCTTTATGCAGAGCTAGAACCCATTGTTGGGTTTCCACAGTTGCTATATTATGCTAATAAACAGTGGACCGGATGCAAAGATAAAGATGGCGATGATGTGTAATCAAGGTACTAGAGCAACTTAGCACTGTTTGGTATGGTACTAGAGCAGTAGTCAAACATCAATTACAACTTACCCTCATTAATAACATAGCTTTTGGACCAATTTGTCAAGTAGAAAGATGATACTAACAGCTTTAAGTGATAATTGGTTGAGTTCCAACTAACAAAAAAAAAAAGTTAAGAAGTTTGAAATCCTCAATCGGATTCCAATCATCTGATTTGAAACCCAACACGCATGGTCTATGATATCCATATTTTGAATTTAGTACGTACGGATTTTCATTATATTGAAACTAATATGTTAGCGAGGATAAAATATAACAAATGAGTCATTACTTACTGATAAGATGCGGGAATGCAAGAGGTACGCCTGCAGCAATTGTCTTGTCTTATCTTCTAAAATTTGATTATTTATGTAGTTTCTTTTATTCTTTCACTTACATAGTTCTAGAGTTGATGCATTTTCTCGCATTCATTTCCTTTCTGGTGCCAATTCCCTGTTTTGGTTGTTTTCTAGACTTATCAAAGAGTTTGAAAGAGTGATGAAGGAGGAGGAGAGCAGAAATACTCGTGAAACCATCAAAATGATGAACGATAAAAAACAATCAATGCTATTATTTCATAAAATTATATAGTATCTAAAAGGTCTACTCTGGCCTCTTCTTTGGTAGTTCTATTTGTAACTTTACGTTCTACTAATTGGAAGGTTGACTTCTTTACAGGTTAAAAAGTTAAACTCATATGTCGCTCTCAATAAACAGTAAGTTTTCATCCCTTGCACTAATTCTGCGCTTATTTATGCATATGCTTATTAAGTCTCTGTAAATTGGATTGTTTGATTGGAGACTTTATGCTCACAGGTTTTCTTGGTTGAAATGCTGTATTCTGATCTCGAATACTATGCTTATTCTAATAGCGTCAACTCAGAACACCAATCAATATGTAGGGAGTGCAATACTTCCCTCAAGATGGAAAATGAATGAACTTACAAGACAAATACAAAAAAACATTAATTGGGGAATCTACCTGTAACTTGTGTGCTCTAAAAATAATGTCCTTAAAGGAATAATATGTCAGGTAGGACGCACTTTATCATTTAAGTGTGACATTACATCGTAAACATGTCTTTTAAGGAGCAGTAATTGAAGAACATTCATGCAAAAATGTGGGTTGGAGCCTGATTTGGTCGCACTTGTGAGTACCATTCTAGCTTCTGCTCAAATTGGATTTTTTAAATTGGGTTTCAGTCATTTCATCTAAAGTAATCCTGCAAATATAATAAAAATACAAATATACGGATTAAACTTCAACTTATTTCTAATTGGGAAGAAGTAATAGAGATAAGAAAAGTAATTTATGTGGACAAATTGAATAGTTACCAAGTTGTTAGAGATAAAATTTTATTCTGCTCAATTAATTTTTTTTCATGGTTCCCTTTAGTATATGGTAATAAAACTTTCTTGATGTTCTATTGCATATAAAGTGGACTGCTTCAACAAGTACCCCAAAACAAAGAACAGAACTGGTCCTCTCTCTGCGTCACCTACTAAACAACAAACTAAACAATTTCTAATAACCTGCTAAACTTCAAATTCTTTTGAGTGCATCACTTCCTGAACAAAAGAACTTATCTCCAAATATATGGAAATTTGATCCTTATATTTAGAAAATTACTTAAAATCACTGAAATTATTTTTAACTTACTTTGCAGGGTGCTTCTCTACCTGCTGATGGTAACAGAATACAAGGACGAGAAGAACAAAAAGAAGATGACGATAAAATTGAAGAATTGATCAAAAAACAGCTGCTGCAACTACTGGTGCTTCCAACTACTGATGCTGCTTCTTCTCCCGGCTACTATTGATTCTAATTCTGCTGAATTGTTCCTGGTTGGCAAATACAAAAGAAATAAGTTACCCAACTTACATTTGATCCTAAAAATTTTAATTTAATCCTAAAATATATTGCCCAACCTCCAGTTAGTATAATTTTTGAATGTAAATGTTACCGCACTTTGCTAATCATTTGTAAATGTTGTTGTCGTTCTCCAAATGCAGAGTGGATTCTATTGTCAATTTGTAAGTTTATGTTCCTTCTGTATGTTTGTAAGTTCGTGAATGTTACCGCACTTTGCTAATCATTTGTAAATATTGTTGTCGTTCCCCAAGTACAAAATGGATTCTATTGTCGATGTGTAAGTTTTTTCCTATTCTTCTCTTCTCTGCAAGCTGCATTCCTCTCATGAAATGTGTCCATTCTCTTTGCTGTTTATGTATCTAAAATTTACTATTCTTTTCTTTCTAAGCTACATTTGTCTCTTCTTCTCTTCTCACCTTTTGTTTTTTTGCTTAACATCTCCTTGGCTATATTTCATGTTTTGCGTTTCGTAAACATTTATTATTTTCCCTGCCTGTTAACTCTGGATGAACTCGGTAGACTATTGCGTTGCCTTTTGACAATTGCGTTGCCTTTTAACTACAAGGTTATTTTGTAGATTAGGTAATAGTTAACAAAAAAAATGAAATAAAAAATAATATTTATTAAATAAATTCTACCCGCGGCGCAGCGCGGGCCTTCACTAGTTTTATTATAAAGCTGACTCGCTGTCGCGTATTAGTTTTATCTTCATCTAGTAATTTATTAAATATTTTTTAATACTAAAATTATAAAAAATATTTTAATTTATTTTAAAAAAATAATTATAATTTTTAATTAAAAATAAAAATAACACATGACGATACATTAAAACTTCTTACATAGAGGTTGTTGGAAAGCTCCCATTGAAATTTTTTCTCCATCCTGTGACACATAGAGGTTAACCTAGTACTCTAAATCTATCAACAAATCATATAAATTCATTAATGATATATATCATACTTTCATTTTCATATATACTAGTGTAGTAAATTACTAGACCCAACAGATAAATATTACTAAAAAAAATAATAAATAATAAAATATAAATATAAATATAAATAATTATTTATAATTATTTTTATTAAATTTTATTATTTCAGAAGGTGATCATATGTCATATCATTTTAAATATACTATACTTGAAAAAAAAGTATTCATACGTTCTTTCAGATGACAAAGTAAAAAGTGGTAATAAAAAAATGTTCTGAAGGATAAATGAGTTAGGAAGGTTTAAGAAAAAAGTGAGAAAAGTAATTGAAAAAAAAAAAAAATAGTAGATTCGATTCAATATATATATATATATATATATATATATATATATATATATATATATATATATATATATATATATATATATACTCAAGAGAGGAGAGAAGTGGGTTCAATAAAGATGAAGAGTCAAAACTGAACCGAATCCAAAATTAAAGAAAATAGAGAAATGATAAAATAGGAGATGAGGGTAAACCGGCAAGTAAAGCCTACCTAGGATGTCAACGGATCGGATTCGAGACGGATTTTTAAAAATTCAAATTCAAATCGGAATCCAAACCCGACTATCAAATTCGAATCCGAATCCAAATCTGACGGATTTTAAAAATTCATATCCAAATCCGAATCCAAATCCGAACCCGAATCCGAAAATTCAAACCCGAAATAATTATTTTTTTTTATAATATTTCAAAATATATTATATTAAATTTAAATTTTTAAAATTTAAATTTAAATAAAGTATTAAATATTTATATACACATATATTATATAAGGTAAAATTAATTCAGATTTGGGTCGGGTTCGAATTCGGGTCGTGTACAATCAAAATTCATATTCACATCTAAATCCGTCGAATTTTTATTTTTTATACCCATATCCAAATCCATATCGTTTAATATCGAGTAAATTCATTCCGCTCAAATTCGAATTCGGATAAAATTTCAGATATCCGTACCATTGACATCCCTAAGCCTACATTCAAAAATACACGAAGATGATGATGCCACATGTGTTAATTATTAAAATTTAATGTTTTTAACCGATTCCAGAGAAGTCCGGCAGAATTTAGTAGTTGTTTGAAAGTTGTGTGAAAGGCGCAGATTTTCTTAAAATTTTCGTTTATGCATTAATCACCACGCGTTTTGTACGTGTAGATTTTATATTTTGAATCAGCGCTCCCAGCGAATTGATTAATAATATTACAATTACAAACATTGTAGTGCTTATATACGTTGTGTGAAGCTCAACATGCTAGCTAGGGAAGAATATTCCTTCAAATATGTTAGCATTAATTTAATTTAAATGTAATTTGGAAATTTTATTTTAGCCTATTATGTCTCTTGGATGGCTCAATATCATATAAATTTTGTTTGACAATTTGTACATCACTTACTATATATAATTTTTGTTCTAAATGAAAACTCATAAGTTACTGTAATACTTTATATAAATTATCATATCCAAGTTACTGGTTTAGATAATAATCTCATAAAAAAATGGTATCATTGGCTGACCACACCTATGAGCCTAGGCCAAGCCGGGCATGATCTTTGCTTTTGATTCGATCCACCTGTATTTAAATTATTTTTTTTTTGTTTTTATATGTTAGCTTACGTGTGTTATTACTTCTTAGAATTGAGCTCCTATACTTTTAAAAATATTAAGTTATTAGTGTTTATAAATTTTTGACCCTTTAATAAAAGAATAAACGGTTAGAATTATAGTGAACTTTAAAATTTAATGAATGATTAGTAAATTAGTATAATCTAAATAATAAAATTAATTTACAAATTAATTTTAATAATAAAAATTTTATAAGTATTAAATAATTAATATTTTTACGAGCATCATAGTGAACTCTTACTTTTTGGCTTATCTAATAACAATCAAAATATTCGTTGGATCCATGTCTTTTTATTGGCTGTCTGCAACGGCACTTTTTGCCTTATCTAATAACAATCAAAATATTCGTTGGATCCATGTCTTTTTATTGGCTGTCTGCAACGGCAGTCCCTATTGGCCATTCGCTGCGGCAACTTTGCCCATATAGAAGAGGAAGGTCCAAGTATTTTGGGAGTATTCGGTGTCATCTTCAACCTCTCCTACTTTTCTGGAGTTAACATTTTATCTCTGAATTTTACTCTATTTTGCTAGATCTTTCAAAATTTATTTGGTATGGACGGCACTACCTTGAATACATACTGACTGAATAACTCGTAATCATTGTATTATGAGAAGCTAGTAATTATCAAAATCTCGTGAAGAAATTAACAATCTTATTTTTAGGACCATACATGCTTAGCACCGGCTCAACCCACCAGCCTTATTTAATTTGTTTTTCTCTATAATATTTTGATATGGATTCTTGCATATGATTTTTCAAAAAAAAATCTTTTGTGCTTTCAAATCAAAATATTTTTTAAAAAAATTTCTACTCAAATAATAAACTTATTTCTAACAAAATCTTATATATATATATATATATATATATATATATATATATATATATATATATATGTGGATGTGGATGGATGCTTATCGATCACCACCTACAATCATAAGACTGTGCCCTCTGATACTCTTTGATAAGTAATTATAGGATCAAAACCATTGGTATCTAAAACCTTTCACCTATTCAAACTTTACACTCTTGAATTTTAATATGCATTGCAGTTTGATAATTAATTTTAGGGTCAAAACCATTGGTTTCTAAACTTTTCACTTATTCAAACTTTACTCTTTTGAATTTTATTATACATTGCAATTTTGTTCTAAAAGTTCATAAAATCTAAGATTCAAACAGCTGACTTCTTCAATTCCTACCGGACTAAGTGAGGCATTTTATTGAAGGGGATAAAAATAGTCATTTTATAGAAAAATTACTGTCAAGAACTACAATGCAATATATGCTAAGAGTGTTGTTAAATAGCATCACTGATTAATTTAAATATTATCAAATATAGTAACTCAGCCCTATTATACTCGGGACGGTTTTGACTGGCTCGTTCGTGCAGGTGACGAACGAGCGTCGCACGGATTTTCGTCAAGTGACTTTAATCCCGTGACAAGCAGTATCAGAGCCCGGGATCGACGGAGACGGTATGGTGTGAGACAAAGGCTATGTCGTAGAGACGAGTACGGCAACACAACAACCATCGACGGTGCAACAGGTCGCGCCGGAAGATAACGAAGGACAAGGTGAATCCGAAATGCATCATAGCAACTGGGATGACTAATCGACGGAAAGGTTTGATTGATATGTATTAAGTGAGTCAGCTTCGCTAGATGCTTAGTGTCTTTGGTGTTCATTTTGCCTTAACGGTCTGTGCCTGACCAAGTCGAGTCGTGTCCTTTCATTGTAATCCACTTTTTCGTTATTAATAAATTATCGATTGTGTTGTGCCATCTTGCAAGACCTTTTGTGTGCCTTTCTCTCGATACTCGATCAATAGCAATTTGCGGAATTGCGCTTCGGGACGGTTTTGGCTGGCTCGTTCATGCAGGTGATGGATGAGCGCCGCACGGGTTTTCGTCAAGCGACTTTAACCCCGTGATAAGCTCCCTGTTAACATATCGAGGAGCAGATATATCCTTACAAAGTTTAACTTTTCATATTTATTCATTCAAAAGTCTTAAGTTGTTAATATATATCTCTCTATTTTATTATCGTTATTTACCGTTTATTTTTTAATAAAATATAAATAAAACGTCAATTTTATCCTTGCAAATTAAGTATAATATCGGAAAAGATAAAAAAAAAAAATAATTACCTCACTCATTAACCAAGATTATATAAGTATTTAAACTATAATTAACTTAATTTTTCTAACGAATATTGACGGTAATGATATGAACAACTTGGAACTTTTAAAAAAATAAATATAAAAGCTAAATTTTATAGAAATACATATGTTATTTGATATATTTATAAAAAATTATATAAAATTAATCCTAAATTTTATATACCGCATTGTTAGGGACTTAAAAAATTTCAGTCTAAGTTTCTAGCCCAAACCAAAGTGGGCTTGACAATGAGGCCCAACTTCAACTTCATTTGTGGGAAAGTGGAGAGACTTGCAACCTCCTTCATCAATGCCATTAATGACATCAATTTCAATGGATGCCAAGAGTCATGGATAACCTACAAGTTTGTAAGTAGGCTTAGTGGATATTTAATGTAGACATTAGTGGGTGTCTTAAATGTAGGCTTAGTGGGTGAGTTATGTACATGAGCCTATAAATAAGGGAGTTGGCTAAGGCCAAAAAAACAAAAAGAGAGAGTTGTATCTTGTAGTTGTTATTTTCTAAGTAAAGAGAGTACTTAGTTTTTCTGCGGAACCACTAATCCTTTCTCTTTTCTCTTTGTATTTAGTCGTAGAGCGCGAAGGTCCGGGCTAGCAAACAGAAAGTAAGGCTTGCACTCTTCGAGCAGGAAGGCAGGCGCCGCACGAACTTTTGCTAGGCGAAAAGCTTAAGTCCGTGATAGTTGGTATCAGAGCCGGTTCGAGCTAGGAACCATGTCAACATCAGATGCTGGCATCACCGATGCTGCGGCTGAACCTCCAAAGCAATCCAGGCGAGGCTAGAGCAAAGAGCGGCGGGCCATCACGAGGGATGACGCTCCTTTGGAGGACCGCCTCGCGTTATTGAAGGATGTCATGGCAAAAATGGGAGAACGGTATTCTAATTTGGCTGAAACTTTTGGAATGTTTGTTGATGACATTCGCGGAATGGAGGAAAGTGTTTCTATTGCAATGACAACCTTTCGCTCCGAACTTCAAAAGCTTCAGGAGACCATTACTCGTCGAGACGTGGAGCAAAATACCCTGATCGAGGATCTTGTTGTTCGGGTCGATAAGGTTGAGGACCTTAAGTCACGGGTGACAATCCTTGAGAAAGCGGTGGGGAGTGGTCCTGAACCTCAAAGGGTGTATGCTTCAAAGGTACGTGTTCCCGAGCCTCAATATTTTAGGGGAACGTGCGACGAAAAAGAAATCGACAACTTCCTATGGCACATGGAGCGCTACATCAAGGCGCTGTGGCTAGACGAATAGGAGGAAAAAGTTCAGGCCGCATCCATGTACCTCACTGATGATGCGATGCTGTGGTGGTGTCGGCGATCCGCAGAGGCCGAGAAGGGCTACTGCGAATTTAAGACTTGGGAGGACTTTGTGCGCGAGCTTAAGGCGTAGTTCTATCCCTAGCACGTCGAATATCTTGCAATGAGGCAACTTCGAATGTCACGCCCCGGCGTCGAAACTGCGACCCGGGCTCGCCAACAGATCCGCCGCCCATACGGGAAGCCCCGTATAGACGAAGCGACTAACCTGCAAAAGATCAACTACACTATACAGATATCAGAGCTGAAAAGTAAACTGCTGAAATAAAAAATATACAAATCCTCAAATAGTACATGTCAGGTCCTCACAATACATAAGTCACTCCAAAACTAAAGCTCTCAAAAGTGAAATATACATGATACATCCCAAAATCACTGACAGTACTAGTACATCACCAGAAGGGTACATCTACACTCACAGGAAGAAGACTGGTAGGGATCTAGCTCGCGACTCCCTTACCTCGATGAACAGGATCAGCAACTGGAGCAGCAGGAACAGGAGTAGAGGTCCCCAGGGAAAAATCACCACGGCGGGTGTGAGAACTACATCCTATAGTAGTTCTCAGTGGGTACCGCCAACAAGCCCGACGGTCTGCCCACTAAGTCTACTAGAGGCATAAGTAACAAATGCAGCACTGAAAGTAAATGCTGGAAAATAACTCTACAGCTACTATGCCTCTATCTAAATGCTCAAGAAGTGGAACAGATGGAAACATGATGCATCTACTATCTCTCAAACATAATAACCCAATCTACACTGACTGCCACATAGGGTCCAGTCAAACCTCCGCCTACCTACTGTCATTACATCCAAGAAGGACCGGACTTACGTAGGGTGTCCGTGACTGCCAAAACTGGCCCAGCCAGAGGGACTGTGTCGACAAGTCGCGATAGAAAGTAATAAGCCCAGCTCTGGAGTGGCACTCGAGGGGCGCGACCCCACCGAGGAAAGTATCCGCGCATCTCTGTCGAGCTCAAATGTGGCTCATGCAGGCTATAGTCCAAATCCACGATCAACAAGATCGACAGTAACCAACAACACCAACTCTCACTCACAAGCTGGAAAACCACACAGCCGGGACCCACCGTCGACTCAGACGGCTCCCAAAAATAAAACACTGATCTAACACTTCTACCAGATTCCACTCGGCCCCCAAGCGCGAGTGTAACATGCATCCCACAACAACCCGACCACTCGGCCCACTATCCAGGCGAGGAAACTCTAAGTCCAGGTAAAATAATAGATAACAGTGTGGGAATGTCTAAAGCATAAATAACCTAGCCCAAGTTGGAGTTTTCTACTAGTCTGGTTAAACATGTAGCATATGACGGTGTGCTAGGCCAAGTTCCAAAGATAGCATTTAATTTACAGATTTAGGAAGCAATAAATCAATATGATCATCATAGAAACACAAGTAACATCAATTCTCTCTTTCTAGCATGCTCCCTAATACACTCACAATCATGCATGATTCCTACAATATAGAATTACTGATTAGTCCGCCAGTTTTGAAGACGAAGTGTAGTAACCCAGATCCCCATGTAGCTTTACCATATGTTTCGAGGTGTGGAATACCTATTATTGGTGTGTCGGGCCCACAACACGTCAAAGGAATGTGTTGGATGGACTCAGAGAGGGTTTGGGTTAGAGCCTCTCTTTTGGCTATGTTTTCCGAATTTTAGAAGTGATTTTAGGCTGTTTGGATGCTGTATTTGGATTCAACGCGGAAAAACGCTTGAAAACGGCTATTTACTTGTATTTTTCTGAGTCCGGACGCCCAAAAACGGACACCCGGAAGTTTTCTGTGCAAAATGGTGCACAGGGGGAGGGAGGGGGGAGCCGTGGACCGGCCTAGGACACGTGGCGAGCTGCGATTGGCCGGCGCACGGTGTCTGGTCCACGGAGTAATGGCGCTGGTGCACGGTGGACCGGCGGGGACGCGTGGCAACCGCCCATTGGTGGGTCTGCGCTGCGCGGTCCACGGGGCAGCGCTGCTGGCGCAGGGACCGGTGCGCGCCACGTGGCGGCCCCGGATTGGGCGGCCCATGTGCGCGCGGTGCACCCACGGGCGCGCGGCTGCGGCTGTACGTGCACGCGGGCGCAGGCGGGCGGGCGGCGCGCTGCCGCGCCGGCTGGCGTGTCGGGCGGGGCGGCGCCGTGCCAGCGACTGGCGCCGATCCGTGGGCCGGACGCGTAGCAGCGCCCGATTCGCGAGCGTCGCTGTCCGCTGTTTTGCGGACACGTGTCGCACCCAGGTATTTTCGAGCGCGGGCTGGGCCGGGCTGCGGGCTGCACTGTGCGGGCCCGAAAAGTTTCGGGCGCCCGGTTTTGGGGACACATAGGTAATTACCTCAATTGTTTTTTTGGGCTATAAATACCTCCACCTCTCTCTCTTTCTCTCCTTTTTTCGAGTTCTAGAGAGGGAATGATAGGGAGAGCTCTACAGCAAAGTTGTTCCTCTTGTAGTTTTTGATCTCGTGGTGGATTCCCAGGGTTTTTGGAGGCTCGACAGCGGCGATCTCGTTTTTACAGTGCGCCTCGACTTTTCTCCATTTCGGCCCGTTTCCGTCGCATTTCAGTCGGGATTTTCCTGTGCACAAACCAGGAGGAATATTTGGTCGATTTCTATGACAGTGCGTTCCTAAGAGGTAAGGCTTCGATTTTTGTGTTGACCACTTCGCCCCGTTTCGCACTTTTGGCATAGTTCCCAAGGCATTTTTGACCCCCCTTTTTCTGTGATGAATTCTGGACAGCACCGGCTTGTTCGATTTATACCTTGGCTTAGGAGCTTCGGATCAAGGCGTATAAGTACTCGTTTTTTATCTACTCGTCGCAAGGAACGCAACCGTATTTTTTCTGGATTTTTCGGAGCACTGTACAGTGGTGAAAACTCCTCTTTTTCCGTGCTGTTTGACAAACAGCAAAAGCTGTATTTTGGGATTTGTGTTTACACCGGGTGCGTTGTTCTGTACAGTTGTGCACTATTTTCGGCGAGTTGCGGGGTTAGAGGTCTGTGGACAGCGAGGAGGCTATTTGGGTATGGATTGAGCTTTTCGAGGTGGGTGGTTGTTGCTTACCTCACTTTTGACTAACTCACTAGGAGTATTAGAGATCCCCTATTTTAAAACTGATAATCGGTATTCCAATTGTGAATTGCATGAGTAGACCCCACAAATTATATGACAGCTCATTTATGTTAAATTGGGACACTGTTGTTGGGACAAATGCTATATCATAATCTCGCATGCAAATGACTTATCATGTTGGTACAGTAAGATCAATCTTTTTAAAATAAATATCAGACACTTTTTTTATAATTTTAAAAGAGAACAATTGCATGCTTGTATGGACATCTAGTTAGGAAACTATTTATTTCTACACTATCATATTGGGACTTGACTTAGAAGAAATCATGTTTCGTTGCTCTCCTTTTTATTCAGATGCATGTGGCTCGGTTTGAGCAGGGTTTTGGGATAGTTGTAGTTGAGGTCATCGAGTCAGGGACGGGATATGTGCATGAGCCTATAAATAGGGAAGTTGGCTAAGACCAAAAAACAAAAAGAGAGAGTTGTATCTTGTAGTTGTTATTTTCTAAATAAATAGAGTACTTAGTTTTTCTGCGAAACCACTACTACTTTCTCTTTTCTCTATTTTTGTATTTAGTCGTAGAGCGCGAAGGTCCGGACTAGCAAACAGAGAGCAAAATTCGCCCTCTTCGAGCAGGAAGGCAGGCGCCGCACGAATTTTTGGTATGCGAAAATTTTAAGTCCGTAGCAGCATGCCCCTTAGTAATATAGTACCTAAGCTAGTTTTAATAACCTTCCTCGATTTCAAAATATCCTAATCAATTCAATTTATACATCTGCCATTTATTATTGGTTTGTCTCTTCCAATATGCACTGGCATTGAATAAACTAAATCTAACAATCAAAATTTAATTTACGTACCCCTAGAAATATTACTAACTCCATTAATTAATATCAAACTATATATAATGCTAGGAATTACAGCGACTATTCATGCATTAATTGCACCTTAATACCGTAGTTGAGCAGATTAATTAACTCAGCAGAAGAGCAACACTACACTCGCATATACCAGTGAAAATGGTTAGGATAAACTTAGTTAAATCGGCAAAAGATAAATTTAAAAAATATAATATTAAATATATATATATATATATATATTAAAATTTATATGATTGGATTACCGGTGGTCTATGTTCGAAAACAAAGCAAAATTCTTTATTAACATTAGAGGCAAAGTAAAATTTTTTATTAACATCAGAGGCAAAGTACACAAATTAAATTTTTTGAAAAATCAAAACTCTAATTCCATCCAAACATCGAATTCAGTACATGTACGTCCCAGCTCTCTTTCTCTCTCTCTCTCTCTCTCTCTCTCTCTCTCTCTCGACCCCGGTGTTACCATTTGTGTACCAAAAGGAATTTTTCCAAGCACACATGTACGGCTTCTTGATTGGCCTAAATAATTAACAATTTGGTTAATTAAAAGTTCAAAATTTTAATTATAGCTATCTCTCTCTGTTCCGGTGGGTTGGGATATAAATTTAAAAAGTATAAATTTATTTTTGTTTGGGATAGTTTGCTATTCCGGAATAATTAAGTATAAAAATTAAATTGTGTTTGGTTAAAAAATTGGTATTTTCTATAATAAAAAAAACTATGTTTTGTTAAAATTATAAAATAGTATAGAATAGTAAAAAAAGATGATAGATTTTTTATCAAAATGCCAACTTTATCCTTATCTTTTATATATATAAATTAATTTTAATTATTATAAATTAATTAAAATGACAATTTAATTGTAAATAATAAATTATATCTTACCTAAACAAATTTTTTTTTTTATATTTTATAATATATTTTAATAAATAATAATTAATAAATAAAATTGGTAAACATAATTAGTAAACAAAGTATAAAAAATATATATATATTTTATAGTATATTTTAGTAAACATAATTAGTAAATAATATATTTTAATAAATATAATTTCAGATTGGAAGGTAAGCTAAAGTAAAAAAAAAAAAAGTTACATTCATTGTCCCTAAGTATAAATCTTATTCTATGAGGGAGGTGGAATAGAGCTTACCGGGTTATCTTGGAATAACCCGTTAAGCAGGAAATATTTTAAACCTTTATCCCTAGATTTTTCTGTCTGTTGTTTGACAAGAATTAGAGGATAAAGAAAATAATTTCTCCTTTATCCCCCAACCAAACATGATCTAAGTTGTTCGACACCGAGTTCAATATAATACATGGATAAAAATTTGTATCCGAATTCACATTCAAAAATTAAAATACAGTTGCAAATATAAATGTTAAAAAATCCAATAATGCTAGACCGATTTCACTACTAAGATATAAAACACTACAATAAAATTATATTATAAGGATATTTTAAATTTTTTAAAAATTTAAAAATAAATATCGCTGGTAAAAATACTGACAGTTACTATCAGTATCGTTATATGTGCCGTCGTTAGGATGTATAACGATATATTATCGTAATGTGTTTTAAAAATATGTTTCTATAATTTAATTTTAGATATAAATAAAATATAAATAGAACACTTGTACAAAAATATTACAAAAATATATTTCTATAATCTAATTTTGTTATAGGGAAAGGAGATGTTAATATACATTGTAGATGGATAAAATAATGTTTAATCGTATTCTTTATTTATTTTGTTATAAATTTTACATTAGATCATTTTTATTTATTAAAATATTAAATTTTATTAAATAAAATATAGATATACAAAGTATATATGAATATGAATGTAAATATTTAATTACATTGTATGTCTTATTCGCTAAATTTAGATCAAATTTATGTATCTATATTAGTATGTATTATTACTCAAGTAATATCTAAATATAAATCCGAATTTACTTTTAATAAATATGATAGCAAAAATTTGACATTCAACATATATTTGCATGTGAATTAACATTCAAAAAAATATATAAATGCTGATATAATTTTATTAAAAATTCGATCGTATACACTGTTTTTCACCCTACTCGCATAGAGGCCTTCGAAAATCATGAGGTGAATCACATGAATTACAAGGACACAGGGCTGGTCAACCACACATGCACATGTTTGTTCCATAAATTATGAATTCGTTGGCATAAATTCTAAAAAAAATAATTTTTGCATAATTAATCTTTAGTTTGGAGAATTAATTTTGGTTAAAAATGTTAGAGTGTTGAGTTTTGATAAAAAATAATTTTTCTATAGCGATTTTATAAAATTATTTGACAAAAAAAAAAATTTCATTGTAAATAATAATTTTTTACTAATTTTTATTTTAAAATAATAAAAAAATTGAATTTAAATTAAAATTTTAAAATTTAAATTTGTACAAAAATTTAAATTTTAAATTTGCACCAAAATTTAAAATTTGATATTTTAATTAAAAATATAAATTTAAAATTTAAAATTTAAAATTTCAAATTTTAAATTTTAAATTTTAAATTTAAAACTTTTAAATATAAATATAAATTTTTGATTTCAAATTTGAAATCTAAATTTAAAATTTAATTTTTGAATTTTAAAAATTTTAAATTTGTAATTTGAAAATTAAAACTTATAATTTTAAATTTTAAATTATAAAATTTATAATTTATAATTTATAATTTATAATTTATAATTTATAATTTATAATTTATAATTTATGATTAAAAAATTCAAATGCAAAATAAAAAATTAAAAATTTCAATCTAAAATTAAAATAAAATTTTAAAATTTATGTTCAGTTTTCAAAAGGCGAATTTTAGTTACTTTTAATTTTGAGTTTCGAAAATCAAAAAACTAATTGTAAAGATTAGTAGCATATTTTATAGAAATAAAATGGTCAAATTCTTTATTAACTTAAAAAAAAATTGAATTCGAAATTATTTTTTAAGATACTGTTTGGTTGAATATCATAAAGAGAGAATTAGATTTATTCTTCTTAATTATTCTTCCAAACTGTAGGGCCCCAAAACCCCATGTAGCTTTTTTTCGTGAATCCACGACGTGAAACACTTTGTATTGTTGTGTTGGGCCAGTAACGCATCAAATGGATGTGTTTGATGGACTCAGTGAGGTTTCTGGATCAAGCCTGTCATTCGGCTGCTTTTGTCGAATTTTAGAAGAGGTTTCAGACTGATCGGAGGTCGGATTTGGATTCAGCGCGGAAAAACGCTTGAAACGGCTATTTACTTGTATTTTTCTGAGTCCGGATGCTCAAAAAGGGGCTTCCGGAAGTTTTCAGTGGATTCGGGTGCATGGGAGAGGCCGTAGGCCGGCCGGGTGCCACGTGGCGGCCTATTATTGGCTGATTCATGTTGCGCAGTCCACGGAGCGGCGCCGGTTGGCGCATGGACCCGGCGCGGGGACACGTGGTGCCCAAGAGTGGCCGGCGCGCGATGTGCGGTCCACGGAACCCCGCGCGGGTGTACAGACCGGGTGCGGGGACACGTGGCAGCTTGTGATAGCCGGGCTCATGCGGCGCGGCCCACGGAGGTGCACGACAGTGCCTCGGGATGCGTGCGCGCTTGGGGGGCAGGCGGCGCGGCCGGCGAGGCGTCCGTGGGCGCGGTTGGCAGGTCGCGCGGGCGGGCCACGTGACGCCCTACGATTCGCGGGCGCCACCCACCCGCGTTGACGGGGGCACGACACGTGGCGGAGTCCGGAAGGCGTTGCACTTGCTGTTCCTGTTCGGGACACGTGTCATGTGCAGGGCACTTCGAGTGCTGGTTGGACGGAGTGTGGGATCCTGTTTGGTGCGACTGTTGGATTCGGGCGCCCGAAAAGCTGCGCCCGAATCCGAAACAGTGTGCTTTTTGGGTTGGGCCTATAAATAGGTCCCCTTTGCTGGCTTTTGCTCGTTTTGCTGGGCCTTTTCACATTGGGCCTTCTTCAAAGAAATTGTTCACCCTTGTGTTTTACATCTTGTGGAGAAGTTCCAGAATTTTTGGAGGACGCATTTCGACGTCTACTGCGATTCGGCGCACTACGACGCACCTTCCTTGTTAGCCTTTTTCGTCGCGTTTCGGTCTGTGGACTCTCCTGGGCTACCCCGAAGGAATTTTCGGGTGATTCTTGCGCCCACGTTTTCAAGACAGGTAAGGCTACGACTTTTGTATTTTCAGCTTCTCCGTATTCCGAGGTTTTCTTGAGCTTTTCAGACCATTTATGTGACCCCTTTTTTCTGTGATGAAATTTTGGACAGCACCAGGATTTTTGTGGGTTTTCTCTGCACTCGAAAGTCGGAACGAGGAGTGCAAGTACTCGATTTACATCTACGCGTCGCAAGGAACATCATCGTAATTTTTCTGGAATTTTTGGAGATTGCTTCGAAGGTGAAAATTATACTTTTTCTGGACAGAGTACTGCAGACTTTTGATCTTTGGAAGTTTCGCGTGTACCGCGGTGATTAATTTTTATCTTGGCCTACAGGTGTCGGAATGGGACGAGTAATTACTCGTGTTTCATCTACTCGTCGCGAGGATCGCAATGGTGATTTTTCCGGATTTTTCTGAGGACTGCACTGAGGTGAATTTTCTCGTTTTCCGTGCTGTTTTGCAAAACAATATTTACTGCTGTGGAGTTGTTCATTTATGCCGTGTGCGATCTATTTTTGCTGTAGTTCTCGCATTTTGGAGGTTTGCGGGGATTGAGGATCTTGGACAGCGAGAAATCTCGTATTGTTGTAGTTTACTCTTTTTGAGGTGGGTAGTTGTTGTGGACCTCATCTTTGATTTACTGACTAGGAATATTAGAGTGATCCCCGTTGTTGAATGCCGATTAGTATATCGAGGTTTTTATGCATGCTTGTATAGTTTAGACTGGTGTTATGTTAGTACTTAGTGTTTCTATGAGATCTTTATTATCCTGGAATATCATGCTTTAATTAATGAAAGAACAACGATATTTGTCTTTCTTTTATTATCATGAGGACATTTGCATGTTTGTATGTGTTGGGTTATGTTAAAATATGGATCTAAATAGGGGAAAAACCACCTAGAGGGGGGGTGAATAGGTGTAAACAATAAACACTCAAAAATCGTTGCGCAATAAAACCCAATGCGAAAATGAAAATATAACACGCAAGATTTTTATGTGGAAAACTCCAAAATCGGAGTAAAAAACCACGAGACCGATAACACGGTGAAATCCACTAGAATTAACACACATACAAAGGTGATATACCGTACTCACAGACGACTCGACCTTTTTCCATACGCTCCTAGTAGATCTTCTCCGCTCGCTCCGCAACGCTCCTCGAATCCACGATTAGCGTCCAACGCCGAATCCACGGCGTCCAACGTCGAATCCACGACGTCCAACCGAATCCACGGTCTTCACCCAGTAGCACGTCTCGAATCAACGAACGTACCTCGCTCCGAATCCACGAGAGCGGTAGCACCTTGAATCCACAAGGCCACGCGAGTCCACGCGCCGATTTTGGGAAAATCGTTGTTTTTGGGTGGTGATGATCCGCCGAATACTTAGATCAAAGATAGATCGGAAATACCATCTAAGTATTCATTAATTTGATTCTACTCAAAATCTGAGTATGAAAATCTAGAATCAAATTAATCAATATAGATAAAGAAACATAGAATTAAATCTAGTTATTTCCTTTCTTCTCTATATGTGGATTTCTCTTTTTCGACCGTATTTTGGATTACCCTAAAAAATGAATCGTAGGGTTTATTTATAGGTTAGAAACCGTTGGAAGAGGATAAGAATAAAAAACTGACCTAATCTGGAATTTTTCAGGACGACGGTCCGGACTGTAAAATCGGCGGTCCGGACTGTCGTGGCTAAACAGATAATTTCTGGAAAAACATACGTTCGGGGTCCAGACTGAAATACCACGGTCCGGACTGTTCATACATTTCAGCAAAACCCATGTTCGAGGTCCGGATCAGAATTGGCTTTGTTCCGGACTGAATTTGCGCATGAACAAACAATGTTCGGGGTCCGGACTGTGGTCACCTGATCCGGATCCTGAACATGTCCCATGTCCAGTTTTTGATTTTTATGTAATTAAAAATTCATCCAAGTGTTTCTACACTATAAGAAGTATTCGGATCATCAAAAATTAATTAGTTAAACGTACCTGATCCTTTTGAATTCTTCTTTCTTGAGATTGAGGTATATGATCCAAACTTCTTTATCTTCAATCTTCAAGACTTAACACTTTCACGAAATACACTAAAACAAATTCCTTAACAATCTCCCCCTTTGGCGGTTTAGTGACAAAACAAAAAATCCACTCAAAAAAATTCAAAAAGATATTTTTGTTGCTATCACCATACAACAAAAATTTACATTTGAGAACCAAGAAATAGGTACATGAGATAAACTCCTAAAACAGACTCTAGACTTAGACATCTGTAATCTCTGCAAAAGAAATCATTCTTGACAAAAGACATCGTTATGTAGGTTTTTATAGGATCCACAAGGATCTAAATAGGTACTATCAAACAACTAGAGGGGGGGTGAATAGGTGTAATACTTATAAAACCAAATCTCAGTGCAAAATAAAAACCAATGCGGAAAATAAAAACAGCACACCGAGATATACGTGGAAACTCCAATCCAGGAGAAAAACCACGGGACCAACACGCAATAACAATCCACTAAGAATAGAAGAATAACAAGGTGATTACCGACTCCACGGACTCAAACCCCTCCTTCAGCTTCTTCGGACCTTGCGCTCACCGAATGGATGTCCACGCAATAACAATCCACTAAGAAAAGAAGAATAACAAGGTGATTACCGTCTCCACAGATTTAACCCCTCATTCAACTTCTTCGGACCTTGTGCTCCACCGATTGCACGTCCACTGCACACGTTCGAATCCATGAACGCCACTCGAATCCACGAGCACACGTTTCGAATCCACGAAACACCTTTAGCACACCGAATCCACGATGCCACGTCGAATCCACGACGCAAACTCAGCCGGTAAGAATATTGGCTTCGATGGTGATCCTTTGCTTAGATTATCAATGAAGATCTATGGGAAAAATCTCTAAGCAAAGATTAGATCAATTCGACAAAAGATATGTTCTTGAAAGAACCGTCGAATTGACCTAAAAGAGGCTATAAAGAAGAACGATAAAAACCTAGCCTCTAGGGTTGCTCTCAAGTGTTTTATCAATTGATCGGCCGTGCTCCCCACGTTTTTGAGAAACCCTAAATGTCTATTTATAGTTTAGAAACCTTTGGAAAGAGATAAGAATCAAAAACTTACCTTATCTGGAAATTTTCAGGACGGCGATCCGGATCGGATTTACTGTGATCCGGATCGTCGTAACGAGGTAGGCTATTCCAGAAAAACAGGGTTCGGGATCCGGATTGAAATGCCCGATCCGGATCGTTCATGTATTCCAGGAAAAACCCATGTTCGGGATCCGGATCGAAAAGACCTTTGATCCGGATCGGATTTGCCAATGAACAAGCACCCTTCGGGATCCGGATTGAACTGTCTGATCCGGATCCTGAACATGTCCCATGTCCAGTTTTTGATTTTTATGCAATTAAAAATTCATCCAAGTGTTTCTACACTATAAGAAAGTATTCGGATCACCAAAATTATTTAGTTAACCATACCTGATCTTTTTGAATACTTTCTTCTTGAGATTGATGTAACTGATCCACAATTCTTCAACTTCAATCTTCAAGACTCAAAACACTGAGTGTCAACTTGAGCTCTTGTTGAATCTTCTCTAAGTCTTTGATTGCTGATTGACAATTTGATCCCTTTAAGACTCCGACTCAACTCACTGACTTGACTCACGAAATATGCCAACACCAAAATGCCGTAACAATCTCCCCCTTTGGCAATTTCGTGACAAAACCCAAAAATACATAAAAGCGCTCAAGTCACTCATCTTAAACCAAAAAATCGAAACTCAATGTCATCACCAAAACATTGACTTTCTTTGCGTGAAAGATCCAATAAACAAAAATACATTTGAACCAGTCTTAGAACAAACTCTATGACTTAGGACTTGGAGTCTTAAAGTGATGTAGATCCTGCAAAAACAAAACTCCAAACAAATCAAAAGTCAGTCGTTAGAAATTAAATGTAAATCCTACATTTGATTCGTCCTTTTGGTTCTTTTGTTTTTCGGCTCCTTTTTCTCATCTCCTTTCTTTTTCTCGATGATATCATCTCTGTCTCCCCCTATCTCGATGATCTCTTCTCCCCTATTTCTCTCTTCTCCCCTATTTCTCTTCTCCCCCTTTTTGTCACAAATTGTCAAACAGTGAACATACTAGACAAAAGGAAATCACTAACAGCATTAGTCCATAGTGAGAGAGAGATAAAAGCTCAGTTCCGGTATATAACAAAAACATAGATTGCGTACCGGTACTCGAACGCAAAAATCAAATAATTTCTTGAAACAAATCCAGATTTTGAAATATTTGAATTACCGATTTGTATTCCATCAAGAAAAAAATTTAAGTGCTTGAGAATAATATGAGATCACATAGATGTCATTCAATCCAATTAATTTCACAAAAATTAAAAAGATTTACTCCGAAATCATGAAAAACAAAGATAAAACATTATAAACCGTTTTTCGCATTATATACGTCAAACACAAGTCATCAAAAATAATCTTGAGATCCAAAGTCTATCAAGATGTAACGGATGTACAAAGATGACTTACAGAGATTTCCAAATGACATCAATTTGATTTCTTACCCTTTCAAATTTGAGATAAGCACTAAAATACCTAAGGGTGGCTCTTTGAGCATCTTTCAACTATCCCACCTTATACCAACCAGGAGATTGTTCAGAATATAAGAAGTTTGAATATGAATCTCCGAATGCTTCAACTAAACAAAATTTCATAAAATATTTTTCAAGCATCCAAAACATGTGGTAACTTTTTCCAACATGTGGTGGTAGTTTTCACACTCCTTTCGGATGTAACTCTTTCCACATCTTTTACAATTCATTTATTTACCCTTGTAGGAATGCAATCTCTTACGTGAAAGAATCAAATTCCAAATTTTAGTCTATCGGTTGTCTCACGTTTATCACAATGAATTCACACAACCGAGATAGATTAAGCATCTAAAGATCACACATGATTTCTAAAATTTGATGCTTATAATATCAAAAACTCCTATAATGAAGTATCTTCAAGATTATGATTATGGAGTAAAGTTGATAATCCATATAAAATTAGTTTGGAGTGAATAACCGTGAAGCCCTTTTTTTATTCAATGCACTTGTTCATTAAAAACCTTTTGTTAAAAAAAAACAAAACATAAAAACAAAGAGCATTGAAAACATGTAATGCAGAGATTCAGAAAAATATGAAAGCAAAACCAATCAAAGCATTACATTCAGTCATAAGCTATTTAGAACTTAAGACAAGGAAAGATATCACCTTTCCGAATCCAAAATTGTCGAATTTTGGGTTATCTTGATTCATTGAGGCCGGGGGTTGTCCGCTTTGACTGTTGATCCACCTTAGGTCTTTGCCTCGCAATGATCCACTTGTATGATTGATGTTGTGGCTCGGACCTTTGGTGGGTTGAGTGAACTCCTTTGACTTGATGTGTCTTTTGATTCCGTTGAGTCCGCTCCGAAGATGAAGCTGCCGAAGAATTCTTCTTTCTTTTTTTCGGGCAATTCTTCACCAAATGTCCTTCAAGTCCACATAAGTGACAAGTTCTTCCTTTCAATTTCATTGTGGAACTTGAAGCATGCACAGTTTGGTCCTTTTTGAATCCCAAACCAACCTTGCTTGTTTGACCTAATCCGGACATACAATCTAGTTTCTTGGAACCGGTTGAAAGCCTTTGTATGTCGAATTTGAGTTCATGGACTTGCTTGGTCAAAGCTTGGTTGGTAACATGAATCTCCTCAAATTGCTTTTCAAGAAAATCAATCTTGTTAATATGGGAATTAACGATCGTTTCCGATTGATTTATCTTTTCCTGGAGGGTTTTATTATTATCCAATAAAAGCTCTCGTTCCTCCTCGAGATCATGAAGTTTGATCTTTAAAGCATGATTCTCGTCTTGATTCTCAAGTCGTTGCTTCCTCAACTTCTTGATATGCTTGGCCATCTTCTTAGATTCCGCAAGAAGTTGTTGATATGCCTCAACGAGTTCTTCTTCGTCCGACTCCCCCTCACTTGATGACTCTCCGTTGGATGTTGATGTTTCATGCAAAATCAAAGGAATAGAGTCAGTGATTAAAGATGATAAACAAACATTAGAAGAGGGAATTTGAGAAGCATGTAAGGCAACGACTTTTTCCTCTTTACTTGAGGTCGATTCATTAGAAGTAGAATCGTCTCAAGTTTTCGCTTGCAAAGCCTTCTTTTTATATGATTTCGGAGAAGGACAATCCGTTGAAAAATGGCCGTAGCCTTTGCATCGATAGCATTGGATTTCCCCTTCGAAATCATCTTTTTCTTTTTCTTTAGAAGGTTTTGCAACGCCTTTGAGATTAGAGGATTTAGAACCCGATGATCCTTTAGATGGTTTCGTGGATGAAGATCCATCGGTTCGATTCTTCCAAAATTTCCGACGAAATTTCTTTGTGATCCGCGCCAATTGTTCTTCAAAATCGGCAAAAGAGATTTCATCGTCGGAACTTGATTCGCTATCTTCTTCCTTTGTTGATTTGAATGCAATACCTGTAAGCTTAGAAGAAGACTTGGAAGAAACTTGATTAGTAGGAAAAGTCATCTCATAAGTTTGCAAAGCACCTACTAATTCCTCTACACTCATCTCATCCGGATGACTAACGGTTTCAATGGCGGTAACCTTTGCCCTAAACCGTTCTGGAAGAGTCCGAAGTATCTTTCTTACAATTTTCAACTCCGGGATCTTTTCTCCTAAATTAGCACATGTATTTATTACATCTTGAAGTCTAGTGTAATAATCTGTAAACAATTCATGCTCTTCCATATGAATAGAGTCAAATTGACTTGTAAGTATCTGGAGCTTTTGAATTTTTACAAGATTAGTACCCTCATGTGTAATTTTGAGAATATCCCAAATTTCCTTCGCGGTTTCACACGCGGAAATTCTTGTGAACTCAGTCGAGGAAAGAGAGTTAAATAGAGCGTTCATACCTTTCCCATTGTAAGAAGATCTTTCGAGTTCCTCTTTGGACCATCTAGAGCGAGGTTTTGGGGTAGTAGAATTTCCTACTTCCTCAACAGGATGCACCCAACCGTATTCCACGGATTGCCATACCCGCTCATCAATTGCGATGAGAAAAGCCCTCATCCGCACTTTCCAATAAGCATAATTAGTCCCATCAAAAAGAGGAGGTCTATAAATATTACCACTTTCACCCGACATGATAGATAAACCTAAAACCCGCTCTGATACCAATTGTAGGTTTTTATAGGATCCACAAGGATCTAAATAGGTACTATCAAACAACTAGAGGGGGGGTGAATAGGTGTAATACTTATAAAACCAAATCTCAGTGCAAAATAAAAACCAATGCGGAAAATAAAAACAGCACACCGAGATATACGTGGAAACTCCAATCCAGGAGAAAAACCACGGGACCAACACGCAATAACAATCCACTAAGAATAGAAGAATAACAAGGTGATTACCGACTCCACGAACTCAAACCCCTCCTTCAGCTTCTTCGGACCTTGCGCTCACCGAATGGATGTCCACGCAATAACAATCCACTAAGAAAAGAAGAATAACAAGGTGATTACGGTCTCCACGGATTTAACCCCTCCTTCAACTTCTTCGGACCTTGCGCTCCACCGATTGCACGTCCACTGCACACGTTCGAATCCACGAACGCCACTCGAATCCACGAGCACACGTTTCGAATCCACGAAACGCCTTTAGCACACCAAATCCACGATGCCACGTCGAATCCACGACGCAAACTCAGCCGGTAAGAATATTGGCTTCGATGGTGATCCTTTGCTTAGATTTTTAATGAAGATCCATGGAAAAAATCTCTAAGCAAAGATTAGATCAATTCGACAAAAGATATGTTCTTGAAAGAACCGTCGAATTGACCTAAAAGAGGCTATAAAGAAGAACGATAAAAACCTAGCCTCTAGGGTTGCTCTCAAGTGTTTTATCAATTGATCGGCCGTGCTCCCCACGTTTTTGAGAAACCCTAAATGTCTATTTATAGTTTAGAAACCTTTGGAAAGAGATAAGAATCAAAAACTTACCTTATCTGGAAATTTTCAGGACGGCGATCCGGATCGGATTTACTGTGATCCGGATCGTCGTAATGAGTCAGGCTATTCCAGAAAAACAGGGTTCGGGATCCGGATTGAAATGCCCGATCCGGATCGTTCATGTATTCCAGCAAAAACCCATGTTCGGGATCCGGATCGAAAAGACCTTTGATCCGGATCGGATTTGCCAATGAACAAGCACCCTTCGGGATCCGGATTGAACTGTCTGATCCGGATCCTGAACATGTCCCATGTCCAGTTTTTAATTTTTATGCAATTAAAAATTCATCCAAGTGTTTCTACACTATAAGAAAGTATTCGGATCACCAAAATTATTTAGTTAACCATACCTGATCTTTTTGAATACTTTCTTCTTGAGATTGATGTAACTGATCCACAATTTTTCAACTTCAATCTTCAAGACTCAAGACACTGAGTGTCAACTTGAGCTCTTGTTGAATCTTCTCTAAGTCTTTGATTGCTGATTGACAATTTGATCCCTTTAAGACTCCGACTCAACTCACTGACTTGACTCACGAAATATGCCAACACCAAAATGCCGTAACACGTTAGATACCTCAAGAATATTTAGCATTCAAAACCAAACAGAGATAGAGTTTATACTTACCATGACATTTGTGAACTCAGATATGTATTAAGATCATAATCAGAAATAGACATATCTTCTAAGCATTAAAATCCAAATGTCATTAGTTTGTTTGTAATCAAACAACTTGTTAGTAATAATACATGCCCAAATGGTTAGTCGAATAGTTAGTCGAGGTATGCATTCAAAACACAATACAGAACAAAAAGTTGTTTTGATACTTACCTTCAAAGTTTCAAGGTTCAAAGTTCTCACACCATTGTACCTAACCATTGTTCCAATTGTTCTTATATCTCTCGATCCCCCTTTTTGTCACTAAAGTAGCCAAAATTATAAAAATAAAGGGAGTGTTAAAAGTTCAAAACTAAAAGGTAAGAACTAAAACTTAAAAACCTGCAAAACAAAGTTAAAGATTAGAAACAAAATCAATCATCGGACTCTGAATCCTCAGAGGTACTACAGCCCATTTTCGAGAACATCTTTTTCATCAACTTTTTCATCGAAGAGAACTTCTTAGTTAAGGTGATCTGGGCTGCTGTAATGAGTTCAAGTTCATCGGAAATTCTCTTCTGCTCCTTCGTGATTTGTTCTTGCTCAAATGATAAGCGTTGTTGTTCCTTATAAATGGATGTGACTGATGCTTCATCCTCTGGCATGGGTGATGGCCTTGATGGCGATGCCGAAGTGTTGACGGAGGGTTTCGTTCCGCACGGAGGAGTTGGGGTAAGATGAGGCAGCTTATGGAGGGACTTAACAGTTGTGGACTCATTGATCATTCCTAAACAGTGTTGATAAGTTGTCGAACTGATATCAACCTGAAATTTTTAAAAAATCCTCATAATGATCAATGGAAAAGGTAGTCTTTCCGAGGGATGAGGATGCTCAACATATCTTGTCATCCTATTCCAAATAATGTATGGAATATTCATATTTAACCCCATTGTCTCTGATGGATGTCCTAGAAGATACAAAAACAACATTCGATCCCATCTCAAAACTTTCGTTTGCATGTTTGGAAGAATATTGTAACATGTGATGAAGTTTAAGAACCGATACTCAAGACGGAGTTGTTTGGACTTGATAGATTTCTCCGTTGATTGAGTTCCCTCCAAACATATTCCCTTTATAACCGTTTGCCACATCGCGTTCGTCAAACTCCTTCCAGTCAGGTAGTTAATTCCTGTCCTGCTAGCTTGCATCCCTAAGACCTCCCCAATTAATTGTGGAGTTATTTTAAGCCTTCTCCCATGGATGTTTGTATAGAACGCCATTGTACCATCGACATTTTCTTGAAGGTGTCATGCGTTTGTGTAGAAGCTCCTTACTCGATGCAAACAATAACCAAGCATTTCTGGGAATTTGCATACTTGAAGAAGGTTGGCTTGTTCAATCAACTTACCAAACTCCGGTGAGTGGTCTCGAAGAGTACCAACATTTACATGCCTTTCGCCAATGCATTCTCAATTTTCAAACGCCCTGAGACGGTCAGTATTAATAGATACTTGTTCCTCACGGTGTGGAGAATCAGGAGCTATCGGTTCGTTAATTTCAACCCCGCGTGCTTGTCCAAATCGTCGAGCAAGTCTTTTTCTTTTCATCGGGATTGATGAGGATGTCATTGGTGCTTTTCCTTTGTCCACTGCAATCTTTCCCTTTGGTGAATCTGGTGTCTTTTGTTTCGACTTAATAGGCGTTGTTTTATCGTCCATCAATTTGTCCCAGTTCACCTCTTCCCTATCAGATTCAGTCTCTGAGTCGTTAACAAGAACAAACTCACCTTTTCGCAGAGTTTTCTTTGCTCTTTTCAATTTGTTTGTTGCTCTCGTGTGAACCATGGCAGTAAGAAGAAAGATTATCCAGGTGATCACCATCTCTGCTATTTTTGTGAAAAACCTGCAAGCAACAACTCAAGAACACCAGAAAAATTATTTATTTTCAAAAAATAGAAAAATTGTACCCAAACAATCATTATCATATAGAGAGACTAGGAATCAAATTAGTTTTGCAAAAAGAATTTTAAAAATAGATCAATCCCATGATTTTCAAAAATTCCTATTATATGCCCTAAAACCGAATTTTCAGAAATCGAAGCCTAAAAATCCGTTAATCAGGAGAATACCTAGCATATAATCAAAACTAATCTACCCAGAGTTCTTATTTCAAAAGAAATTTGACCAAAATCCAATCTCAAACGAAAAAGTTACAAGATTTCCATCATGTTTTGAGCAAAATAGTGAAAAACTGTGAAAAACCGAGTTTTTGATCAAGAAAACTCACTTGGGATCGAAGAACCTGAGTTGAAAAGGCTCCAAATCGGTTGATTTCTAGAGAGAGAAGCTCTGGAGACTTAAGAACAAAAGATTGTAGTAAAAAGAAATCAAAACCCTTTTGTTCTATATAAAACCCTAGCCGCGGTCCGGATCGGATCGTGAATCCAGTCCGGATCGGCTACCAGCAGGAAATTCCTGCGTTCGGATGATCCGGTCCGGATCGGCTCCAAACTTTTTCTTCAGAAAAAATCAGAAAAATTCCAGAAAATCCAGAAAAAGATTGTAAGCATTTTTGCATGTCAACTTTAAATGAAAATCATCATTTCATAATAAAAGAAATAGATTATGCAAAATCTATCAAAAATATCCAAATAAAGAAACGAAAACTTATAAAAATTAAATCCCTTAAAGTTGAACAAGTTCAATTACATCTATCATGACCTTATGAGTAATGCCTTTATCAAATCATCAATTTGGTAAAGAAAATGAAATACCAAGATCAATAAATGTTTGAAATCCCAGATAAGATAGATAATATATCTAGTCAATTTATTGTAAGGAGTGGCTCTATGAGCATCTTTCAATAAAATTCCCACCTTATACCAACCTTGGAATTTGACAGGGTCAAGTATTCCAAAAAGCATTTTATCTAATCAACTCGAAAAACCATGCTTGGTATACATGTGGTAGCTGCACACAGTACTCGGACGACCGAGGTGGTAGCTCTTTCCTCCATGTGGTGGTAGTTTTCACACTCTTCATTGGGATGTAACTCTTTCCACATCTTTTGAGCATAACAATTTGCATTAACTCCCCCTCAATTGGCTATCAATTATTTAATATATAAGGTATTCAACCAAAAATTGATCTCGATTTCATACTCGACTCAATTGTCAAATAAGATAAAAACTATACCAAGAGATCATTTGAAAGAGAAATTGACTTTGATCAAAACAAAGATGACTTAATTGACATAAATGATCATAGCATCAAATGAATTATTATGATATCCAAAGCATAATAAATTTCAAATTATACAAAAGGATGCAGTTAAAGTCAATAGTACTAGTGCTCAATTAATGTTCTATGTACAAACATAGATAAAAAAACACAAAACAAAACCTAACCTAAGCAATGATTTCAAAAAGGAATTATTTCAAGGAAAGCATTCCAATTGCCTTACACAAATGAATAAATCATTTTTGATCCAAAGGTTTTGTTAAGATGTCAGCTAATTAATCTTCAGTTGAAATGTAAGAAATTTGAAGAATATTCGATTCAACTAGCTCTCTTAAAAAATGATATCTAAGTTCAATGTGTTTTGTTCTTGAGTGCAACACAGGATTTTTGAAAATATTTATAGCACTTGTGTTGTCACAAAGAATTGTTATCGAAGTTGCTGAAATCCGGAAGTCGCTCAACACACTTTTCATCCAAATGAGTTGGGTTCAACAACTACCCGCTGAAATATATTCCGCTTCGGCAGTCGAGAGTGCAATGTAGTTTTGCTTTTTACTATGCCATGCAACAAGGCAATGGCCAAGATAAAAACATGCACCACTCGTACTCTTCCGATCATCCACTGATCCTGCCCAATCGGCATCTGAATATCCTATAATGTCAAGTGTTGTTCCCATAGGATACCAAATTCCGAAATTCAAAGTTCCTTTGACGTACCGGATGATCCTTTTCACCGCTTTCAGGTGAACCTCCTTTGGTGCTGACTGATATCTCGCGCAAATCCCAACACTAAAGGATATATCCGGGCGACTAGCCGTGAGATAGAGTAGACTTCCAATCATGCTGCGATAAAGCTTCTCATCTACACTTTCACTAAGAGATTCGCTTCCTAATCCCTTATTGCTAGTTCCCATAGGAGTCGGAAAATCTTTAGAGTTTTCTAAATCGAATTTCTTCACCTACTCCCTTGCATACTTGGATTGACACAGATGGATGCCTTCATCATTTTGTTTCACTTGCAATCCAAGAAAGTATGTCAGTTCGCCCATCATAGACATCTCAAATTCGCTTTCCATGGTTTCTGCAAATTTAGAAGCATCATTATCTCTAGTTGCACCAAATACAATGTCATCGACATAGATTTGTGCTACAATGAAATTATCCTGATAATGCTTCACAAAGAGAGTCCGGTCTGCTCCCCCTCGAGTGTAGCCCTTTTCCAATAGGTGCTTTGTTAGCCTTTCGTAACATGCTCGCGGTGCTTGTTTTAAGCCGTAAAGAGCCTTTTTCAAACGAAAAACATGGTTAGGTTGTTTATAGTCTACAAAACCTTTCGGTTGAGCCACATAAACTTCCTCGTTTAAAAACCCATTTAAAAACGCGCTCTTGACGTCCATTTGAAAGAGTTTGATTTTAAAATGACAAGTAATTGCGAACAAAATTCTAATCGACTCGAGTCGAGCTACCGGGGCGAATGTCTCATCAAAGTCTATACCTTCAATTTGTGAGTAGCCCTGAGCAACTAGGCGTGCTTTGTTCCTGACGATGGTACCATCCTCGTTTTTCTTATTCTTGAAAATCCATTTAGTACCAATCACGTTGTGTTGCTTTGGTGGCTTCATTAGTTCCCAGACTTTGTTTCTTTCGAACTGATGGAGCTCTTACTGCATTGCTTCAATCCAGTAGTCATCCTGAAGAGCTTCATCGACGTTCTTTGGTTCTACCATGGAGACGTAACATGCGACTCCACAAACCAACTGTCTCCGAGTCCTGACTCCTTCTTGTGGGTCTCCAATAATGTTTGATTCCGGATGATCCTTGGAGATGCGTAGCGTTTGAGGTAACGGAGTACTCGAAGGTACATGTGATGATTCCTGCAATTCAGATAAACTAGAAGAACCATTAGATGCATCAACTTTATCAAAAGAGTTATTATGAGAAGATGCATTTACAGGAGTATCATCATCTAGAGACATATCAGGGGTAGATTTATCAGATACAAAATGGAAAGCTTCATCTACTTTAACATTTATAGATTCTACCATCGTTTTAGATTTCAAGTTAAATACCCGATATGCTCTACTGTTTGTAGAATAACCCATGAAAATCCCTTCATCACTTCGAGAGTCGAATTTACCAAGATTTTCGCGATCACGCAAAATATAACAACGACTCCCAAAGATACGAAAATATTTGATATTCGGTTTTCTACAGAACCACAGCTCATATGGTGTATTTAAAGTTCCTGGGCGCAAATACACTCGATTAATTACATAGACGGCGGTGTTCACAGCTTCAGCCCAAAAATGTAACGGAAGTTTCCGGCTATGAAGCATCACACGCGCCATCTCTTGAACAATCCTGTTTTTGCGCTCAACTACACCATTCTGCTGAGTTGTATAGGGTGCTGAGAATTCATGTTTTATGCCATTGGAAGTGCAAAAATCAATGAATTTAGAATTAATGAATTCTCCACCTCTATCACTTCGAACACGAACGATCTTTTCATTTCTTTCAATCATAATACGATGACAAACCTCATGAAAAGAGTCGAAAGTATCCGCTTTCTCTTTTAAAAATGTTACCCATGAGTATCTAGAGAAATCATCAACCAAAAGAAAAATGTACCATTTACCTCCCAAAGATGGTTGACGAGTTGGCCCCATTAAATCCATGTGCAGTAATTCTAAGGGCCGGTTGGTACCAACGTGGTTTAAGTTCTTGTGTGCAGCCCTTGATTGCTTTCCCTTTTGACAACCTCCACACACAATGTTATCTTTAAATGAAAGTTTAGGAACCCCCTTAACCACGTCTTTATTTGAAATCCTTGCTAGTTCTTTAAAATTTATGTGACCTAGTCTTTCATGCCAAAAAGTTTCATTATCCAAAGAAACTAGGTTATATTTTTCAGAAATTTTGTTTGAAACAACATAGCAATTATTTTCTGGCCTAACCCCTTTCAAAAAGAATACATGGTCCTTATCAGTTACAATACATTCTGCTGAAAAAAAAATTAACTGAGAAACCATTGTCACAAAGTTGACTTATACTAATGAGGTTAGTCTTTAGGCCTTCAACAAATAAGACATTGTTCAAAACCGGGCCTTCTGGAATAGCGATTGTTCCCTTTCCAACAATTTTGGAAGAACGACCGTCTCCGAAAATAACATGTCCTCCGGAGATTTTCTCTAAAGTTTGAAAACAGTTTTTGTCACCGGTCTTGTGACGGGAACATCCACTATCCAGATATCAAGACGAGTTGTCATAAGCATGTAAAGAAGTATGAACAACAAGACAAGGGAAGATTTCACCTTTGCGCACCCAAACCTTTTTGGACTGCGTCGGCAATGTTCTTGAAGTTATTACCCTTGGTGAAAGCGTCTTGTTTGATTCATTGCTTGACATCGTCTTGCAAGGTGAATTACCAAGGCTCTTTTCCTTTGAAAAATTTTCCGTTGATTTCCGGGGAATTACCTTTTTGGAAGTTGTTGCAAGAGGCGCTTGAGTTGATCGTTTTGCTCCAATCTTGTAATTTCTTCTTATGTGCCCTGCAAAACCACAACGAAAACATACCTTTGTACTTGACGATCCCGAAGAAGGTGAGGTAAGGTTGTTGTCGTTGTACGCAGTGATTTCCGTCGTCGGAGGAGGAGTTACCGACTGGGGCACAAAAACTGTTCCATTCGAACTAGGACTGTCTCCAGTTTGAGTGTATCCGAGGCCGAATCGGTTGTTTGACCAAGACCAAGCATCTTATCCAACTTACTCCTTCCAGAAGAAAATCGCTTTAAATCATCCTTGAGTTCGAAAATGGTCTTCGTCATTTCCATTTTTTCTTGTCGAGCCTCGGAGTAGAGCTTCAAGAAGTAATTTGCTTTATCAACCATTTTTACATGTTCCTTCTCGAAATGCTCATTTTTCTCTTGAAGTGAAACATTTGCTTTTATCAAATTATCCCTTTCCACTTCAAGACCGGTTGAGAAAGAAGTTGCTCTTTTTACTTCTTCTTCGAGATCCTGCAATCTCCCTCTCAACCCCTTGTTTTGCTTAGCCAGTTTCTTTGAATCCCTCAAAAGTTTATGATAGGCTAAAACAAAATCTTCACCTTTAGAATTATCCGATTCATCGTCCGTTGTAGTTTTTTCAACTTGGGAGGAGTTGGACAATGACTCAGATGTGCTTGCCATAAAGCATATGAATGGTGAAGATGTGGATGCGTGGAATGCCGTTGCGTTGTTTTCTTCATCACTTGAAGATGACTCATTTGACGTTGAGGTGTCATCCCAAGTGATGGCTTGCATCGCTTTCTTCTTTGCCGGATTCTTATTGGGACACTCCGTTGAGATGTGGTCGTATCCTCGGCACTTGAAGCATTGGACTTGTCCCTCCGAGTTTTTCTTATCCTTTGAAAAACTCTCTTGCTTCCTTGACTTGTGGCTTGAAAAACCTTTGCCTTTCCTTGACTTTTCGAATGATGGAGTTTTACTTGAATTACCCCTTCGAAAGTTCCGGCGAAATTTTCTGGTCAAGAGAGCAAGCTGCTTCTGGAAATCCTCCATAGATAGGTTCTCATTGTCGTCTGAGGAGGATGAATCCGTGTCTTCTTCTTTTGTTGTTTTCAACACAAAACCAGAAGACTTAGAAGAGGATGCCTTTCCAGAAGAATAGTTAGTAGGAAATGTCATTTCATAAGTTTGTAATGAACCAACTAATTCTTCTACACGGATTTCGTCCGGGTATTTAATTGTTTCAATGGTCGTAACCTTGGAACGAAATCTTTCAGGAAGAGTCTTTAAAATCTTTCTTACAATTTTAAATTCTGAAATTTTCTCTCCCAAGTTAGCACATGAATTCACGATGTCTTGCAATCGTGTATAATAATCTGTGAACAATTCATTTTCTGCCATGAAAATAGAGTCAAACTTGCTCGTAAGCATTTGCAGCTTTTGAATCTTCACAAGGTTAGTTCCCTCATGTGTAACTTGAAGAACATCCCAGATTTCTTTCGCAGTCTCACATGCCGAGACGCGAGAGAATTCGGTTTGAGACAAAGCATTAAATAAAGCGTTAATTCCTTTGCCATTGTAAGAAGATAAGTCAATCTCTTCCTTGGTCCATTTCGACCTAGTTTTGATGGTGTGAACATCAACAATAACTTCAGTTGGATTTGACCATCCTAACTCGATAGATTGCCACACCCGTTCGTCGATGGAAATTAAAAAGGCTTTCATCCGTACTTTCCAGTAGGCATAATTTGTTCCATCGAAGAACGGGGGTCTGTTGATGTTTCCACCTTCAACCATTGTTTACAACCCTATTCCCGCTCTGATACCAATTGTTGGGTTATGTTAAAATATGGATCTAAATAGGGAAAAAATCACCTAGAGGGGGGGGTGAATAGGAGTAAACAATAAACACTCAAAAATCGTTGCGCAATAAAACCCAATGCGGAAATGAAAATATAACACGCAAGATTTTTACGTGGAAAACTCCAAAACCGGAGTAAAAAACCACGGGACCGATAACACGGCGAAATCCACTAGAATTAACACACGTACAAAGGTGATATACCGTACTCACAGACGACTCGACCTTTTTCCATACGCTCCTAGTAGATCTTCTCCGCTCGCTCCGCAACGCTCCTCGAATCCACGATTAGAGTCCAACGCCGAATCCACGGCGTCCAACGTCGAATCCACGACGTCCAACCGAATCCATGGTCTTCACCCAGTAGCACGTCTCGAATCCACGAACGTACCTCGCTCCAAATCCACGAGAGCGGTAGCACCTTGAATCCACAAGGCCACGCGAGTCCACGCGCCGATTTTGGGAAAATCGTTATTTTTGGGTGGTGATGATCCGCCGAATACTTAGATCAAAAGATAGATCGGAAATACCATCTAAGTATTCATTAATTTGATTCTACTCAAAATCTGAGTATGAAAACCTAGAATCAAATTAATCAATATAGATGAAGAAACATAGAATTAAATCTAGTTATTTCATTTCTTCCCTATATGTGGATTTCTCTTTTTCGACCGTATTTTGGATTACCCTAAAAAATGAATCGTAGGGTTTATTTATAGGTTAGAAACCGTTGGAAGAGGATAAGAATAAAAAACTGACCTAATCTGGAATATTTCATGACGACGGTCCGGACTGTAAAATCGGCGGTCCGGACTGTCGTGGCTAAACAGACAATTTCCAGAAAAACATACGTTCGGGGTCCGGACTGAAATACCACGGTCCGGATTGTTCATACATTTCAGCAAAACCCATGTTCGGGGTCCGGATCAGAATTGGCTTTGTTCCGGACTGGATTTGCGCATGAACAAACAATGTTCGGGGTCCGGACTGTGGTCACCTGATCCGGATCCTGAACATGTCCCATGTCCAGTTTTTGATTTTTATGCAATTAAAAATTCATCCAGGTGTTTCTACACTATAAGAAGTATTCGGATCATCAAAAATTAATTAGTTAAACATACCTGATCCTTTTGAATTCTTCTTTCTTGAGATAGAGGTATATGATCCAAACTTCTTTATCTTCAATCTTCAAGACTTAACACTTTCACGCAATATGCCAAAATAAATTCCTTAACAGTATGGACATCTAGTTAGGCCACCTTTTTCTGCTACACTATCATGCTAGGAATTTGACTTAGGATAAACCATGATTTCTATATTATTCTCTTTTATTATAGACCCAGGATATTTGTTGCTCGGGTTAGAGCAGGGGTTTGGGATAGTGTAGCCGGGACCTAGATTTTAGATTGTGGGGTATTGCGGCGACCGCGGATTTTGGGCGGTTGACCGGATGTTTACTTATGCATCAGATTTGGGAATCGGGGTTCATTAGTGGATGGATTTTTTTCACTTTGATTATAGTCGTGATCCAGTCCTGCTATAGTGAGATATTGAGACATGGTTACTGTAGTTGTGAGACATGATTACTTTACTCGTGTGGGTCGCTCCCCTCTAGTGCAACTCCGGAGTGTGCGACCGCGCTGGACAGAAGCCGGTATGTTACTTATTTTGGGATGCGACCGTACCGGTCAGAAGTCTGTCTGTATCCCGCAGATGAGTTCTTGAGCTCGACAGCAGAGCAGGCTGTGCCAGTTTTTACTGGTGATTAGATTAGGTTTATTCCGTCAGGCACATTTACTGATGCATTCTTATAGTTTCACCTTAGTGGCTCTGCATTTAGAGGCATAGTAATGGTAGCTTCATTTTCTTATCAGCAGTACCTTTTATAGCTTACCACCTCTCCTTTCCTTTTTGCCTCTGATAGACCTAGTGGGCACGTCTGAGTTTGAGGCTTAACCCACTAGGGGAGGCTACTGTTTTTATAGTAGTTCTCACCCCCATCGTCTTTTTCTTTGTTTCTCCCTTTGTTTTGCAGAGCCCTCTGCGGGAGTTGCTGGGCCGTCAGCATCGGATCGAGGTAAGAGAATAGCGGACTAGATAGAGTATCCACCCGACAGTATGCTAGCTGGACTTTTGATGTACCCTTATCTTCTCAGACAGTTTTATTGTACTTTATATTTGGGTCTGGCGTTAGCCAGCTGTTTGTATATTTGTGGTGAGCTGGGAGAGATACTTGTATTTATTTACAGTTGTTCTTTACTTTATTTTCAGCTTCAGTCTGAGATGTAATAGTTTTAGTTCAGCTCTGATTTTTATGCTCTTTTATTTTTATCTCTTATACCTGAGCAGGTTGCCGGCGCTTCGTGTACGCGGGAAATACCGTGTGCACGGCGGATTTGTAGACGAGCCCTGGTTCTGGTTTACACCCGGGGCGTGATACAAACGGTGTTAGAAATTATTAGAAATTATTATTATTTTCTTTTAAGCTGCGTTTGGTTCAGATATGAGCTAAAATTGCTTATTCTATGAATAGGTATAAATTTAGGAAGAAACAGAAACAAGATCAATTTTACGTTAAAATAAAAATTGGATATATTTTTAGGAATAAGAAAAATAGCGTTTGGTTAGTTAGATTAGAATAGTGAGAATAAAAATAATTATAATTTTAAAATAATAATATTTTATCTAATTAATTAATATAAAATATTAATTAAATAATAATTAATATTTGTATAAATTAAAGTTTAAATTTTAGAGTTTAATTTTTAAAATTTATTAAAATTTAAAGTTAAAAATTTAAAAAATTGTATACATTTTAAAATTTTACAAATTTTAAAATTTTATAAATTTATTAAAAATTAAGGTTAAAAATTTAAAAAATTATAAAATTTAAAATTTCTATAAATTTAAAAATTTAAATTTTAATTGTCTCAAAAAATGTGCAAAAGACGATGTAAAAATTTTAATTTTTAATTTTGTATAAATAAAAAAAAAGCTATAAAAAATTTAAATATTTAAAAATCTATATATAAAAAATTTATATAAATTTTAAAATTTTAAAAATTTTAAATTTTTAGATTTATAAAAAATTAAAGTTTAAAATTTTTAAATTTATATTAAAAAAATTAAATTCTAAATTTTTTAAATTTTAAAATTTTAAAAATTTTAATTTAAAAAAAAAAAAAAAAGGGAACATGGTCGTTTCTGGCTGGGAACAAGGTCGGATGGGAATAACCTTGTTCCCACCGGGGGAAATTTGTTATCCCTATTCTTAACGGGCTATCTTAAAATAACTGCTAAGGGGGGGACAACAGTTCTCCCGTTTTTTTTTAGGGGGGCGGGGGGCTGATAAAGGGGGAATTGTTATCTCCTTCAGGCTATACCAGAATAGTCGTTAAGGGGAGGACAACAATTCCCCCCCCCCCTCCCCTTTTTCTTTGTGTTTGGGGGATAAAGGGAGAATAACACGTTTATTCTCCAACCAAACGAGTTATTCTAGAATAGTCATTAAGGGGAGGACAACAATTCCCCCCCCCCCTTTTTCTTTGTGTTTGGGGGATAAAGGAAGAATAACACGTTTATTCTCCAACCAAACGAGTTATTCTAGAATAACTCATTAAAAGAGGGGAATATTAGTTCCACGTATTGGATGGAACGAGTTATTCTCTATTTTATTTCTCTACTAATTAAATTATAAAAAATAAATAATTAAAACAATTAATTTTTTAATAATTAATTAACTAATTATTTAATTTATTAAATTAATTTATTATTTATAATTAATTATCTAATTAAGTAATTAATTATTTGATATGTTTATTCAATAATTAACTAATATTTACATTATTTAAATATTTAATATTTTAATTTATCTAATTAACGTATTAATTAAAAATATAATTAATTAGTTAATTAATTAATATTAATATATTATCTTATTTTTCTTATAGTTATTTATCCTTTTCCATCTCATATAGTATTTCTAATTAAAATTTATTAACTTATTAAAAATATTATTTTAGTAATATTTAAATACTTATTATTTAGATAAATTATTTTTATTGTTATTCATAATTATTTTTATTCTTACAATTCCAACTCAATCGCGCAAACAAAATATTTTTAATTTTTTAAAATATTTTTATTTTTGTTCAAATATAAAATTTATCTAATTCCTTTCTATTTCATAAATTATATCTATTTCAAAACTAAATAAAAATAATTTATTCTCAAATCAAAAGGTGATATAAATATGTTTGAAGAATTTTTTTTTTCACCATATATACTCACATGAGCAATACTATTTGTATATTTATTTTTGACTGTACGATAAATATCTTATGTATTTAAGAATAAAATATATTTTATAGATTACTTAGAAATAATTAATAAAAATTTTATTTTATTTTAATATAAATAAAATATAAAATATAAAATTATTTTTTTCGACGTACATACAGTATTTTCTTACTCACGTTACGAGGACTGTGAAAATCATGAGGTGATTCACGTGAGTTACATCGACACACGTTTGTTCCCTGTTGTTTCATAATTAAATTATGTTCGTAAACTCTTCGTAGTATGTGTCGGTGGGCGCAGGAACTGTAAAATTATCACGGTTAGTACCGTGTCCTTTTTTCCTGCTAAAATTTAAAAAATTTACTGGTCAGAAACTAAAGTAGCAATATACTCACAGAATTCTTCGTGTTCAGGTTTTGTGTTATTAAGTCGTTTAGCTACTATTTGATTGAAAAAATAAATTAGAAATAAGATTTTATTTCAATTTTGTTTTCAAAAATTACATTTTATTTAGATATAAGCTAAAATTATTTATTTCAGTAATAAATATTTAGATAATTAGATTGAAATAACAAAACTAAGAGTAATTATAATTTTAAAATAATAATATATTATTTAATTATTTAATATAAAAATATTAATTAAATAATAATTTAATTAATTTAATTAATTATTTTTAAATATTAATTGCTAAAATAATTAATAATAATAAGTATTATTAATAAATAATTTAATTAACTATAAATAATTTAATAATTTAATAAATTAAATAATTTATTTATTTAATAATTAAATAATTAGATTAGTCAAAATATTAAATTAATTAAAGTGTTACCACTATAATTAAAATTATATTTACTTTAATTAAAATTATTATCCAGTGTGAACAAACTTGTTTCAGGAAAAAGACTACAATAGTAGTTTCAGCCTTATACCAGCTTATTCCAGTTTTGTTTGCGTCCAAACCAAACGCGCGCGTTGGAGTGGAATAAAATCTTATTCCGGGTCTTGTTCTCGAAACAAATGCTGTCAAAAATGGTTTGATTATGGATGAAAACAGTAATTCTCGTCTTCATAGAATAAGTTGGTAAAAAACTGAAATTATTGTTCCAATCTTTTTTCTGAAACAAACTTATACAAAATATTTTATAATTTTACATCATAAAAATAAAAGACATACTATTCAGTAATAATTTCAAATAAAGTATAAAAAAAAAATTAAATCTTTCATTACATAATATATATCCATATACATATTGTGAATAAAAATTGCCTCAAGAAATTATATGCATATCAAAAATAAAATATGCAACTCATAAATCTATTTTACAGTAAATTATTTTAATTTTTTAGTATGATCAACTCAACTTACGTATTTTTTTAAAAAAATTTGTGTTTTCGAAAATTAGTTAAGTTATTAACTGTTAGTTAAGTTAAAGTTTTATCAAATTAATAACTTTTTCAGTTATTAACTATTGAATGATTTAGTTTTATTTTTAAATATAATTTAAATTATCAAATTTGGTGAAATTAATCAGGAGTTTGATAAAAATTTTAAAATTTTAAGTTCAAAATAATTATTCAGCTAAATTTTAATTAATTTAAATAATAAATTAAAAGATGTAGATTTTTAAATATATTTAAGTATTAATTTGTCACGTCTCGAGTTTTAAAACCGGTTTAATTTTTTTTAAAATCAGAGTTTAACACATTGAAAATCAAGACGTAAACAGACCGCCACACACATAGAAAATTCTTTATACATACGAATATAGTCTTTCCTATACATGCACAGATAGACAAATACAAACAATCATCAGAGGAGCGATAATCACTAAACAGCCAACAACAATGAATCTCTACAACTAAACACATCCACAAACCACAACTACAATCCACATGACATATATAATCCACATGACATACTCACGATCATAATATACTAAAATTGTAAATATAAAACATGGTCAGCTATGGCTGACACCAGGGACGACTCTATCGTGTATGCTCACATCAATATCCCGACATCCCATGTAGAGGTCCAGGTCCCCGTGCAGTTTTTTCCGTGAATCCACAGTGTGAAACACCTATTATTGGTGTGTTGGGCACATAATACATCAAAGGGATGTTTTGAATGGACCAGTGAGGTTTCTGGATCATGTTTGGGCTTCGGCTATTTTTGCCGAATTGTAGAAAAGGATTTGGGCCAAACGGAGGTAGGATTTGGATTCAGCGAGGAAAAACGCGTCAAAACGGCAATTTGCTTGTATTTTTCTGTGTACGGATGCCCAAAAACGGGCACCCGGAAGTTTTCTGTGTAAAATGGTGCACGGGGGGGAGCCGTGAACCGGCGGGTGACACGTGGCGGCCTGGTATTGGCCGGCGCACGCTGACTGGTCCACGGGGGGTAGTGCTGGTGCACGGTGGACCGGCGGGGACACGTGGCGCTGCCCATTGGCGGGTTCACGCTGCGCGGTCCACAGGATCGAGCGGCCGGTTCATGGACCGGGGCGCGCCACGTGGCGGCCCCGGATTGGGCGGCTCATGCGCGCGCGGTGCACGCGAGGGCGCGCGATTGCTGCCGTACCCACGCGGGATCAGGCGCGGCAGGCGCGCCGGCTGGCGTGCTGGGCGGGGACGTGCCGGGCAGGGCACCGCACGCGGCGCCACGTGGTGCCGCGGCACTGGCGGGCGCCACCCACCCCGCCAGGCAGCCAAGGCCACGCTGCCGCGCTCGATTTGTCGGGCGCCGCTATCACGCCCCGGGTGTAAACCGAAATCCGGGCCCGTCTACAGATCCGCCATGCACACAGTATTTTCCGCGTACACGAAGCGCCAGTAACCTGCTCAGATATAAGAGATAACAATAAAGAGCATAAAACAGAGCTGAACTAAAAACTAATACATCTCAGACTGAAGCTGGAAATAAAATACAGTACATCTGTATAAATAATACATCTGTCTCTCCCAGCTCACCAAAAAAAGATACAAACAGCTAAAGCCAGATCCAAAAGTAAAATACAACCGTCTGAGGAAAAATTGTACACCAACAGTCCAGCTAACTCGCTCATCATGCCTCGAGATCTATTGTGACGCCCCAACTTCCCAGGGGGTCACCCATCCTAGAACTACTCTAGCTCTAGCACGCTTAACTCTCATAACCTCTTGGATATTGCTACCATCCAAAATGCTATAGCCGGGTTAAGAGTTTTAGTCCTATTATATCATTTATATATTGGACTATTTCAAATTCCGGGGGTGTCACATTCCTCCCCCCTTTAAGCCCTGACGTCCACGTCAGACTCAAGCACACTCACTAGTACCAGGCGATGTGAGACTCGTCTCGCTAGCCTTAGCCGACCTTGTAGGGAGCTGCACTCCACCTACAACGGTCATTAGCCGGGGAGCCACACTCTACCCGCTATATAACCCTAGCTCAACCGAGACTCATCTCACATTTCCGGCTGATGATTGTCTCTGATACCAATTGTGACGCCCCAACTTCCTAGGGGGTCACCCATCCTAGAACTACTCTAGCTCTAGCACGCTTAACTCTCATAACCTCTTGGATATTGCTACCATCCAAAATGCTATAGCCGGGTTAAGAGTTTTAGTCCTATTATATCATTTATATATAGGACTATTTCAAATTCCGGGGGTGTCACATCTATCTACTCAGCCATCCTCTCTCCTCGACCCGTCGCTGAAAACCCAACAGCACCCGCAGAAGACACTGCAAAACAGGGAGAAGACAAAGAGGAAAGAAGAATGGGGGTGAGAACTACTAGTAAACCAGTAGCCTCCCCTAGTGGGTAAAGCCTCAAACTCTGACGCACTCACTAGGTCTACCAAAGGCAAAAAGGGAAAGAAGAGTGGTGAACAACAAAACTACTGAAAAAGGAAACTACCACTACTATGCCTCTAAATGCATCAGTAATCAAACTGTCACGGTAACCCAATCTATCCACCAGTAAAAACTGGTTTTGCCTGCTGCCGCCCTTATCATCGGGCAAATAAAGCCGCGCCAATGTGATAGCAAAACTCCTACTGCCGCCCTCATCATCGGGCAAGTAAAGCCGCGCCGATGTGATAGCAAAACTCTATCACTGTCTGACCCCCACGCTCCGGAGGGGAACTCCAGGGGAGCGACCCACACGAGGAAAGCATCACCGGGCATATCAAGCCGCGCCGGTGTGATAACAAAACTCAATCACTGTCACAAGTATCATAAAAGCAGGACTGGATCACGACTCTGATCAAAGTGGAAAAACCTATCCACTAAAGGGAAACCCGATCCCCAATCTGATGCATAAGTAACCATCCGGTCAACCGCCCAATATCCGCGGTCGCCGCGATACCCACTGTCAACAATCAAGCCCAACAACCGACACCCGGTCAACCGCCCAATATCCGCGGTCACCGAAATAACCCACAATCACAATCATGTCCCACATCCGACATCCGGTCAACCGCTTACTATCCGCGGTAGCCGCAATAACCCCCAATCCAAAATCGGGTAAAATAATCTGTATCCGGTCAACCGCCTACTATCCGCGGTAGTCGCAATAACCCCCAATCCAAAATCAAATACCACCTGTCCCCGACCCCAAGGTCCCGGCTGTTAAGGAATTTGTTTTGGCGCATTTCGTGAAAGTATTAAGTCTTGAAGATTGAAGATGAAGAAGTTTGGATTATATAACTCAATCTCAAGAAAGAAGAATTCAAAAGGATCAGGTATGTTTAACTAATTATTTTTGGTGATCCGAATATTTCTTATAGTGTACAAACACTTGGATGAATTTTTAATTGCATAAAAATCAAAAACTGGACATGGGACATGTTCAGGATCCAGATCAGACACAGCAGTCCGGATCCCGAAGGGTGTTGATTCATACGCAAATCCAATCCGGATCCAAGCCATTTCTGATCCGGATCCCGAACATTGGTTTTTGCTGAAATGTATGAACAGTCCGGATCAGGCATTTCAATCCGGATCCTGAACCTTTGTTTTTCTGGAAATTGTCTTTTTCGTTACGACAATCCGGATCGTCGTAAATCCGATCCGGATCGTCGTCCTGTAAAATTCCAGAAAAGGTTAGTTTTTGATTCTTATCCTCTTCCAACAGTTTCTAACCTATAAATAAACCCTATGATTCTTTTTCTAGGGTAAGCCACATAAGCCGTAAAAGCCGAATAAATCAAAATACGGCCATAAAAAGAAGAATCCACCTATAGAGAAGAAAGGAAATCAATAGACTTAATCCTATGTTTCTTCATCTATATTGATTGATTTGATTCTAGGTTTTCATATTCAGATTTTGAGTAGAATCAAATCAATGAATACTTAGATGGTATTTCCGATCTATTTCTAATCTAAGTATTCGGCGGATCATCACCACCCAAAAAACAACGATTTCTCCAAAATCGGCGCGTGGACTCGCGTGGCCTTGTGGATTCAAGGTGCTACCGCTCTCGTGGATTCGGAGCGAGGTACGTTCGTGGATTCGAGACGTGCTACTGGGTGAAGACCGTGGATTCGGTCAGACGTCGTGGATTCGGCGTTGGACGCAGATCGTGGATTCGAGAAGCGTTGCGGAGCGAGCGGAGAAGATCAACTAGGAGCGTATGGAAAAAGGTTGAGTCGTCTGTGAGTATGGTATATCACCTTTGTACGTATTATAATTCTAGTGGATTTCACCGTGTTATCGGTCCCGTGGTTTTTTTACTCTGGTTTGGAGTTTTCCACGTAAAAATCTTGCGTGTTATTTTTTATTTCCGCATTGGGTTTTATTGCGCAACGATTTTTGAGTGTTTAAACGTTTACACCTATTCACCCCCCTCTAGGTGTTTTTTTCCCTATTTAGATCCATATTACACATAACCCGTCAAGTGGTATCAGAGAGGGAATAGGGTTGTAAACAATGGCTGAAGGTGGAAACATCAACAGACCTCCGTTCTTCGATGGAACAAATTATGCGTACTGGAAAGTGCGGATGAAAGCCTTTCTTATTTCCATCGACGAACGGGTGTGGCAATCTATCGAGTTAGGATGGTCAAATCCAACTGAAGTTATTGTTGATGTTCACACCATCAAACCTAGGTCGAAATGGACCAAGGAAGAGATAGACTTATCTTCTTACAATGGCAAAGGAATCAATGCTTTATTTAATGCCTTGTCTCAAACTGAATTCTCTCGCGTCTCAGCATGTGAGACTGCGAAAGAAATCTGGGATGTTCTTCAAGTTACACATGAGGGAACTAACCTTGTGAAGATTCAAAAGCTGCAAATGCTTACGAGCAGATTTGACTCTATTTTCATGGCAGAAAATGAATCATTCACAGACTACTATACACGATTGTAAGACATCGTAAACACATGTGCTAACTTGGGAGAGAAGATTCCAGAATTTAAAATTGTAAGAAAGATCTTAAGAACTCTTCCTGAAAGATTTCGTTCCAAGGTTACGGCCATTGAAACTATTAAACACCCGGACGAAATCCGTGTAGAAGAATTAGTTGGTTCATTACAAACATATGAAATGACATTTCCTACTAACTATTCTTCTGGAAAAGGATCTACTTCTAAGTCTTCAGGTTTTGCGTTGAAAACTACAAAAGAAGAAGATGCGGATTCATCCTCCTCAGGCGATGACGAGAACCTATCTATGGAGGACTTTGAGAAGCAGCTTGCTCTCTTGACAAGAAATTTTCGCCGAAACTTTCGAAGGGGTAATTCAAGTAAAACTTTATTCTCCGGAAAGTGGAAGAAAGGCAAAGGTTTTTCAAGCCAAAAGTCAAGAAAGCAAGAAAGTTTTTCAAAGGATAAGAAAAGCTCAGAAGGACAAGTCCAATGCTTCAAGTGCCAAGGATACGGCCATATCTCAACGGAGTGTCCAAATAAGAATCCGTCCAAGAAGAAGGCGATGCAAGCCGTCACTTGGGATGACACCTCAACGACAAATGAGTCATCTTCAAGTGATGAAGAGAACAACGCAACGGCATTCCACGCGTCCACATCTTCACCCTTCATGTGCTTAATGGCAAGTACATCCGACTCACTGTCCAACCCCACTGTTGAAAAGATTGCAACGGACGATGAATCGGATAATTCGGAAGGTGAAGACTTTGCTCTTGCCTACCATAAACTTCTGAGGGATTCAAAGAAACTGGCAAAGCAAAACAAGAGTTTGAGAGGGAGATTGCAGGATCTCGAAGAAGAAGCAAAAAGGGCAAATTCTCTCTCAAACGCTCTTGAAGTGGAAAGGGATAATCTGATTAGAGTAAATGTTTCCCTTCAAGAGTCCAATAAGCATTTCGAGAAGAATTATGTAGATATGGTGAACAAAGCGAATTACTTCTTGAAGCTCTACGGCGAGGCTCGACAGGAAAAAATGGAAATGACGGAGACCATTTTCCAACTCAAGGATGATTTAAAGCAATTTTCTTCTGGAAGGAGTAAGTTGGATAAGATGCTTGGTCTTGGTCAAACAAACAAATTCGGCCTCAGATACAATCGAACTGAAGACAATTTTAGTTCGGTTGGGACAGTCTTTGTGCCCCAGTCGGTATCTCCTCCTCCGACACCGGAATTGACGACAAACAGCGACAACAAACCTACTTCACCCTCTTCGGGATCGTCAAGCACTAAGGTATGTTTTCATTGTGGTTTTGCAGGGCACATAAGAAGGAATTGCAAGAATGGAGCGCTAAGATCAAATCAAGCACATCTTGCAACTACTACCAATGGGTTCTGTGGTGACCCAGACCTTTGCTGGGCTTCTTCAGTGTGACCAGCAGCTTCTGGAAGCCTACGTGGCTTGTCGGCGGTGTTCGCGCGCCTATTTGGACACAAGAGATGGACCCTGTGAGCTTTGGTTGGCTGTATTGGCCTTCGGCTGCTTTTGCCGAATTTTAGGAAAGGATTTTGGCCAAACAGAGGGTGGATTTGGGTTCAGTGCGGAAAAACGCTTGGAAATGGCTTTTTGTTTGCTTAATTCTGAGTCCGGATGCCCAAAAGCGGGCTCCCGGAAGTTTTGGCAGTTTTTGGGGTTTGCGGGAGCCTCCGGCAAATTATAGGTTTGGAATTTAGCAAAATGGACACCGTTTTTGGAATCAGCGCGCGAAAACGGTCAAGATGGGCTATTTGCTTGATGTTTTTGGGTTGGCGGTTACTGTTCATGCCGGAACAGTACTTCCGGCGATCACCGGCGGCGGCTGGCGGCGGCGGGCAGCGGCGGAAGGCGGCGGAAGGCGCTCGGGCAGGCGGCGCGCGGCCGCGGGCAGGCGCACAGGGGCGCGGGCAGGCGCGCGGTCCACCGCGGAGGTCGTGCACCGGGGGCGGGCCACGTGGCGCTCTCCGGTTGGCCGGTTCAGCAGGCGCGGTCCACTGAATTTTGGTCCGGGTGCACGGTAGACCGGGTGGACACGTGGCGAGAGGTGATTGGTTCGGTGTTGTGCTCCCGGTCCACACAACCTGTGGAGTCGTTGGCCGGGGCAGGTGCCGTACGCCCGGGGCAGGTGGCCGTACGGCCCGGGTCAGCCGCGACGTGCGCGGTCCACGGCGCGACGTGCGTGGTGCACGGGTTGCCGGGCCACGTGTCGCGTCGCCATTCGCGGGCGCAGGTGCACCGGGTGCAGTGGGGGCCCGGGGGAGTGTGGACTGGGCTGTGTGGTGGACCGGGCCGCACTGTGCGCGCCCGAAAGTTGTGGGCCGGGCCGCACTGTGCGCGCCCGGAAATTTCCGGGCGCCCGAAATCCCGGACAGAATGGGAATTTTCCCATTTGTTTCTCCAGCACTATATATACCAACCCGAGCCCCCATTCTTTGCTTTCTTTCTCTCAACCCTTTCACTTTCTGCCCGAGCCCCCTCAAGCTAAGTTGTTCACCTCTTCACCCTTGATCTTCCTGCCAAGTTCTAGGATTTTTGAAGGCACGAATCCCGAGGTTCCCCATTTTACGGTGCGGCGCGACGTTGCATTCCTGGGTTCTTCTTCGGCGCAGCGACAGTGTTTTAGCTCCCCTGGGCTACCCCGAGATCATTTTGCTGTGATTCTTGCACCGGCAGACTCCTAAGAGGTAGGGCTTCATCTTTCGTATTGATCGCGTTTTCCCGTTGCGAGTTTTTGGCACGGATCCCGAGGCAACACTGTGACCCATTTTCTGTTTGGCTTTGTGGGACAGCATCAAGGTGTTTTGGCCATATCTTTGCGAACAAGCGTCAGCCGGAAACGAGCTTATACAACTTTTTCATCTACAGATCGCAAGGAACGCGCTCGTATTTTTCTTGGATTTTTCTGAGATTTCATCAGAGGTGAAAATTACTGTTTTCTCAGTGAACAGTGTACAGTTTTAATACAGATTTTTGTATGAGTGTACCCCCTTGCCGAATTTTTATCTTGGCTTACCGAACTCCGATTTGGGCGTGCAAGGTACCGTTGCGAAGCTATCGACGCGAGGATCGCTGTGATATTTTTCTTGGAATTTCCTGGGCACTTTCTACAGGTGATAATTTAACAGTTTTGAATCCGAGGTTGTATGTGGTTATAAGAGCAATAATTGAGAGCCTAAGTGTAATTAGTGAGCTTTGTATTGTGCCAGGAGGGTTACGGGTGTGCTGAACTTATTGGAGCAAGGGATTAGAGTTATCTGGTGTTTTCAGCTGTTGGGCTTTGGACAGTCAGCTTTTCAGGTGGGTGCCTTATTCCCGGAACCGGTGGACGGTTCTCTATATTGTTATATGTTAGCATTGCATGCAGGTGTACGGTACAATAACTGAAATTGGTCGGTAAGTTGAACAGTGAGGATTCTATGGAAATCGCAAGTGAATTTCTCATAGTATGACAATGGTATAATCAAATATTCATGTTGGTGATTAGTGGAAGCCCACCTAAGGCAAGGTTACCATATCTGGATTAATTATCATGCCATATTAGCACATAACCTTTTATGAGGCTGGTTTATGCATTGGGATAGGATTATGTAGTTATGTGCAGGTTCTACTCCAAGGAGTGATTATGGATCGAAAATCATGGACAGGTATGGTCATTGCTAATTCTGGCATGAGGTTTATTTTCTTTATCCTTCTTAAGGACAAATGCATGCTTGTATGGACATATGTGTATGAACATATAGTTAGGCCATCTTTTACTGCTGCACTACATATTGGAATTTGACTTAGGAGAAACCATGATTGCTTTCTTTCTCCTTTTTATTTAGACTTTTGAGTCATGTTGCTCGGGTTCGAGCAGAGGTTTGGGATAGTGTAGCTGGGACCTTAGGGTCAGAGACAGGGTGTGCTTGATGTTGGATTGCGGGTTATTGCGGCAACCGCGGACAGTAGGCGGTTGACCGGATCTTGATTAATTTACCCAATTGTGGGTTGTGGGTTATTGCGGTGACCGCGGACTTTGGGCGGTTTACCGGATGTTGACTATTGCATCAGATTGGGTATCAGATTTGTTCTAGTGGATGGTGTTTCCCACTTTTTGAGTATTATTGCATCAGATCGGGGTTTTGTTAGTGGACGGAGTTTCCCACTTTGATCATAGTCTTGATCCAGTCCTGCTATTATGAGACAGAGGTTACAGAGATACTCGATACAGTGATGCTTGATACAGTGATACTTTACTCGTGTGGGTCGCTCCCCTCGAGTGCCACTCCGGAGTAGGCTTTCCACGGTGCAGAGCGCCGGGCACCATGCTGGGTTTTGAGTCCTTGGGACTCCTTTGCTTCGGTGTTATGCGTAGGCTGGCATACCCGTCGCGGCAGAGCAGGCAGTACCAGTGATTACTGGTCTATCGATTGGGTTTATTCAGTCAGATACTTTTTGTTACACTCGTGCCTGGGGGACCGAGTGGAGTCTAGTAGCTATGTTTAGACCAGTGCTAGTATTGTTGGGAACCGTTCGGGGTTTGACGGTGGTCCCGTGGTCGTTGTGAGTTCTTTGACCGTTGTGTGAGAGGTTGAGCATCTTGAGTCTTTCCGTTCTGAGAGAGAGAGGGCATGGATTTGACTATAGCCTGCATGAGCCACTACTCGATAGCGAGTCAGTCCGTTTGGACGCCCTACGTAATTCCTGCCCGTCAGCGGGAGGTGGTTGTAGGTGGGCGCAGGTTTGACTGGACCCGATGCGGCAGTCAGCTCGATTGGGTCGATTGAGCATCTCGTGTGCGAGTGTTGCATATCTTCATCAGAGTTGCCCCATTTGAGCATTTGGTTAGAGGCATGGTAGCTGTAGAGTGTTTCCAGCTTCTTCTTTCAGTTTTACTGCATCAGGTTATCTTTTGCCTCTAGTAGTCTTGGTGGGCAGATCGTCGGGCCTTGTGGCGATACCCACTGAGAACTCCCTTATTGCGAAGTTCTCACGCCCGTTGGGGGTTTTCCCCCTTTTGTCCTTTCTCCTCTTTGTTTTGCAGAGTCTTGGCGGGTGTTGCCGTTCTGTGGTTGCTGTGCGTGGTGAGGGAGTAGCGAGCTAGATCCAGACCCATCTTTGGAGGGTAGCGGTACCCCCTTTTGAGGAGACCTTCAGTATAGTTGGTAGATTGGTATTTATTTCCTCTTTTGAGAGACTGTTGTAGTGAGGATATGATGTATTGAGAGCTTGTACACTGATGTTTTATTTGAGATATCTCCCTGTTGAGCTATGAGTTTGTACTCGAGGTTATTGTATGATTATCATTTTTGGGAGATGGACCTTGTTGTTTTATTTTCAGTTGTACAGTAGTTGATTTTATTTCTATAGCAGTTTTATCTTTTAGCTCTGATATCTGTTAGCGGTAGCTCTTTTTGCAGGTAGGACGCTTCGCCTATGCGGATTTGGCATAGGTGGCGGATCTGTTGGCGAGCCCGGGTCGCAGTTTCGACCCCGGGGCGTGACAGATTAGGTGGTATCAGAGCCTAGGTTGTAGGTCATGGTGGACTTAGAAACCCTAGGCTTGTGGTTGGACCCTAGGATGACTTCGTGAGAGTCGTGATTTGTAGCGAGAGTCCTGATTGAGTTTTACACCTCTCCCGAGGGACGGGATGAGTGATTGGCATGTTTATTCTCCTAAGTAGTTATGTTGGCTGCAGACAACATAACGCTATGGAATGGGTGACATGCTCTAGACTTTCGCGGGATTGGGTCGAGCGTTGTTGTGTGCTGATTTGTGGTTTCGTCGTGGCGAGCGGTGTCTCCCCGACGCTGGGTTTGGGACCCTTGTGCATCCTGTCATGGCAGTTGAGCTTGAGCGGTTGGTTTTGGGCCGGATACCCGGATTGAGGTCAGAGAACTCCGGACCCAGATGACAGGATTGTCAGAGGCATATCAGCGGCAGAGTGAGCAGCTAGTCTGGTGACGCAGTTGTCAGAGCAGTGGGCGGCCTGACAGTACTTTTCTTCTGAGACCACCAGGATGTAGTATCCTCAGCGGCAGAGTGAGCAGCTAGTTTGGTGACGCAGTTGTCAGAGCAGTGGGCGGCCTGACAGTACTTTTCTTCTGAGACCACCAGGATGTAGTATCCTCAGCGGCAGGGATTTCTGTAGTGCCAATAGAGCGTGTGGCCCCCTCCGTGCCAATGTTTAATGCCAAGGCACTGAGGTAGGGTGGATGGTTGACAGCAGAGGAGCTGTGGGGCATGTTCGATTGAGTGAGCCAGACTTGGCAGATGAACCACCCCGACTCGTAAGATTGAGCTCGGAGCCTTTGGAGGCAGAGTTGTGGTTGGGGGTGATGGAGTGATCAATTGAGAGCCTCCCTGTGCTAGAGAGGTTATGCAGTTGTTGAACTGGCGCTCCAGGTTTCGAGGGACGAGGCACATAGGATAAGTGAGATTGGGAGTGGATTGCGCCAGGATACTCCTTAGTTTCTTTTCGGTCCCTCCTGTTTGGGTTTTGGACTGTGGATGCCTCGTCGGGGTAGGCATTGTGTTTGGAGCTGGACACTGCAGTTCCTTGGACGGGGATCTGCCGCTAGAGGCGAGTTCTGGAGGGAGGCGCTTGGCGCTAGGTGATGGAGGACAGGTCGGCAGGCAGAGGCATTTTCGTTTTGCTTTCCTGGGTGGTGGATATCCTTGTGGATGGTTAATGCAAAGCTTACCCAAGGGAATTCTACCCTTTGTGATTTATCATTTGCATATTTTGAATGTATTATTTGGGATTGAGGGGTGAGCTTAGTAAGGATAATTGTATAAGGAATCGCATGAATCAATTGTGCTTGGTCGTATGACGATGATACCCAGGTGGATTTCTGAGACGTCAGGGGTTGGGTGGACCCCGATGACAGCAACAACCCTTTCATCAGAGTGGCGCAGCGGTAGCGTGGATTGGTTGTTTGCGAGAGACCACGTTCGGCATCTCAGTGTGAGCATGGACAGAGGTCGTGCTCCCTTTGTGATTGGTCTAGATATTTTGGCAGGCTGAGCGACGACCACTTGCATCGAGCGGATGAATCTGTGCCGCCCGGTTGGAGGGCGCCACGGTAGTGGATTGAGTTGTCGCAGGTGTGATTTCTTCACAGCAGTCGGAGTTAGGACATGTTGCGTTCCTGCATGGGCTAGCGGTAGAGTCGTTACCACTTGCACTTGAGGTACAGGTTACTGTTGGCATTGTGCAAGTGGAGGAGGCTTGTCCAGTGCAGCAGAGGCCGTAAGTTATGCCGGCAGACTTATTGGTTTCTACGGCAGCTCAGTGTTATGACCCAGTGCTTGGGATCGGTTGGCATAGTGCCACAGGATGTTTGACTGCTGAGAGAAAGGACTTTGACTTTTTGCGAGGCGGATAATGGAAGGCATTTTGTTTGTTGAGACTTTTTGAGCACACAGGTTGCAGCGTCCGTGTGAGAGGTGCCTACGGCGGCAGCGGGACTTAAGGATGTCCCTATTGTCCATGAAATCCCAGGTGTAAGTCCACCTAAGCCGATGATTAGGCCGCCAGAAAGGAAGATTAAGATTGCGATTGACGTGATTCTTGAAACCGCGCCAACTTCTTTAGCCCCTCATTGGATACCGCCTTTAGAGCTACGAGAGTTGATTTCTTAGGTGCGTGGATTTGATGGATAGAGGGTCTGTTTGACCTAGTGCCACGTCGTTGATACACGACGGTGAGAGCCCTTTGGGATTGGAGTCCAGGCAAGTCCAGGTTTTATTTAGAACCTTTTGAAGGAGCTTTATTCCGGCAGTTATTGTGTGATGCCTGCGCCAATTTGGAATTTCAGCTGAGGGCATTGTCTAGTTGGTGTTCAGGACACGGTAGGGATATATGAGTACAGTGAAGCCAATGGATTGACTAATGCCCTGTTGCCTCTAGATTGAGGAATTCTGTGTTTCTGTTGGGCTTGAACGGTTTGATAGCGGCGTTCTCCTGGGATATTTTGGTTTTACCCCCTCCCTGAGTGGTTTAGAGCTTGTGCAGCATTTGTAGTCGATGTGACAAGTCTGTGGGGATGAAGCTTTATGCCTAGTCGTTGTGGTACAAGTTTTAGCTTCGAGAGCATATCTTCCTGGACTACTTCTTCTAGCCGAAGGGGCGGCGGTGGAAATTCGGCCAAAGTGGATGCTATATAAGGCTGGCCGAGATCGACGGTCATTGTTGGGGTGAGGAGTTTTTGGACCGGATAGTGCCAGCAGAACTTGATGACCGGGTGATGAGATTGGTACCAGCGCCGATTCTAACCTAGTCAGTGGTGGGAGATGGATTGCGAGTTATTGTGATACCTCCTGTAGTGGCTGTAGAGCCACCATTGGATTTTGTGAGCATCCAGTATCACCCCGACAGAGCCACTGTGGTGGCGGATGCCTGGAGCAGAAGAGCTATTTGGGAGTCGAGTTTGACGGTTCCATAGCTGGCGCTGTGTGGGGCCATTCTGATGTACAGAGTTCGGGTTTGTGTCCCAGAGGATCCCTTTTGATGAGAGGCTGCGGCTGAGCAATCCACTTAGGTGGTTGAGTTTTGAGGGCGACTGAGTGTGAACCCCTGCTTGTTTGGGCCCCTTTTTCTGTGCAGGTGTTTGTGTGGTTGTGTTTCGGGTCGCTTGGGTTGAGCTGGCCCTTGGGAGTGATTTTAGAGCGTGTTACTCAGGCTGTTCGTTCCTTTCCCCCAGTCTTTTGTTGGTGTTGGGAGGTTTTTCTGCGTCTCAGCTCAAGAGTGTTATGTTTTGGACCCCTCACCCGTGATTGACTCGTTCCTTTTGGGGTCTGTGAGAGTTTGGAGTACGAGGGACGCCCGTTGCGAATTCCGACTCGTGAGGTGAGGGAATTGCGCAATCGGGCTATGCCGTACTGGTTGTTGCTGTTGTTGTTGCTGAGGAGTAATCACGGGGAGTGATTGGTGACTTGGGAGCTGGAGACGGCGGTGTTGAATTTTGACCCCTGGTTTTTGAGACTCCCTGGGAGTTGCCTTAGTTTCGGGGACGAAACTTTCTTTTAGTGGGGGAGGATGTGGTGACCCAGACCTTTGCTGGGCTTCTTCAGTGTGACCAGCAGCTTCTGGAAGCCTACGTGGCTTGTCGGCGGTGTTCGCGCGCCTATTTGGACACAAGAGATGGACCCTGTGAGCTTTGGTTGGCTGTATTGGCCTTCGGCTGCTTTTGCCGAATTTTAGGAAAGGATTTTGGCCAAACAGAGGGTGGATTTGGGTTCAATGCGGAAAAACACTTGGAAATGGCTTTTTGTTTGCTTAATTCTGAGTCCGGATGCCCAAAAGCGGGCTCCCGGAAGTTTTGGCAGTTTTTGGGGTTTGCGGGAGCCTCCGGCAAATTATAGGTTTGGAATTTGGCAAAATGGACACCGTTTTTGGAATCAGCGCGCGAAAACGGTCAAGATGGGCTATTTGCTTGATGTTTTTGGGTTGGCGGTTACTGTTCATGCCGGAACAGTACTTCCGGCGATCACCGGCGGCGGCTGGCGGCGGCGGGCAGCGGCGGAAGGCGGCGGAAGGCGCTCGGGCAGGCGGCGCGCGGCCGCGGGCAGGCGCACAGGGGCGCGGGCAGGCGCGCGGTCCACCGCGGAGGTCGTGCACCGGGGGCGGGCCACGTGGCGCTCTCCGGTTGGCCGGTTCAGCAGGCGCGGTCTGTAGAGTTATGAATCCCAAAGGATCTAAATAGGTACTATCAAACAACTAGAGGGGGGGTGAATAGGTGTAATACTTAAAAACTCAATCTCAGTGCAAAATAAAAACCAATGCGGAAAATAAAAACAGCACACCGAGATTTACGTGGAAACTCCAATCCAGGAGAAAAACCACGGGACCAACACGCAATAACAATCCACTAAGAATAGAAGAATAACAAGGTGATTACCGACTCCACGGACTCAAACCCCTCCTTCAGCTTCTTCGGACCTTGCGCTGACCGGTTGGATATCCGCGCAATAACAATCCCTAAGAAAAGAAGAATAACAAGGTGATTACCGTCTCCACGGATTTAACCCCTCCTTCAATTTCTTGGACCTCGCGCTCCACCGTTTTGCTCGTCCACTGCTCACGTTCGAATCCACGAACGCACGCTTCGAATCCACGAAACGCCTTTAGCACACCGAATCCACGATGCCACGTCGAATCCACGACGCAAACTCAGTCGATAAGAATATTGACTTCGATGGTGATCCTTTGCTTAGATTATCAATGAAGATCCATGGAAAAAATCTCTAAGCAAAGATTAGATCAATTCGACAAAAGATAGATCTTGGAAGAACCGTCGAATTGACCTAAAAGAGGCTATTAAGAAGAACAATGAAAACCTAGCCTCTAGGGTTGCTCTCAAATGTTTTATAAAAAGATCGGCCGTAGCACCCATGTTTTTGAGAAACCCTAAGTGTCTATTTATAGTTTAGAAACCTTTGGAAAGAGATAAGAATCAAAAACTTACCTTATCTGGAAATTTTCAGGACGGCGATCCGGATCGGATTTACTGCGATCCGGATCGTCGTAACGAGATTGACGATTCCAGAAAACCAAGGGTTCGGGATCCGGATCGCATTGCCCGATCCGGATCGTTCATACAAATCAGAAAACTTAACATTCGGGATCCGGATCGGAAATTGCATGGATCCGGATCGAAGTCTTGTATGAAGCAACAACCTTCGGGATCCGGATCGTTGGCCCTGATCCGGATCCTGAACATGTCCGAACACCAGTTTTTGATTATTATGAAATTAAAAATTCTTCCAAGTGTTTCTATACTATAAGAAAGTATTCGGATCACCAAAATTATTTAGTTAACCATACCTGATCCTTTTGAATACTTTCTTCTTGAGATTGATGTAACTGATCCACAATTCTTCAACTTCAATCTTCAAGATTCAAGACACTGAGTGTCAACTTGAGCTCTTGTTGAATCTTCTCTAAGTCTTTGATTGCTGATTGACAATTTGATCCCTTTAAGACTCCGACTCAACTCACTGACTTGACTCACGAAATATGCCAATACCAAAATGCCGTAACAATCTCCCCCTTTGGCAATTTCGTGACAAAACCCAAAAATACATAAAAGCGCTCAAGTCACTTATCTTAAACCAAAAATCGAAATTCAATGTTATCACCAAAACATTGATTTTCTTTGCGTGAAAGATCCAATAAATACAAAATTACATTTGAACCAAACAGTCCTAGAACATACTCTATGACTTAGGACTTGGAGTCTTAAAGTGATGTAATTCCTGCAAAACAAAACTCCAAACAAAATCAAACGTCAGTCGTTAGAAATTAAAATCCTACATTTGATTCATCCTTTTGGTTCTTTTGTTTTTCCCAGCTCTTTCAACCTTTCTTTGTCTCCCCCTATCTTGAGCATCTCTAACATGTTCTCCATGTTCTTGAGCATCTATGTTCTCCCCCTTTGTGGTACGATCATCATTTTCCGTTCTCCCCCATTTTTCCATTTTCGTTTTGTTTGTCCTCTCTTGATGATCTCATCTCCGTCATTTCTCTTCTCCCCCTTTTTGTCACAAATTGTCAAACAGTGAACATACTAGACAAAAGGAAATTACTAACAAAATTAGTTCATGGAGAAAGAGAGATAAAAGCTCAGTTCTGGTATATATAACAAAAATGCAGATTGCGTACCGGTACCAGAAAGCAAAAATTAAATAATTTCTTGAAACAAATCCAGATTTTAGAATCTTTTCAAATACCGATTTGTATTCCATCAAGAAATCAATTTAAGTGCTTTAAACAGTGAATTCACACAGATGTCATTCAATCCAATTAATTTCACAAAATTAAAAAGATTTACTCCAAAATCATGAAAAATAAAGGTAAAACATTATAAACCGTTTTCATGTTATATTCATCAAACACAAGTCATCAAAAATAATCTTGAGATCCAAAGTCTATCAAGATGTAACGGATTTACAAAGATGACATACGGAGATTTCCAAACGACATCAATCTTGAATTCTACCCTTTCAAATTGAGATAAGCACTAAAATACCTAAGGGTGGCTCTTTGAGCATCTTTCAACTATCCCACCTTATACCAACCAGGAGATTGTTCAAAATATAAGAGTTTTGCATATAAATCTCCAAATGCTTCAACTAAAGATTTTCTCATAAAATACTATCAAGCATCCATAACATGTGGTAGCTTCACACACAAACCGGACGACCGGGGTGGCAGCTCTTTCCTACATGTGGTGGTAGTTTTCACACTCCTTTCGGATGTAACTCTTTCCACATCTTTTGCAAATCATTTCAATACCCTTGAAAGAATGCAATCTCTTACGTGAAAGAATTAAATCCCAAATTTTAGTCTATCGGTTGTCTCACGTTTATCACAATGAATTCACACAACCGAGATAGATTAAGCATCTAAAGATCACACATGATTTCTAAAATTTGATGCTTATAAAATCAAAAACTCCTATAATGAAGTATCTTCAAGATTATGATTAAGGAGTAAAGTTGATAATCCAAATAAAATTAATTTGGAGTGAATAAAAGTGAAGCCCTTTTTATTCAATGCACTTGTTCAGTAAAAACCCTTTTGTTCAAAAACAAAGTATAAAAACGAAGAGCATTGAGAAACATGTAATGCAAAGATTAAGAAAAATATGAAAGGAAAACTAATCAAAGCATTACATACAGTCATAAGCTATTTAGAACTTAAGACAAGGAAAGATATCACCTTTCCGAATCCAAAATCGCTGGATTTTGGGTTGTCTTGATTCGTTGTGGCCGGGGGTTGTCCGCTTTGACTGTTGATCCACCTTAGGTCTTTGCCTCGCAGTGATCCACTTGAATGATTGATGTTGTGGCTCGGACCTTTGGTGGGTTGAGTGAACTCCTTTGACTTGATGTGTCTTTTGATTCCGTTGAGTTCGCTCCGTAGATGAAGTTGCCGAAGGACTCTTCTTTCTCTTTTTCGGGCAATTCTTCACCAAATGTCCTTCAAGTCCACATAGGTGACAAGTTCTTCCTTTCAATTTCATTGTGGAACTTGAAGCATTCACAGTTTGGTTCTTTTTGAATCCCAAACCAACCTTGCTTGTTTGACCTAATCCGGACATACATTCAAGTTTCTTGGAACCGGTTGAAATCCTTTGTATGTCGGATTTAAGTTGATGAACTTGCTTGGTCAATGCTTGATTGGTGACATGTATTTCCTCAAACTGCTTTTCAAGAAAAACAATCTTGTTAATATGGGAATTAACGACCGTTTCCGATTGATTTATCTTTTCTTGGAGGATTTTATTATTATCCAATAAAAGCTCTCGTTCCTCCTCGAGATCATGAAGTTTGATCTTTAAAGCATGATTCTCGTCTTGATCTTCAAGTCGTTGCTTTCTCAACTTCTTGATATGTTTGGCCATCTTCTTAGATTCCGCAAGAAGTTGTTGATATGCCTCAACGAGTTCTTCCTCGTCCGACTCCCCCTCACTTGATGACTCTCCGCCGGTTGTTGATGTTTCATACAAAATCAAAGGAGTAGAGTTAGTGACTAATGATGATAAACAATTATTAGAAGAGGGAAAATGAGAGGCATGAGAAGCAACGATTTTTTCCTCTTTACTTGAGGTTGATTCATTAGAAGTAAAATCGTCCCAAGTTTTCGCTTGCAAAGCCTTCTTTTTATATAATTTCGGAGTAGGACAATCCGTTGAAATATGGCCGTAGCCTTTGCATCTATAACATCGGATTTCCCCTTCGAATTCATCTTTTTCCTTAGAAGGTTTTGCAAGGAATTTGAGGTTAGAGGATTTAGAACCCGATGATCCTTTAGATGGTTTCGTGGATGAAGATCCATCGGTTCGATTCTTCCAAAATTTCCGACGAAATTTCTTTGTGATCCGCGCCAATTGTTCTTCAAAATCGGCAAAAGAGATTTCATTGTCGGAACTCGATTCGCTATCTTCTTTCTTTGTGGATTTGAATGCAATACCTGTAAGCTTAGAAGAAGACTTGGAAGAAACTTGATTAGTAGGAAAAGTCAATTCATAAGTTTGCAAAGCACCTACTAATTCCTCAACACTCATCTCATCCGGATGACTAACGGTTTCAATGGCGGTAACCTTTGCCCTAAACCGTTCCGGAAGAGTCCGAAGTATCTTTCTTACAATTTTCGACTCCGGGATCTTTTCTCCTAGATTAGCACATGTATTAATTACATCTTGAAGTCTAGTGTAATAATCTGTAAACAATTCATGCTCTTCCATATGAATAGAGTCAAATTGACTTGTAAGCATCTGGAGCTTTTGAATTTTTACAAGATTAGTACCCTCATGTGTAATTTTGAGAATATCCCAAATTTCCTTCGCGGTTTCACACGCGGAAATTCTTGTAAATTCAGTCGAGGAAAGAGAGTTAAATAAAGCGTTCATACCTTTCCCATTGTAAGAAGATCTTTCAAATTCCTCTTTGGACCATCTAGAGCGAGGTTTTGGGGTAGTAGAATTTCCTACTTCCTCAACAGGATGCACCCAACCGCATTCCACGGATTGCCATACTCGCTCATCAATTGCGATGAGAAAAGCTCTCATCCGCACTGTGATGATCCAGGTTTCCATGCACTGTTTTCCCGTGAATCCAAGTGTGAAACACCTAATGATGGTGTTTGATCCACAGTGTGTCAAAGGGACAGCACAGGTGGGTCCGTGGCAGTGTTTATTGTTAGTTTGGCCTTCGGCGGGGTTTGCCGAATTTTAGAAAAGTTTCTAGGCCAAACGGATGGCGTATTTGGATTCAGCGCGGAAAAACGCTTGAAAACGGCTATTTATTTGCCGGATTTGGAGTCCGGATGCCCAAAAACGGACTCCCGGAAGTTTCTAGTGTCTCCTGGTGCATGGGGGAAGGCCGTGGACCGCCGGATGCCACGTGGCGGGCCCTCATTGGCCGGCCCGCGGCGCCCGGTGCATGGAACGGCTCGGCGGGGTGCACGGACCCGGCGCACCGACACGTGGCGCATGGCTACTGGCGGGCCTCATGGGACTCGGCGCAGGGACAACGCCTGCGGCCGGTCAGGCGGCGCCTGCCCCCGCGCCTGACCGCACAGTGCGTGGGACGCGCGTCGCCTCGCCATTGGCGAGCGACTGCGGGGCTGACCGCGCGGTCGGGGACGCGCGTCGGCCGCTGGCGCGCCCCGCACGGCTGTTCGCTGTGCGGGATGCGCGCCGATCCCCTGTGGGGACGCGCGTCGCGTGCTGGTTTGGTTCCGCCCGGTCGGACGGGACGCGTCCGACCCGCTCTGGCGGATCCGGGCCCAAACGTGGCCCGAATCCAATAACGCGGGTTGTTTTTCTCCTTCTTAATTCTTTTAGGGCATTGGAAGCCCGATTTCTCTCTTCTGGTTGGAACCACTCCGAGCCCCCTCTTAGACATTTCTTCCTCTCCCAATCCTCCATCCACTGTAGTAATCTCAAGAATTTTGAAGGCTCGGATCCCAAGGTTTGCATTTATCCGGCGCGGCGCGACGATCGTTCTACGGCTACCAGATTCGTCGCATTTCGGTGTTCTAGCTCCCCCGGCTCACCCCGACATCCTGTTTTTACGATTTTTGCGCCGTCGGATTCTTGACAGGTAGGGCTTCACTTCCTCTTTTATGAGTTTCTCTTGATTCAGAGGTTTTGATGGTGATTCTGTGGCTTCTTTCTGACCCTTTTCCGTCGCGGAGTTTTGGGACAGCACCATCTCGTTTTGGTGATAACTTCGCGCTCGAGCATCGAAACAGGGCGACTCAAAAGGGGATTTGCATCTACGCGTCACGAGGAATCTCCTGGAATTTTCGTGGATTTTTGTGGAATTTCCCTGAAGGTGAGGAATCCCTTTTTACAGAATTTTATATCGCTGTTTTGGGATGAATGTATTGTTTGAGGTGGTCCTCTTGTCGATTTTCGTTCTCAGCACAGAAAAATCGTGGGAAAACGTGCAGGTACTTGTTTCGACCGGATCGTCGCGTAGATCGCAGTGTATATTTTCTGGGAATTTTGTGGGCACGTGTCACAGGTAAAAATGGCTGAACAGTAAATCTGAATTTGGGAGACAGATTTTGGGTTAAACTTGAATTGTAATTTGTGTGTGTTCTTTGGGATCTTTGGCACAGTGTTGCGGGGTTTTTCTCC
>CM055074.1:29425812-29491617 GCA_029204045.2 Tillandsia leiboldiana | reverse complement strand
AAAGCGTGCACAATATACCCAGAAAATACCCGCTGTCCTCTAAACACAAAACCGTAGCTGAAACATATCCCTACAACATCACACAAGTGTACACGGTGTAAAACGACAAGTTCCAACCAAATTGCTGTTTTTACAATCACACTCAAAACGAAGAATTTTTCACGCTGTCTCGAGCTCCTAAAAGCTCAAAAAATCAAGGTTTTGCGTTCCTCGAGAAAAGGCCCAAAATCGACTCTGGACTCGCCTCGAGCTATATTCCTACCTGAGAAACGATGCGGCGAAGTCGCGCCGCTGTCCAAAACCCAAACACGAACAAAGAGGGTCAAAACAAACCTCGGGAATCGGGGTGCCAAGGCATCGTAATCCAGCGAACCCCACAAAACTAAAACTATCACTACCTCTTAATAACACACTGTCAAAGAAAATCGTCGAAAAGAGCTCCTGTACAATGCGCGGGTCTCCTCGACCTGAAAAATGCGACGATAACGGCCAAGATTGTGGGGAAAACGAGGCCCACTGTAAAATCCGTATCGCCGCTGTCGAACTTCAAATCTGGAACACACGCACGAGGTAGAAAATAAGAAGATGAAAAACTTCTCTTAAGGCCCCTCCCACGAATTCTCTCTGGCTCTCGGAAAACAGAGAAAAAGAAGGGAGGGAGGCCTTTAAATAGGCCCCACAAAACAATTGGGATAATACCCAACGTGTCCCCAGATTCGGGCTGCTACAGTGGGCCCGGCACTTTCGGGCGGCTACAGTGCGGCCCGGCCCAAGGATTTCCGGCGCGCACAGTGTAGCCCAGCCCAGCCCATCCCGCGCACGGGATCCAGCCGCGTCCAACCGGCCGTCCGACCCGCCAAGGGCCCGACACGTGTCCGCCGAACAGGCGGCAGCCGTGCGGCCCCACGGGGAGGCGCCACGTGCCCCCCTCCCCTGGTCAGCACGCGTGCGGCGCCAGCCACTGGCGTGGTGCCACGTGGGGCGGCGCCGCCCCCCCGACACGGGTGCCGGTCGGTCAACGCGCCGCCCACGTGCGCGTACGGCCGCAGGCGCGGGCCCGCGGGTGCGCACCGCGCGCACCTGCGCCGTCCAACCCTGGGCTGCCACGTGGCGCGCCCCGGTCCACCGTGCACCGCGCACAGCCCCGCCTCGCCCCCCGCCTGCCCGCGCTGCCCGCGCACGCTCTCCGTGCGCCGCGCGCGCTACACCGGCCCAACCAGCGCCTGCCACGTGGCCCGCCGGTCCACCGTGCACCGGCGGTCCACCCCGTGGACCGAGAGCCGTGCGCCGGCCCAATAAGAGCCTGCCACGTGTCCCCGGCCGGTCCACACTCCCCCCTGCACCAATTTGCGCAGAAAACTCCGGGGCTCCCGTTTTTGGGCATCCGGACTCCAAATTAAAAAGTAAATAGCCGTTTTCAAGGTTTTTCGTTTTCCGCCTCCGTTTTTTTGCGCTGAATTCAAATACGGCCTCCGATTAGCCTATTTCCACTCCTAAAATTCGGCAAAGGCAGCCGAAGGTCAGCTTGCTCCCAAATCCTCTCTGGTTCCAAACAACATATCACTTTGACATGTTGGGGCCCCACACACCAATAATAGGTGTTCTACACCCCGAAACAGGGCAAAACCCGAAAACCTAGGACATTACATCCTCCCCCACTAACAAAAGTTTCGTCCTCGAAACGAAAATCATACCTCAATCCTGAGCCTCGAACAGGTAAGGGTAGGCGTCCATCATCGCTGACTCGAGCTCCCACGTCGCCTCGCGCTCATCATGATTGCTCCAGAGGATCTTCACATAGGGGTGGTCCGATTGCGCAATTCTTTCATCTCCCGCTCTAGAATCCGCAGTGGGCGCTCCTCATATCTCAAATCCTCGCTGATCTCAAGTGGCGTGAAGTCGATGACGTGCGATGGGTCGAAGACGTACCTCCTCAGAGTGGAAACATGAAACACATCATGGACACACCGCAAGTCTCGGGGGAAGTGCAAGTCGATAAGCAACTGGCCCGATACGCTCTAATACCTCAAAGGTCCAATGTATCGGGGACTGAGTTTCCCGCGAATGCCAAACCTCCTTATCCCTTTGGACGGCGAGACTTTCAAAAATACATGATCTCCAACCTGAAACTCTAAGTCTCGCCGCCGAACATCAGCAAGCTCCTCTGTCGACTCTGAGCGGTCTGAAGATGCTGTCGAATTACCCGGACCTTCTCCTCCGCCTCTAGCAATATATCTGGTCCCAGAGTCCGCCTCTCCCCCACATCACTCCAATATAGCGGTGATCGACATTTGCGTCCATACAACGCTTCAAATGGAGCCATTCGAATGCTTGCTTGAAAGCTGTTGTTGTACGCAAACTCAGCCAGTGATAAGTGTCGAATCCATCCACCACCGCCGAAATCTAGGACACAAGCCCTCAGCATATCCCAAGGATCTGAATCGTCCGCTCTGACTGTCCATCAGTCTGTGGGTGGAAGGCTGTACTGAATCTGAGCTGAGTCCCCAAGGTAGTCTGTAAACTCCTCCAGAATCGCGAAACAAACCTCGGGTCTCTATCTGATACTATAGAAGCTGGCACTCCATGTAATCTCACTATCTCATCCAAATATAACTGGGCTAGTCGCTCGAGTGGCCAAGTAGTCTGTATAGGTAAAAAGTGCGCTGACTTGGTAAGTCGGTCCACAACTACCCAGATAGCATCTGCACCTCCCTGTGCCCTCGGCAACCCGACCACAAAATCCATAGTAATGTGGTCCCATTTCCACTCGGAATCGGGAGACTCTGTAGCTTGCCAGCTGGCACTCGATGCTCAGCTTTTTACCTGCTGACAAGTTAAACACTGCGACACAAACCTCCCAATATCCCTTTTTCATGCCATCCACCAGAAGTGTGCCTTGAGGTCCTTATACATCTTAGTCCCCCCAGGATGAAGGGTATAAGGTGTATAATGGGGCCTCCTTCAATATCTGTTCTCTGATCTCAGCATCCACTGGCACCACTATGCTCGGTCCCTGTACCTCACTCCCGAAGCATCCACTGAAAAATCCCCTGATCGACACTCGAATCTGATCTCTAATCCTGGTTAAATGGGGGTCCTCGCTCTGTTTTCCCCCGATCCTCTCCAGCAGAGGGCTGCACGACCAAAGACATCAGTCTAGCAGAGACCCCAGGGATACAACCTCTATCTCGAGCCGTCTCAATTCCTCTAACAGTGGCGCCTGATTTGTAATCAACATGGACAAACTCTGTACTGCTCTCCGGCTTAATGCGTCAGCGACCACGTTAGCCTTGCCTGGGTGGTAAAGGATGTCCACATCATAATCCTTTAGTAGCTCTAACCATCTGCGCTGCCTCAAATTCAGTTCCTTCTGCGTGAACAGGTACTTTAGGCTCTTGTGGTCGGTGTAGATCTCACAATGCTCCCCATATAGGTAATGGCGCCAAAGCTTCAGTGCAAACACCACGGCAGCAAGTTCCAAGTCATGGGTAGGATAATTCTTCTCGTAATCCTTAAGCTGTCTCGATGCATAAGCAATTACCCTCCCTTCCCTTCCTGCATCAGCACGCATCCAAGCCCACTGTGCGATGCATCACTGTAGATCACATATCCTTTCCCCATAACAGGGAGGGAAAGGATAGGAGCGGTCATCAATCTATCCTTTAGCTCCTCAAAGCTCCTCTGGCAGTCCTCACTCCAGATAAACTTAACTCCTTTACGCGTCAACCGAGTGAGGGGTGTGGAAAGCTTCGCAAAGCCTTCCACAAACCGACGATAATAACCAGCTAACCCCATGAAGCTGCGCACCTCAGATACAGTCGTCGGTCGGGGCCAATCTCGAACTGCCTCAATCTTCGCCGGGTCTACTGCTACACCGGCGGCGGAAATCACATGGCCCAAGAAAGCTACCTCCCGAAGCCAAAACTCGCACTTTGACAGCTTGGCATACAACTTCTTATCTCGTAGAAGTTGTAGCACAGTCCTCAAGTGCTCCACGTGCTCGGCCTCGCTTCGGGAGTAAATAAGGATATCATCAATGAACACCACCACAAAACGATCCAGAAGGGCCGAAATATCCTGTTCATCAAGTCCATAAAGGCGGCAGGGGCATTAGTCAATCCAAACGGCATAACTGAAAACTCGTAATGCCCGTACCGTGATCTGAAAGCAGTCTTAGGAATATCCTCGGCCTTCACCTTCAGTTGGTGGTAACCAGACTGTAGATCAATTTTGGAAAATACACAAGACCCTTGCAGCTGATCAAAGAGATCATCGATGCGCGGCAGAGGGTACTTGTTCTTAATGGTCACTTTGTTCAATTCCCTATAGTCCACACACAACCGAAGTGACCCATCCTCTTTTTCACGAATAGCACCGGTGCTCCCCAGGCGACACACTTGGTCTAATAAAGCCCTTATCCATCAGGTCTTGCAGCTGTGCTTTAAGCTCTCGCAGCTCAGCCGGTGCCATCCGATAAGGAGCCTTAGAGATTGGCGCAGTTCCTGGAACTACGTCAATCACAAACTCAATCTCTCTGTCTGGCGGCATACTAGTCAGCTCAGGTGGAAAAACATCCGGAAACTCGCGGGCAATAGGAATATCCCCGAGTCCCGGTGTCGCCGTAGGCCCCTCAACAACACTAGCCAAAAGGCTACACATCCTCGATGAATCATCCGCCTCGCTCGGGAAGTCGAAACCACAGAGGCAAAGAAAGCACTCTGACATCCCCGATATACAAACATCTCCTGGCCTGGCTCTCTAAAAGTGACAGTCCTCGCGGCACAATCAATAGTCGCGAAAAACTGAGCCAGCCAGTCCATCCCAAGAATCACATCAAAGTCCCTCAGCTGTCTCAAGACCAACAGGTCTGCTGGCATAATCCAGGACTCGATCTGTATCGGGCAGACCAACACACTCCTCCACGTGCAAAGTGTGTTCGGGAATCTGAACCTCTCGTGCACGTGGCAAAAATCCTACCTCTAACCCATGTAATGATGCAAAAGATCTACTAATGAAAGAATGCGATGCTCCAGTATCAAATAAGGTACGAGTCCTAATGCCAGAGAGTAAGGTGATACCTGCCACCACATGGTCCGCTGCTGAAGAATCCTCTACCTGTGCAGCATACACTCGCCCACTTGAGCTGGAGGGCGATAATCGGTGGGATGGGAAGAAGATGGCTTGCTCGCTAGAGCATAAGGCCGCTGAGCCGTCGACCGCTGCTGCGATGATGCTGGGGCGATGCTGAAGAAGGAGCGGCTGAAGTCGAAAAGGGGCACGCAGCTCGAATGTGCCCTGGCTGTCCACATCCGTAGCAGCGACCCCACCGCTGGTCGCAAGTGCCGGGGAATGCGGACCTCCACAGAAGATACAACTGCTGGGAGCCCGTGACTGTCGGGACTGCTGCTGCTGAGACTGTCGCTGTCGCTGCGGCTGCCGCTGAGACCCGCGCTGCGACGAATGAGATCCCTGCTGCTGCTGCTGCTGTTGCTGCGGGGGCCTCTGGGACCCACTAGGCCCTCGCCGCTCCGAACGCCCACGGCCTGGGAACTGAGGCGGTGGCGGTCGGGGCGGCCTCCAAGTACTGGCCTGTCCCCCCTCGTCATGGGCTGGTCGCTTTCTGTCGGAGCTCTGAGCGACCGCGGCCCTCTGTCTGGCCACCACCAGATCACCTCTCTCCACCCACTGTGCATGCTCTGCGGCTGCCTCCAGAGTCTGAAATCTCTGAGCATGCACCAGTGTGTAAATCTCTGGACGGAGGCCTCCCTCGAACAACTCAACCTGGTGCGGACCGTCACGAGCGACGAAGGGCACACAGTTCAGCAACTCCGTGAACTCCTGGAAATAGGCATGAGCCGATCGATTGCCCTGCTGCAGGTTCTTCAAGTCGTCCTCCAACTTCTTCTTCACACTGGTCGAAAAATAGGTGTCCAGCACCATCCGTCGGAACTCCTCCCAAGGCAGCTGCCGAGTAATCCGGAACTCCAGGGGCTCTAACCCGCTGCCACCAAAAATCAGCATCTCCGTCCAAACAGTGCACCGCCATGGCACTCGATACCTCGGGTCGATGAAGAAGTCCCGAAAAAGCTTTCTCCATCGCAGAAAGCCATCTCCCAACAGCCCAGGGCTGCGCATCCCGCCCTGAGAATCTAGGGGGTCCCCGCTGAACAAACTTGGAGAGTTTGCTAGCGATATCCTGCTCCTCCTCCGCAGTCAAAGGCTGAATAGCTCCAGGAGCCCCGCTACTCGAAGATGGCGCTGACGGCACGAAAGGTGCAACAGGAGGCACAAGGGCCTCAGGAACAGCTGGAGATGGTGCCTCTCTCTGGGCAAGGAGCTGCTCAACCTCTGCTCCTGGCGGCGCTGACCCTACCGCCAATTGAGCCAACCAAGGCCCTCACTCAGTAAGCTCGGGGGGTGTAGGCTGCCCCTGGCTCATCAGGGGGTAACGAGACACCCCGAGTAGGGATCCGACGTCGGGGAGGCATCCTGCCAAAAGAAATCACGAATAAGTAACATAACCCCACACGACCCAATCTAGCGAAAGTCAAAGACATCCCCCAATATCTGCGACTTTATGTTGTCTGCAGCCAACATAACGGTCCACCAGAAATTGGGTATGTCGATCCCTCTTCACTCACTGGAAGAGTCCAAAAAATAAATCAACGACTTTCGCGAAGTGTCACGCCTCTCGCGCCCTATCATCCTAGGGTCTGCCAAAAGCCTAGGGTTTCCTAAGTCCCAACTGACCTATCCCTAAGCTCTGATACCAACTTAATCTGTCACGCCCCGGGTGTAAACCGGAACCCGGGCCCGCCAACAGATCCGCCGTGCACACAGAATTTTCTATGTGCACGAAGCGCTGGTAACCTGCTCAGATATATATATACAATAAAAGAGCATAAACAGAGCTGAACTAATAAAACTAAAAGTAATCTCAGACTGAAATAAGCTACAAGCAGAAATAAAAGTACAATATACTCCCAGCTCACCAAAATATACAACCAGCTGGCCAAAGCCAGACCCAAAAGGAAACTACTGAAGTCTGAGATACAAAAGGGGTACAATAAAAACCTCGCTAGTCTCTCACTTGGGGTAGACGATCTAGCTAGTCCGGCGATCCTCTTACCTCGATCTGCCGCTGAAGGCCCAGCAGCTCCCACAGATGACTCTGCAAAACAAAGGGGAAAAGGACAGGAAACAACAATGGGGGTGAGAACTACTAGATAAACCAGTAGCCTCCCCTAGCGGGTAAAACCTCTAATGCTGACGCACCCACTAGGAATAAAGAGGCAAAAGGAAGAACAGTGGTATGCAATAAAGACTGCTGAAACAGGAACTACCACTACTATGCCTCTAAATGCAGTGCCAAAAGATAACTGTATATATGCAACTATAAAGCTGACTGCCCAAAGAAACCCAATCAGAGGGCCAAGAAATACTGGCACTGCCTGCTCTGTCATCACTCACAACTCACCAACTGACCGGCACCCATCACGGTCAAAAAGCCTACTCCGGAGTGGCACTCGAGGGGAGCGACCCACACGAGTAAAGTATCTCTGTATCAATCATCTCTGTAACCGATGTCTCACAATAGCAGGACTGGATCATGACCATGATCAAAGTGGGAATACTCCATCTACTAATGCAACCCTGATCCCCAATCTGATGTGATAATAACATCCGGTCAACCGCCCAAAATTCGCGGTTGCCACTATCTCCCACAATCCCCAAGAAGAGTCTAAACTGTCCCAGACTCAAGATCCAACTATACTATCTCAAGATCCCGATCTGACTCGACCGTCATGCATCGTTAGAGAAGAATAACAATAAAACATGTTTTCTCCTAAGTCAAATCCCATGGTATAGTGCTGCAGTAAAATAGTGGCTTAACTAGTTGTCCAAATAAGCATGCAAGTGTTTTCTTTTAAAGCATTTCAAAAAAAGTGACTAAGGTTTCATATGAAGGATCATTTTAAAATAATATTGGGTTACTTATTTGCATGCGGTTTAGGATATAGCAAATGTCCAACTTTATTGTCCCAGATTTATCATATAGAAGCTATCAATTAATTTAGGGGGCCCAATGCAATAGGTTCATATACCACAAGTTATCTATCACATGTATAATTTGGAAACTCCACTATTCCTAGTGTGCAAGTCAACAAAGAGGGAAACGCAACCACCCATCTCGAAAAGCGTGCACAATATACCCAGAAAATACCCGCTGTCCTCTAAACACACCGTCAGCTGAAACAGTATCCTACAACATCACACAAGTGTACACGGTGTAAAAACTACAAGTTCCAAACACAAATTGCTGTTTTTACAATCAGCACGCAAAACGAAGAATTTCACCTCTGTCTCGAGCTCCTAAAATCTCAAAAAAATCACGGTTGCGTTCCTCGCGAAAAGTAGCCCAAAATCGACTCTTGAATCGCCTCGATCTGATATTCCTACGCTGAGAAACAATTCGTCGAAGTCGCCGCTGTCCCAAAAACCCAAACAGCAAAAGAGGGGGTCAAAACACCTCGGGAATCATGCCAAGGAATCGGAATCCAGAGAAACCACCAACACAGAAAACGAAGCCCTACCTCTTAGGAACACACTGGCGAAGAAATCGTCGAAAGAGGACTCCTGTACTGCGCAGGGGACTCCTCGGACTGAAATGCGACGATAACGGGCCAAGATTGGGGAAAAACGAGGCACACTGTAAAATCCGGATCGCCGCTGTCGAACTTCCAGAAAATCTGGGAACGCACCACGAGGTAGAAAATAAGAAGATGAAAAACTTCTCTTAAGGCCGCTCCCACAGATTCTCTCTCTATCTCTCGGAAAACAGAGAAAAAGAAGGGAGGGGAGGCCTTTAAATAGGCCCACAAAAACAATTGGGATAATACCCAACGTGTCCCCAGATTCGGGCTGCTACAGTGCGGCCCGGCACTTTCGGGCGGCTACAGTGCGGCCCGGCCCAAGGATTTCGGGCGCGCACAGTGTAGCCCAGCCCAGCCCATCCCGCGCACGGGATCCAGCCGCGTCCAACCGGCCGTCCGACCCGGCCAAGGGCCCGACACGTGTCCGCCGAACAGGCGGCAGCCGTGCGGGCCCAACGGGGAGGCGCCACGTGCCCCCCTCCCCTGGTCAGCACGCGTGCGGCGCCAGCCACTGGCGTTTGGTGCCACGTGGGGCGGCGCCGCCCCCCCGACACGGGTGCGGTCGGTCAACGCGCCGCCCACGTGCGCGTACGGACGCAGGCGCGGGCCCGCGGGTGCACCGCGCGCACCTGCGCCGTCCAACCCGGGGCTGCCACGTGGCGCGCCCCGGTCCACCGTGCACCGCGCACAGCCCCGCCTCTGCCGGCCTTCCCGCGCTGCCCGCGCACGCTCTCGTGCGCCGCCGCGCGCTACACCGGCCCAACCAGCGCCTGCACGTGGCCCGCCGGTCCACCGTGCACCGGCGGTCCACCCCGTGGACCGAGAGCCGTGCGCCGGCCCAATAAGAGCCTGCCACGTGTCCCCGGCCGGTCCACAGCTCCCCCCGTGCACCAATTTGCGCAGAAAACTTCCGGGGCTCCGTTTTTGGGCATCCGGACTCCAAATTAAATAAGTAAATAGCCGTTTTCAAGCGTTTTTCCGCGCTGAATTCAAATACGGCCTCCGATTAGCCTGATTCCACTCCTAAAATTCGGCAAAGGCAGCCGAAGGTCAGGCTTGCTCCCAAATCCTCTCTGGTTCCAAACAACATATCACTTTGACATGTTGGGGCCCCACACACCAATAATAGGTGTTCTACACCACGAAACAGGGGCAAAACCACCGAAAAACCTAGGACATTACACATGCCACGTGGCGTGATGGCATTGGCTGGTGCACGAGCGCGCGGTCCACGCAGCTGGTAGCAGGTGCCTCGGGATGCGTGCCCGACAGGCGCGCGTGGGCGCACGTGGGGCGCGACGTGGGCGCGCTGACCCGCGCTTCCCGCTCAGGGGCGCCACGTGTCGGCACCCGCTTCGGCCGCGTGGCGCAGCGCGGTTGGCCCAAACAGCTGTTTGCTGTTTGGGAGGCTACGTGGCAGCCTGGGGGATTTCCGGGCGTGAACAGTAACGGGCTGGGCCCGTTACTGTAGCAGCCCGGAAGATTCGGGCGCTCAGTTTTGGGCCAAAACTCCAAAACAGTTGGATTTTCGGGCTGGGCCTTTATATAGCTGTCTTGTGAGGGAGTTTTGCCCCCTTTCCAGAGCTCCCCTGCCCATGGCCCCTTTAGCAAAGTTGGAGATCTTCATCTTGCGCATCTTCTGGCAGAGGCCCGGATTTTTTGGAAGCCGCGGCGTCGACGACTTCGGCATCGGAGCGCAGTGTGGCGATTTTTCATCGGAGGCCCGTTATCGTCGCAGTTTGATCTGAGAGGTCTACAGAGCTACTCCGTCAGTATTTTTGGACGATTTCTGTGGCGTTGGAATCACGAGAGGTACGTCTTCGACTTTCGTGTTGATCATCTTGCTGGATTCACAGTTTATGGCACGGTTTTCGAGGCATTTCTAAGCCGCTGTTTTCTGGTGGAGTTTTTGGACAGCGGCCACTTGCCGGAATTTTATCTCCGCAACCGAGTGTCGGATCGAGACGAGCCTATACACTTTTTGGATCTACTCGTCGCAAGGATTATCATTGTATTTTTTCGGGATTTTTCTGAGACTTGCCCGAAGGTATACTATTCCCCTTTTATCTGTGTTTGAGTTTACAGTTGTGTGGTTGTGAGTGTTTGCGCACCTGTACTGTGGAATTTGTAACTTGGCCTACGGGGCTCGGATTTGGGCGTGCAGGTACCCGTTTCGAAGGTCTCGACGAGACGCTCGCTGTGATATTTTTATCGGAATTTTCAGGGCACTTTCTGCAGGTGGAAATTTCAGATAATCAGGACTGTCTTCTGCAGATTTTTGTACTTGGTTATTTTGTGGAATAAAGTGTAACCTTGGACCTTTTGTTGTACCCAGGAGTATTTGCGGATGTTTGTGAACCCGTTGGTGTTGAGGATTAGTGGAGGTTGTTGCTTCTGGTGTTTTCAGCTGTTGAACTCCGGACTGTTAGCATTTTCAGGTGGGTGGCCTTGTCTTCATGACCTATGGACTGTGCATTAATTCTATCTGTGTAGGGACTTGCATGTTATAGATGTGTTCTATATAGCATGCTAGATTATAGGAATTGATGTTCCTAATGCTGTTAAATGATCATGTGTTTATTGTCCTTCCCTACAAGCTGTTGATTATTGTTATCTTGGAACTTGACCTAGCACCCCGTCATATGTTGCATGTGTAACCAGACTAGTAGAAAACCCTCACTTGGGCTAGGGTTATTTCTGCTTTAGACATCCACACTTCTACTTTCCTGGACATAGTGTTCTTCCTCGCCCGGGTAGTGGGCCGAGTGGTCAGGAGTTATCTTTTAGTGCGGGATGCATGTTACACTCGTGCTTGGGAGCAGAGTGGAGCCTGGTAGATGTAGTTGGTTGTTCATCTGTAGCGGGAGCTGTTTGGGTAGACGGCGGTCCCGAAATGTTTTATTCTCTTGTTTTATCTGTCGCCGCTGTGCTAGTGGCAGCGGTATATCAGTGTTAGCAGGACCTTAAACCCAGAACCTTTTTGGACACACATATGATTTTTGTCAACCAAATGGTTTCTTCCAAGCATCGTAGGGTCGTCGGAGTCTGTTCTTGTTTGATTGGACGAAGGCATTAGCCCTTCGAGGCTTGGATATAAAACTTGGTTTCAACTGTTTTCCTAAAAAGAACTAAAAATCATTAAATATGAATTTCTTACAGATCAGATGGCTTCAGTAAGAAATGTCACATTTTTCCTATAAATTAACCACCCGAGATGATTCGAGTGGTCTGGGTTCTAAGGTCTGCCTTCTTCTTGGGACGAGAACAACGAGAGGCTATGCCTAGAGCCTGTTCTTGTTTGATTTGGATTGTAGGTTCTAGTCTTTCGGGGTTCCCGGACCCTTCCTCGTGTCAGTGGTTGCGATGCTGGCCTGTTGAGGCAGTTGTTCGCAGTGGATGCGGTGTTGGCCTGTTGAGGCAGTTTCTCGCAGTGGATGCGACTTTGTGCTATGAGTTGGTAGAGTGTGATCTAGAGGTTATTTTTCTGATTTAGTGGTGGAGGTGGTTCTCCCACTTAGCTTTGAGGATCTTGGGGTTCTGGCAGATCGAGTCGTGGAGGTTTTCCGACTCAGCCATGGTCGTGCATTTATCAGATTGAGTCGTTGAGGGTCCTCCGACATAGCTGTGAGAGTGTTTTGGGCTATTCCTGTTCGAGTCGAGGTTCTTTTTCCGACTGAGTTGTGCTTTGAGCTTGGAGTTACCGATCTGTTTGATCGTGGATCATAGCCTGCATGAGCCACATTTGAGCTTGACAGAGATACTTTACAGGGATACTTGAGATGGGTTACTTTTTACTCGAGCGGGTCGCTCCCCTCGAGTGCCACTCCGGAGTAGGCGAGACCGGGTTGTTATACCGGCGTGAGATTGAGCTTTTCTATCGCGACTTGTCGTTGCATTTGTCCCTCTGGCTGTGCTGGTGTTGGCAGTCATGGACGTCCTACGTAAGTCCGCTCCTCCGGGACGTAACGGCAGTAGGTTGGCGCAGGCTTGACTGGACCCGAGGAGGCAGTCAGTTCAGATTGAGTGATCAGAGATGAGTGTTAGTTGTGGCATCATGTTCTTTCTGTCCCACTCTTTGAGCATCTAGATAGAGGCATAGTAGCTGTAGAGTTTACTTTTCCCAGCTTTCCTTACAGCACTGCTTTTGTTACTTTATGCCTCTAGTAGACTTAGTGGGCAGACCGTCGGGCTTGTTGGCGGCACCCACTGAGAACTACTGTGGGATGTAGTTCTCACACCCGTCGTGGTGTCTTTCCCCAGGGACTCTACTCCGGTTCCTGTTGTTCCCGTTGCTGATCCTTCTGACCGAGGCGAGGGAGTCGCGAGCTAGTTCCCTACCCGTCGTTGGTGTGTAGCGGTACCCCTTCAGATGAGAGCTTCAGTAGATTAGTTATTTTATTTTCCTCCTTTGAGAGACTGTTGTAGTGAGGATTGTTATGTATTGAGAGCCTGTACACTGATGTATTTATTGGAGATACCTCCCGGTTGAGTTCTGAGTTTGTATATGAGGATACTGTATGATTATCATTTTTGGGAGACGGACATTGTTGTATTATTTCCAGTTGTACAGTGATTGATTTAGTTATACAGCAGATTTTTATTTATAGCTCTGATATCTGTTTAGCTGTAGTACTTTTCTTGCAGGTAGGACGCTTCGCCTATGCGGGTTTGGCATAGGTGGCGGATCTGTTGGCGAGCCGGGTCGCAGTTTCGACCCCGGGGCGTGACAGGAAAGGTTTTGACAAACACCTTGTGGCAAATGGTTATAAAGGGAATTTGTTTGGAAGGAACGCAATCAACGGAGAAATCGATCAGATCCAAAGAACTTCGTCTTGAGTACCGGTTTCTAAACTTTATCATGTGTTACAATATCCTTCCGAATTTGCAGACGAAAGTCTTGAGATGGGATCGAATGTTATTTTTGTATCTCTTAGGACATCCGTCTGAGGCAATGGGATTGAATATCAACATTCCATACATTATTTGGAATAGAATGACAAGATATGTTGAGCACCCTCATCCCACTGAAAGAATTCCATTTCCACTGATTATAATGAGGATCTTGAAGAAATTTCAGGTTGATATTACTTCACCGACTTATCATCAATGTTTGGGTATGATCGATGAGTCCACTGTTGTGAAGTCCCTTCACAAATTGCCCCATGTCACTCCAGTCCCTCCATGCGGAACGAAACCTAGTAGCGGCACTTCCGCGTCACCATCACAACCAGCACCCACACCAGCGGATGAAGCATCAGTCTCATCCATCTACAAAGAACAACAACGATTGTCTTTTGAGCAGGAACAGATTTCAAAGGCACAGACGAGAATTTCCAATGAGCTGGAGCTCATCACGGCAGCTCATATTACCTTAACTAAGAAGGTCAATTCAATGAACAAGCTGGTGAAAAAGATGTTCTCAAAGATGGGCTGCACGAGCTCTGAAGACTACGAATCTGATGACTAATTCTTTCCTTTCTATTTTTTTTCTTGTGCAGATTTTTAACCTTTTCTTGTGCAGGTTTTTCAGTTTTTTTTTTAGGACTTACTCTTAGTTCTAGTTCTTAAATTTCGGAACATTTTCGTTGGAATTTTTTAACTCTCCTTAAATTTTTGTAATTTTGGCTTTGTTTGTGACAAAAAGGGGGAGAGAGTTTAGAGAACAATGAACAATGATGATGATGTGAAAATTTTATATACATCAAGGTACAATGATGACTGAGAACTTGAACAATGCTGATGTGAAAATTTTGTATACATCAAGGTAAGTATCACTTCAACCTCAACTTTGGTTTTTATCTTGTGATTTTGTATACATCAAGGTACAATGATGACTGAGAACTTGAACAATGCTGATGTGAAAATTTTGTATACATCAAGGTAAGTATCACTTCAACCTCAACTTTGGTTTTTATCTTGTGATTTGTATGCATGTCTCTACTAACTATTCGACTAATTATTTGGGCATGTAATATGACTAACAAGTTGATGTTGGACTAACACTTTGTGACATTTGGTTTTTGATTGCATAGAAGATATGTTGGTTTTTGACTATGATTCTCTTACATATCTGAATTCTCAAATGTCATGATGATCAGATAAACTCTATCTCTGTACTAGGTTTTGAATGCTAAATATTCTTGAGGTATCTAACGATCTCTTTTTGTCAAGAATGATTTCTTTGTGCAGAGAGTACAGATGTCTAAGTCTAGAGTCTGTTTTAGGAGTTTATCTCATGTTTTTAAATTTTTGGATCTCCATTGTAAATTTTTGTTGTATGGTGATAGCAATAAAAATATCTTTTTGAATTTTCTTTAGTGGATCTGTGTTTTGTCACGAAACCGCCAAAGGGGGAGATTGTTACGGATTTTGAGTTGGCATAGTTTCGTGAAAGTTTCAAGTCTTGAAGATTGAAGGTGAAGAAAGTTGGATCATTTAACTCAATCTCAAGAAAGAAGAATTCAAAAGGATCAGGTATGTTTAACTAAAGATTTTGTGTGATCCGAATACTTCTCGTAGTGTAGAAACACTTGGAAGAATTTTTAACTGCATAAAAATCAAAAACTGGTGTTCGGACATGTTCAGGATCCGGATCAGAGCCAGCGATCCGGATCCCGAAGGTTGTTGTTTCATACATTACTTCAATCCGGATCGCAGCATCTCACGATCCGGATCCCGAACGTTGAGTTTTCTGAAATGTATGAATGATCCGGATCAGGCATTCCGATCCGGATCCCGAACGTTTGTTTTCTGGAAATCGTCTTTATTGCTACTGCAATCCGGATCGCCCAAATCCGATCCGGATCGCCGTCCGTAAAATTTTCAGAAATGTTAGGTTTTTGATTCTTATCTCCTTCCTAGGGTTTCTAACCTATAAATAGACCCTATGACTCTTTTTCTAGGGTTAATCCAAATAGCCATCATATTCATATCTTATTTTATACGGCTCTAAATCCACATATAGAGAAGAAAGGAAATCATTAGAGAATACTCTATGTTTCTTCATCTATATTGATTAGTTTGATTCTAGGTTTTCATACTCACATCTTGAGTTGAATCAAACTAATGAATACTTAGATGGTATTTCCTATCTATCTTTGATCTAAGTATTCGGCGGATCATCACCACCAAAAACAACGATTTATCCCAAAAATCGGCGCGTGGATTCGCGTGTCCTTGTGGATTCAAGGTTCAACCGCTCTCGTGGATTCGGAGCGAGGCACGTTCGTGGATTCGAAGGGTGCTATTGGGTGAAGACCGTGGACTCGGTCGGACGTCGTGGATTCGACGTTGGACGCCGTGGATTCGGCGTTGGGCGCAAATCGTGGATTCGAGAAGCGTCGCGGAGCGAGCGGAGAAGATCCTCTAGGAGCGTATGGAAAAGGTTGAGTCGTAAGTGTGTACGGTAAATCACCTTGTACGTGTTTTAATTCTAGTGGATTTCTGCCGTGTTATCGGTCCCGTGGTTTTTTACTCCGGTGATGGAGTTTTCCACGTAAAAATCTTGCGAGTTATTTTTATTTCCGCATTGGGTTTTTATCGCAACGATTTTTGAGTGTTTATACGTTTACACCTATTCACCCCCCTCTAGGTGTTTTTTCCCCTATTTAGATCCTTATTACATATAACCCAACAAGGATAATGGATAATCCAATCGGATTAGGATTCGATTAGGATTAGAATTAGGGTTAGGGTTTTCTCAATATAAATATATGTCGTATGTGACATATTTTGTACGAGAGAAATAAAGGAGAAAAAGAAAACCCTAGCCGCCTATCCTCTTCCTCAAGTCCTCCACAATTAATTCATTGTTCTCGATCTTCGGAAGATTGCTAGCACAATTAAAAGATTGATTCATCCTCCTTACATCGACGCGAGAGTTAATTCGTGATTAGATCGCGAATCAAGGCGATCGATTATTTCGATCAAGGGCGTGATTCCGTGTGGACACAAGTAGAGGCCGGGTGCGTCCGCGGCTATCAAGGACGAACAATTTTTACCAACGATCGTCGGCTTTGCGGTGATCTCAACCCGCGCAAGGTAAAAATTAAATCCTAATTGATAAGATCAATTAGATTACCTTTTTCGATCTAAAACAATACATGAGGTGATCTTTATTTTTAAGAAAATTTTTAATTGCGTTTCTTTCTTCCGCTGCGCATATCTGATTACTTTCTTACAATCAGGCGTCTCGATTTCCAGCAGGCGGCGTCCGATCATTGCTAGTTTGAAGACGGCTGTGTATCTCCACCTTTTAATGAAGCATCCCGACTGCGACTCTTCCTTTTCTGAAACACTTTTGTATTTGCTCTTTTTTTTAGCTGTATGCCTATTGGTTCAATAAATGTGAAGTCCTCTTATATTATTGCTTCACACCCTTCAAAATCTATAGCTGTGTTTCAGGTATCTTCTTGATCGGTTGCTCGCTTTCCGATCTGTTTGTTGAATGTGCATTACATTCAGCTTTGGCGACTTCGAGTGTACCCTAGCGTTTTCGACCGAAAATCGCACATTCCTCATCCAATGCCTTTTGGCTAATCGGAGCGCCTTGCTCTCTGATTCCTCCCTTCAAAATCAGGGTTCTCACCCTCGGTCTTCTTGACCGATCAGGCACTTCATCCGCTTTCTGCCTTGATTGTGTTAGCCAAAAGGTTCTCCTGGTCGGGCCTTCTTGGCCAACCCTCGATCCTCAGGCCCAGGTGGGGCCTAAGTCAATGATTCCTTTGACACAACCCCGGCGGGTCTATACTCTCAATTACTTCAACCAAGAGCTCGTTAAACTTCGGCCCTTTCCAATGGGCCGGGTATGGGTCTCCCATGCAAACCTTCACGGTCGAAGGTTGCAGGGACCCGGACGTCGGCCGCCTGTCCGGCCCGGCCTCCTCGCCTAAGGTGTCCCGAAGATGGGCGCGGAGATTGGTGAGCCCCACCTGAGGTACCGGGGCCTTCAACTGCACCGGTGTGGGCAACGGCCTAGCTTGGCCGTCCCGGCTTTGGTTCGGTCCTTGCGGAGGGACCCATTCGCCGCTCCTGCCCCAGCCTGAGACTTGACGCACAGCGGCAAGGAAAGCAGATGACCCACCCAACAATTCTTTGGTTGATGGCCGATATTCTGCCCCATCGACCCAGTTCCCGTCCGGTGCGGGGTTATTTGCGGTTGTACTGCCCCTAGCGGTTGTGCCACTGTGCGGGGCATGTCCTGCCGTGCTGCCTTAATTATCGGCGCTGTTCGCGCCGATGGTATCAAGCTCGCTGGAGAAGGCTCGGGCTGGTCATCCTGATCCCAAGACACCTTCTGATTCGGTACCACCTTGCTGTTCTTGCTGCCCCCAGCATGGGGTCGAGATTCCAACAAACGGGGCGACTCAGGTGAACCCTGGTCAGTCTCCTACTGGTGGCCGATGCTCAAACTCATCGGCCTATCCTGAGCTGGGATAGGACGCATTTGCGACTGCCCTGCCCCTGGTATGAGTGCCATCGTGGGGGGCGTAATCTGTAGCACCTCTGGTGCCAATAAAACCTACTGTGTAGGTAGAGGCGGTGTTGGGGTTGCTGAAGCTCCTTGTAGCACCTCTCGGCTAAAACTGCCCAAATCGAGTGAGGCTTTCATCTGTAGCTGGGGCGTTGGCGTCCCAGACTCGGATTCGCCTCTCCAGAGACCTCATCATTTGCGCCAATTGCCCGTATATCTCTGATAGGGACGGCTCCGGCAGTGCCGACTCCCCGTATGGCTCCAAGAATTGTGACATGCTGGCGGTAGGATTAGGTAAAAATTACCTAAGGGTCCCACCAGGGGTGCCAAGAAAGTTATTGGGGCCAAAATGTGGCTTGCGCATGACGCGCCCCTTCTGGGTGACCCTCCGTAGGTGTCGAAGTGCGCCGCGTGCCAATAATCAAGCGATCGGGCCAATGAGGGATCCGCTCGGCCGGGTTCTCCTCTGGTAACGTCTCACGACCGTTCGAATGAGGACAGCCGAATCGGGTTTACGGAGGTATAGAGGGATTGCTGGTTTCGACTTAGATGAGTCGAACCGGTTTAAAAGATAAATGTACGGTTGATGAGCCGATTGTAATGTTTAAGCACAAAAAAATACCAATAAAGACACGACTGATTGGCCGGTTTACACTCTAAAGGCGAGAAAAGCAAATGAAGACATGGCTGAGCCAGTTTATTTTCTAAATGCAAGAATAAAGACACGACCGAATGGCTGGTTTACACTTTATATTAATAAAAAGAAGGGGATACAAGTGGAGGAAAAAGGGATAGAAGGATTACAATTAAGCCTACTCCTAGAAAAGTAATAAAACGACAAAAAAAAAGAGTTAAGTTAACCTACTCCTAGATAAATGAAGAAGCTGGGGTGGTACCGGGCTTATGAGATTGCCGGACCGCGATCTCTTCGATGGTTCGGGTATTTATACACATCCCGAACCAAGTTTATTAGGCGCCGATTTGAACTATCGGCGTGATTTGGGGGAAGTTATCGGGAAATCCTCAACCACTTCCTTTTGAACTGATTGGCCTCAATGGGATGGTCACAATTTCCCGTCTAGGTTCATCTCCTGATTGTTGCGCCGGGGCGTAATTCTTGGCGCTTTCCAATGCTGGATGCCGCTTGCAGTTCTGGGTTAACCCCTTAATTGTTGTATCGAAACGTGATCTTCGGCGCTTCCCTCTGCTGGACGCTGCTTGCTGCTTTGGGGTCTGTTACTAGATTCGCGCCTGAATCTCGCCTTCATTCTTTCCAAGGTGTTTTCTTCTGCAGTCTCAGCAGTTGAGGATTGACCTTGATTCCGCCTCTCCCGTCGCTTGATTGAAGCGGTCTGGTATCTTTCTTTGTCTGCTTCTCTTGTCGGCCGATTCTCCTATCTTCTAGCGCCTTTGGCCCATAGCCTATGTCGTGTCTTGTGCCTTTATGTGATCGAAATCGGTCCGGATCGAGGACCCTTCTTCAGTTGAGGCGTGCACCTCGTACTATATTGCTACACACCTAAGACCAGCTTGAAACAGAGTGTGGGTCTCTTCTTTTTTGGCTTGATCGACCGAAGGTTGATTTCATCTCTGCCTACGTCGTCAACTATTCGGAGCAGTCGAATGCCTTCCTTCAACCACAGCTGACCCTAGTCGTTGCAATGATCCTTGCGTCGGCTGCCTTTCGTGTCGGCCGATGCTCTTAGCCGACAACCAATGTCTTTGGCCCATGACATGCATCGCGTGCTGTTCTTTTCCGTCGGTCTCAATTGAGACGCGATTCCCTCTTTACTGACTCAAACCTCTGTCGGCTGACGCCCTCAACTGATGGTATACGCCACGTGTCACTCTCCTCAAGTGACGAAAATTTTGGTCTCAACAAAGCGTCAGCAAATAAAGAGTCGCCACGTATATAACGATGCTTATACCAGTAAAATATATTCTGACGATTTAAAGTGTCGAAAAATTAAAAATAATAGTAAAATTTATCATTTAATAATAATAAAATTTATAATTTAATAATAGTAAAATTTATCATTTAATAAATTAGTTTGATTGAGACTAAAAATTTTACCACGTACCTGAGGGAGTGACACATGACGTCTACCATCGGCTAGAAACATCAACCGATGGGAGAAGAGGGACTCACGTCTCGATTAAAGACCGGCCTCAGTCGCGTAAGAGTGAAGCATGCAACATACGTCATTCGGCCAAAGGCATCAACCGACAAGAAAAGCGGTCGATACACGAAGTTTATCGCCTCGTTCGGGAACGACTTCGACTGAAGACAAACACCAAACCGCCCCAGTCGAGCGACAAAGAAAGCGAAATCAAAGTCAATTATCGGTTGTTCGAGCCGAAAAAGAAAAGACTCTGAAAGAGAAAAGTGCGAGATTTGGGCGCAAATCTCGTAACTGACTCCGGAATGACAAGCGACACCCGGTATTGGAAAGTGCCGAAAATCACGCTTCGGCGCGTCGATAAGGGGATGAAGTTGGACGAAAAAATGGTTATCATCCTATTTGAGGAAGTTCGACTCAAAAAGAAATAGTTGACAAATTTACGATAATTCTTCCCAAATCACGCCGATTATTCAAATCAGCAATTATACGCATGGTTCGGGAGTGTATAAATATTCGAACCATCGAAGAAAAATTGGTCCTGCAACCTCGTAAGCCAGTGACCACCCCTAATTTTTCATATATTTTACTACTTTCCTAGATAGATTTTTATACCTGCATTTACCGGACTTCCTAAGAGTATGCTTAATTGTAATTGGCTACCAGTTCCCCTTGTAACCCTTCCTCAAGCAATACAATTCCTAATCGGCTCCTTAGCCGTTGTCAAATTTTTGTCTCTGTATCCCGATTCTGCTATTCTAGGTCGAACTCTCTATACCTCCACATTCCGATTCGGCTAATTTAAGCCAGACGATTGCGAGAGTTTGATTAAGAAGAACCCAACCGAGCGGATCTTTTCTCGGCCCGATCGCTTAATTCATTGGCACGTGGCACATCACATCTCGAGGGTTACCCCACGGGGCCAATCGACGACCGAACCTGGTCAACGATCAGCGCGACGTTTTTGGCCCCAACAGATACAATAGAGGGTTTATATGACGAATTTTTTATAGCGTGAGTATTTACTATATTATAAGGACACTTAGGAGACGCTTTTTCTAAGCATCGTTTAAAAAGCATTTTTATATTGAATTTTTTTTTAATCCTTAAGAAATAATCTTTATACTTATATTTAACATCATTTATTATTTTAAATATTTTATTCTAATAAACATATAGCATTCAATTAATAACAGTAAAAATAAATTTACATATTTTAAATCTTCGAGCAAGGTATATAATGATTAGAATTTTACGGGAATAAATCTTTAATTCCAAAACTTCATAAAAATATATATGAAATTATCCTCTAATTATTGTCCTGCGAAACCGATACGTACTAGATTCGCATAAAGCACAGCGTACACATAAAACTATTTGATTCGCATAAAGCTCAGCGTACACATAAAATTATCTGTCGATTCCTATTTCGCTGTCTGTATTATTGTATTTTTTTTTTCAACAAAAATTTAAAATATGACGGTCACAATTTAAATTATTTATTGGAAGTCCACAGATCCGTTATATTTTTTAAAAATTAATTTTATATATATATATATATATATATATATATATATATATATATATATATATATATATATATATATATATATATATATATATTTGAATATAAATAATATGATGTGATTAGTGTAATTTATACTTTCTCCTGAGGAGTACAAATAATAGTTAATTAATTCAGATTTGTAAAAATTCGGTACATATATAATATGAATAAAATTCATCTATTGAAAAATTCGGTTTAAAAAATAAATTCGCTAATTATTCGAATACGTAATTTATATAAAAATTATACGTTCATAAATTAAAACTTTGGAATTAAAAATTTGACTATTAAATTAAATTTTATTTCTCTAAATTTATACCTATAAATAATTATAATTTTTAAGAATATAAAAATAGAGAGTAATAAAATAAATTAGATGGTCTGCGAAGAAAAATTTTGTGCAAAAATTTTAAAATTTATTTTAGGATGAGCAAACAGAAAGTTAAACACATAAAAATTTTATAAAAATATCTTACTCAAAATTTTCGCCAAATTATTTGTAAATTATTAAAATTATTCTAAAAAATTATCTAAATTTTTGATCGAATATTTCGTATACATCAAATTATTAAAACTGTCCAAAAAAAAATTACATTTTATTTAAATTTTTAAAAATTATTCATATGCGAACCGTTTAATTCATATATGAATAATTCAAAAATTATCTAACAAAGACCGGATACAAATTAGCCAATGGTTTTGACTATGGGCGTTTAACGTATCATGAAAACGGAGACTCCCGAGAAAACGGAGGCTCCGTGGGTGTACGATTCCCGCGTGGTTTTTATGGACCACCTCCGTCCTCGTCCTCGTCCTTGTCCTCGTCCGCTCTCTTGTTTTTAGGTCAACTACATGGCGCCCAGCGATAGGTCGACGCAGGAACGGATCTATTAAGGGACCCACAATGTCCATAATCTAAGTATTATTAAACGGTGTTAGAAATGCTTCATGTATTCTAGAGTTTTATTTTTTTATTTTTTATTTTTTTATTTTTTTATTTTTGATAGAAATGTAGCAAGTTATTCGTGTTTTTTTTTTTTTTTTTTTTTTTTTTTTTTTTTTTTTTTTTTTTAGAAATATATTAAATTATCCGTTTCGTTTATTTTTAAAATAAACTTAACTGAAAATATGAAACAACTAGACTTCAAATTCGGAACCTCGAGTATCAATCATCAAGTTTTTTGCCACTTACGTTAGTAACGATTGATATATATTTTAGATTTTATACTCTATTATATTATATAATATTAAGAAAAATATTTTTTTTACATTTCAAACGAGCTGTATATCTTACACTCCATTTATTTTAGGATGGAGTGAATTTTATTTATCACTTCGAAGTGACAAGTAGAAAAGTCGCTATCCTAGAATAGATAAGGCATATATCGTACACTACATTTGGGGTGTACGGATAGTATTACTTTATTATTAATATGCATGTTGGTTTAATTAAAATTTAGAAATAATATTTAGAGTATAATAATAGCATATCATTTATACTTTTGTGGGAATTCTAAATAAGGTTGCATAGCGGTTTATCCTAATAAAAGAATATAAATTTTACATCTTATCTGTGTGTGTGTGTGTGAGAGAGAGAGAGAGAGAGAGAGAGAGAGGGGGGGGGGGGGCGGGGTCTGGGTTGCGAGGGAGTTTTCTATCAGGCGAAACTAATTAATTTTTTTTTTCTTTTCGTAGAGAAAAGTATATTAAAAATATTTTTCTTAAATTTACGGTGAGATGGTTGAACTTGATAAGTTGGAAACACAACATGGCATGGTTATATTTTAGGTTTTTTCTATCCAAGTATCAATAACAACTTTGTTGTGTCATTTTTTTTTAAAAAAATATATATATTATTTAAAAAACAATACTATAAGTACACTCTAAGATTAGGAGTATATTTTACACCCTTTTTTATCTAAAGAGTTATGCTACATATACTCCACACCCAATCCAAAAGTGGGATGAATTTTATCAGTCACTTCGAAGTGATCGGTAGATAAGTCCTCATTCTTGAATGAGTAGTGTAAAATGTACACCCCATTTGAGATGTACACTTAGCATTAACCTTATCTAAAGTACCATTATATTTTATTTTTCACATTTCTTTAAAAAAATTAAAATTTATTTAAAATTTTGTGAACGTTATAATGGGAATATAAAATCTACACCTCTCTTTATGGTTACACAAATTAATTTTTTCATACTAAAAATCTAAGAATTTTATACTACTCATACATCTCATTTTGGAGTATATGATACACATTCTATCCATCCAAGTGTAAAATTTTTTTTACCGATTATTTCGATGTGACCAATAAAATTTATTCCATCCTTAAATTGATGGGATGTAAAATGCACATACTTTTTGGAGTGTAAAAATATATTTTTCTTTTATCATTTCTAAAGGAGTGTGTGGAGAGGGGTACCAAGAAGCATTTCCCCTTTTAAAAAGGATAATTGTATATTTAATCCACAAACTATAAGTTGGGTGATACTTTGTTCCTCAAATATTAATTTATTATAATTTTTTATTAAAACTTTCAGAATTATTGTAATTAAATTTTATAATATTTAGTTAATTAAATTAGATTGTAAAATTTAATTATAATAATTTTAAAATTTTGAATTAGAAATTACAACAAAGTAAAATATGAAAACTAAAATGTAACCCACAACATAATTTGAGGAATTTTTTTAAAAAATTATATAATACTTTCTATTTATAGTATAGAAAAAATAAAAATATTATAAAGTTTAGGGACATAAGAAAATGTTTTTATAAGTTTTGTTAAAATTTACTTTATAAGGTATTTTTATATAAATATACTATATAATATATCTTAGCCTTCCCTGAACAGATAGAAGGTAAGGTTAATTAGTTTACCGCGAGGACTTCGTCCGAATTTTAATTCTAACGGAACCAAAAATATATTATGCAAAATATATTAATTTTTAAAAAATATTAATAAAAAAATTATATATAAATAATTTTTATTTATTACTTTTTAACTTTTTAATATATTTTTTTTAAAAAAAATAGAATATAATTGTTTTTATCATTGAAATAGTAATAATTTAGAAATTTATAAAAAATTATGTTAAAAAATTAAATATTAAGATATAGTATAATTTACAACTTAAGTATTACGATACGTTGGAGTTCATTAAATTAACATTTAGTGACCCACACGATAATATTATTTTTTAAAAAAAATATATATTTTGGCCCATAAAACTTATATTTTTTTAATAACTTAATAATAAATTTTTATATAATTTTAAAAATATTAGGAGAGGCGGAAGAAACCATAGTTAGTTAATTCACGAATTATTCGTGAATTATTCGCGAATTATTGAGAATCCGAATTAAATGTGCCGTTTCCAACTTTTTTCAAAAATTCGGAATAATTCGTGAATTTTTGAATCAAAAAGTATTATTCGCGAATTATTCGCGAATTACGAATTTTTTGGTGAAAAATTCGTTCTTTTTCAAAAAAATAATAACATGTATCACGTCTTACAAGGATAATTAATGATACACTAGATATTATCCCTCGTAGAAAAAAATGTCCCCTCGTTTTCCGCACTGGTCTTACGAGGGCAATTAATATTTACTTTTAAGTTTTAATTAATTTAATTTTTTTTAAATTTTTTTTTAATATTTTAGTCATTATTTATTTTATTTTATTTTTTGTCCGAAATAATTTAAAATTATTATTATTTTTATTTTAAATGAATATTTTATTTATTTCTAAAATAAATTGATTAAATTATTTTAAAAAATTATAATTACTTATACTAATAGTATAAATATTTTAATTTGTTTTAAATTTAATAGCCGAATTTTTTATCCGAATTTTTAATTAGTGAACATATTATTTTCGTATAAATCACGTATCCGAATAATTAACGAGTCCGTTTTTTAGCCGAATTTTTTAACAAATTATAAAATTATAATGCAAATTTTATTCTAATTATATTCGTACCTAATTTTTACCGAATCCGAATGAACTTACTACGGAAGAAACCATAACTACTGTAGACCTCCACGTGACTCTGTTCCTCCTCTTTACTACAATAGTATGTAACAGTGTCGAGCGCGGTTGGTTAGTACGTTATTTAGGAACATGTTTTGTTTAATCAAGATAAAACTCAGATTAAAATAAATTTTCAATTAAACAAAAATTCAGATAAAAATTACTTCCCCCAACCCTGTGAGTTTGACCTCTCAGCACATTTTTCTTCTCTTGGAGGCAATATATGCACATTTTTCTTCTCTTGGAGGCAATATATATATATATATATATATATATATATATATATATGATTGGTTATGAACGTTGGATTTAATTTTTTCTATATATGGGCTAATATATAAATTTATAATTATATTATAGACTATCTAATTTAATATGGTCATTAAGTGATCTAATATGGGCTCTGAAAATATCTATTGGGTATGAATTATTAATGTGTAGAAATCAAATACAAATTTAATTAGGGTTTATGGGACTCTAATTAAACATAGTATATAAGGAATATAAAAGAGTTATGGTACCGAGTCGGATTCCTGCCTCAATTTGTCCTGTCTCATTCAGAGCAAAATTAATTAGACGACGAATCTAGACTTGGAAGCACTCAATTCAGACGATTTTATTGTCGGTGTTTGAGGAACGATAAAATTTGAGAACGCATTTCATCAGGTATGTATTTCGGTAAGCATTTATAATATTTTTAAATAAATAAATAATTATTTAATAATTTATATGTATTTTTTAAATTATTTTATATTAATTTACATACGGATCTAACGGAGGGTTTCATAGAGTCACAGAGTGAACTTATTTAAAAAAATTAAAAAGTAAGCTTCGAACTTTTCTACTCTAGTATTATAAAATTAATAAAAAGGGTCATAAAAAAAAGTACATAATTATTTACTTCTTCAGTACCGCCTGTAACTATGTATAATTTTATAACATTACATGAGAAAAACTTAGAAGAGTTGAATTTGAGCCATTCAAAAAAATGAAAGCGAGAATTTTGAGGAAACCACTATGTTTTTTCATAGACCCACAGAAAGAGGCAAATCCAACCAAAAGCGGTAATTAAGTTAGATTTTATTATTATTTTTTTGGCCGAAAGTGGGACAAAATAGTCAAAGTAAATTATCCCTTCGTTCATTTAATTAGAATATAAGTGGGCTTCATCTCGGTTTGCATTGAAGTACCTAGGGATGTCAATGGTTACGACTATCCTTTATTCTAACCAAATCTGAATTCGATGACGAATTTTACTTAGAATGTTCCGCTATATATATATATATATATATATATATATATATATATAGTAAGTACGATTATTATATTTTTATGAATATAATAATAAAATTTTTGAATCGAAGATTTATATCGTTAAATATGATTTAAAATTTTTAAAATTTTTAAAAATTAAATTTTATAATTTTTCGGTATTATTTACCTTTACGATCAAAATATTTCAAAATTGAAAAAATTTAACGATCAATATAAAATGCTTATTAGTTTAATGGTATAAAAAAATCGGAATATATTAAATTTTTTATAGTAAATTCTATTCACTATCTAGATAGAAATCAATTACTTTGATTTTAAATTGAAGAATCCGATTCTCTAATTTTAGAAGATCGTTAGATTTTGACCGTTCATTTTATACTCACCGGATGAATTTTATTATAATTTTAAAAAATTACGAAATTTACCAATATGGATCCTTGATTTAGAAACTCCATCATCGAAAATAATTTATAAGTACGAAAGGGTTTATATATATATAGTACTATATTTGTAAAAACACCAAACAATTAGTGCTGGTAAGTTTTCTACTGGTAGATTTATTCTATTGACTAATTTCACCTCTTAGATCATACTATTCCACCAACCACCCACTAAATCCAAGGAGCCCACTATATATATTTTCATCCAAAAATTAAAAACCTATAAGCACCAATAACTTATACTTTTAAAAATATAAAAACTCAATCTTATATATATATATATATATATATATATATATATATATATATATATATATATATATATATATATATATATATATATATATATATATATATAAAGCAACAAGTTGTTATTTCTTTGTCTGTGGATTGGTATTTGGATCAACATTTGTTAGGTTACGATAGTAGTGATCATTTATTAAGGTTTAATAAATGATTGATTGAATAGTATGATTTAAAAAATAAAAGAGATCAAAAAAATAAATTTAATATTAAAAAACTTGTAAATTCCAAATTCTTTGTACTTTTAAAAGCACCATAATCAAACTTTCTATATATACACAGACACACACGTTCAATGAATGTTACATTTACCACTACTTTTTAAACCAAGCTAAATAAATATAAATTTTTAAATTTTACCTTTTATAAGACTAATCCGTGCTAATCTATTAAAAAATATAATCAGCTAAGTTAATTTTAATATGACTCGATAAAAAAAAAATTCAACGGAGTTAATTAAAATCAGTTCACCAGTTCAATGATAGAACCACTGGTTGAAACGATTTCAAATAAATTTTTTGTCTTAAAAAATTAAACCAAACTATTTGATAGACCGAATCACGGTCAGAACCGAGTGATTGGACTCGATTTTAAAATCATCCATAGAAAGCACATCAATTGAATTATGTAAGCACTTCAGGACTTTACCAGCATATAATTAGTGGTACTAACATGATGCGTGCAAGTGCGGGACACCGAAAGCATCTTTTCTTTTTTCTACAGTGGCTTAAAATCCAACTATCATTACGCGACTGACTAATTTTATGACTGCGACTGCTCCTTCCTTCTGTATCTTTTAGTGCAACTTGAAAATATGATCGCGATGTTTAGCAAACAAGACTGTTTATTATTTTCGGCAAGGATCTTGTATAAAATTTTATGGTTAATTGTATACAGTTTTCTGTAAACATATCAAATATTTTTATAAAGTTTAATTTTTTATATTTATTTTTTCAAAAAATTAACGTTATTCATATATATTCCTACCGTCTATATCTGTTAGAAACATCTAGTTAACTACGGATTAAATACTTAATCTTGGTTAGTTAGTGAGATAAATTTATCTTTTTATCCTTCCAGATATTTTTGTATTAATTTTTAGACGAACATTTTTTAAAAAGCAAAACTGTCATTTAATATATAATCTGTTAAAAATTAAACAGTGAAGTAACGATAATAAACCGGAGGAATATATATGAATAACGTTGGACTTTTGAAAAGATAAATATGAAAAGTTGAACTTTGTAGTGATATATCTGCTATTCGATATGTTTATAGGGAGTCGTATGCAATTAACCCAAAATTTTAAATCCCAAATGCCAAAAGCTTCTATCTGAAGACTTCTAATTAAAATAAATTTTTAGCAACAAAATTTTAGTAAATAGTAATTGAGTTTTTCTTTAGATGATCTAATTAAATAATACTTCAATAAAAGCTCCCCAGAAGCCAAATACTTCACCCATGTATATATATATATATATATATATATAAACATAGGTATCTACCAACCTAAAATCAAACAAAGGCTCAAAATAGGCTAAATTTTATAACTAGGCTTGTAATGATCCGACCCGCTAGTAATAATAATTTATGAGGTTCAAGTTATTAGCTTAAAATACTTAAATACATTCGGCGGATAAACTAACATTGATACTAAATGTAATGACCAGATCCGCTAGCAATAATAACTCGTTGGGTCCAAATTATCGATCCAAAATACTTAACTCTAGTTATTATTACTAGAATCCATAGTCTTTTATATACCCAATCATAATCTCGTTCATATCTGACGTGAGACTATTCGATGTTAAACTATTAGGATGTCACAGGAAGCATGCTTTTGATTGGATGGTTTTGAGGCCCAGTTGAGCTTTCTATTGCAAAAACTTAAGTTTGTGACTTGTATGTGATTTTGGCCTGCACCGTGTTTTGTGGGCCCTATATAAGATGGACCCTTTATGGGCCAATTACTTTGGGAAATTTGGGCTTATAAATTCAGCGCCGGCCCTTCTTTTCCAATAATAAATACTTGTAATTCATAACCTTCTTCTTTTTCTTTTTCTTTTTTTTTTTTTTTTTGTTGGCAACATATGAAAATCATTGCAAATTGTTGCTATAAAGTTTACGGGGATAAATGGCTAAATAATATGATTTTCATTATCACAATAGTGCAAGCTATTATAATAAAAATATATTTAATTAATTGTTTAATATAATTAAATTGATGTAATAGAATAAAATTATTGTAGTGTACGAAGAATATGAGCACTATGACTTCACATATTAGTAAGGCACCTACCTTGGAAGGGACATTATCCAAGCCTAATTTAAAATATATAGACTGCTATTTGAATTCTTAGATACCAACTGATGTAGCAGCACTAAGTAGTGTAATCACTGTAGCACAGGAGAAGAAAAATAGAAGAATAGAAAGAAGAAAGGAAAAGAAGCCAGACATACTAAAAATTGGCGTCAAATACGCTAAAAATAAAAAAAATACTTTTATCTATAAAAAATTCTCTTTGCAAAGGCCAGGGTCCTATTTATAATAAAAAATTTACTAGTTGTACACCTCAAAAAAGGGTGTACATCATACAACCTCAATCCTAGGGTTTATAAATCCTCCTGAGTTTTAAATATTTGTAAAGAATAGAATTGACAAGGTCAAGAAGCATTATAAGTTCTTAGACAAATTAAAAAGGTAAGATTTACATCCCTTTTAAGAGTGTACAAGTAGCATTGCTATTATCATAAACTAAATTTAAATCCTCTTCTAAATTGAATTTCAAAATTTTAGAGATTTTTCTAATATAAATATATATAATCTTAATTTAAAAACTTTTAAAATCATATCTCTAATTTTTAAAAATTTATTTCATCAAGAAAAATATAAAAAATCTAAAAAATACTCTCTTGAACAAATTTAAAATAGTAACTTCAAAATTTTTCAAAAAAAAATTAAATTCTTAATTTTTTTTACTGCATCAGCAGAGGTCGCAAGTGCAATCCCGATAAATACTACCTATACAATTCTCTTTAGGATGTATGATATACATTCTACCAATCTACTAGGTGAGAGTTTTTGGCTTTTCACATGATGTGAAAGTCAACCTCATCTATTGAATAGATGAGATGTTTGATATACACTCTTTGTGAGATGTTTGATATACACTCTTTTTAGAATGTATGAGAGCATTGATCTTCAATCCCATTTGGGTGCGCGCATGAGCCTGCCTATTATTTAGTACAAAGTTCTATTTGAACTTTGTCCTTTTTTTTAACATGAGGTCTTTATAAATATTTATAGTAGAAAAAAGTTAAAAATATGACAATCATTTTAGGTGATGTGGTATTTCTAACTAATTACATTTGGCCCATAGAATTCACCTATTTCATCATAATTTTTTTAAAAATTATTTTTGTTATACTTTCTCTCGGAAGAAAAGAGATAATTGACTTGAACATAAATAATGTAATATAGTTGCTACATAGTAAACTTTCTTCCATAGTAGAATCGTTTTACTATCAAGACTAATTTAAAGATAAGAAATATAAGGCATTTGAATTAATAACCAACACTATTAAATATAATTTAAAACATTTTAAATAGAAAAATTATAAATTTATAAAATTACTCACCAAGCAATCAAAAAGCTATAAAATAGATAAGCATGTTTTATGGTCAATATGAGACGCTTGTTTGCTTACCAGTGTAGACAAATTCAGATAGGTTAAGTATTTAATAGAAAATTCGTCCACCCTATAGATCATGTCCATTGATTTCGCTCTTGGATTTAGAAATTCTAACCACTTGTTGAGACTAAAATTTTCTGCCACTTGAAAGAGTAACACGTGGTGTCTACCATCTGTTAGAGATCTTAGTCGACAGGGGTTTGAGTCGATAAAGAAGGACTCGCGTCTCGTTTGAGACTAACTCCAAGAACGAAGGCGCCCAGCGCACGGTAAATTATCGAGTGAAGGCACCAATCGACGGGGATAAAGACTAACCCCGAGTACGGAAGCCTGCGGTATGTGATACATTATCAGGTAAAGGCATCGGCCGATGAGAGAAGCAGTCGATGCAAAGACTATCATATCGTTCAGTATTGACTGCGATGTGAAGGAAGAGATCCGACTTCCCCGTTCATACGGCGAAGCAGGCAGAGTTGGAGTCAACCTTCGGTTGATCAAGCCGAAGAAGGGAAGACCCACGTCTTATTTCAGATTGGTTTTGGGTGCGTGACACTACAATACGAGGCGCGCACCATCGAACGAAGACACCAGCCACCAGAGAGACGGGTCAGCCGAAGAAGGGTCTACGTCCTGATCCTGGCCGATCCTAGTCAAGACGGCCGTCAGCTGAAGGAGTCAGCCGATAGGAGAATCAGTCGACGAGAGAGACGGTCAACTGGAGGATTACCGTCTCATTCAAGACTGCCTCTCGGCCGAAGAAAGATATCGGATCGCCTCAGTCAAGCGACGGAAGAGGCGAAGTCAAGGTCAATCCTTAGCTGTTCGGAACTGCAGAAGAAAAGATCTTGAAAAAAAAAAGAATGCAAAGATTTGGGTGCGAATCTCGCAATCGACCCGGAACGCCAAGCGGCGACCAGCATTGGGAAGCGCCGAGACTTATGTTCCAGTGCAACGATTGGGGGATGAACCCGGACGGGGAAGCAACTACTATCCTAATTGAAGGCGTTCGACTCGAAAGGAAGTGGTTGCTAAATATTCGATAACTCCCCCCAATAAACGCCAATAATTCAAATCGACGCCGAATAATTTGGATTGGGATGTGTATAAATACCTGAACTATTAAAGGAAAATGGGTTCGGCAACCTCGTAAGCCCGATACCGCCCCAGCATTTCCTCTTTATCTAGGAGTAGGGTAACTTAACTTTTACCGCTTTTCTTTACTGCTTTCCTAGGAGTAGTCTTAATTGTAATCCTTCTATCCCTACCTTTTTTTTTGTATCCCCTTCTTCAAACTAATATAAAGTATAAACCGGTCCATTCGGCCGTGTCTTTATTTGTACATTTAGAGTGTAAACCGGCCCATCAGCCATGTCTTTATTTGCTTTTCTTACGCTTCAAAGTTATATTCGACTCCTTAGCCGTATCATTATCTCTTTACCCGGTTCGACTAATTTAAGTCGAAACCGGCGATCCCTCTCTACCTCCGTAAACCCGATTCGGCTGTCACCGGCCGAACAATCGCGAGAGTTACCAGAGGAGAACTCGGCTGAGCAGATCCCTCCTCGACCCGATCGCTTGATTGTTGGCACGCGGCGCACTTCGACACCTCTGGAGGGTCACCCAGGGGTCGATTGTGTGCAAGCCACTTTTTGGCCCCAACAACCTTTTTGGCACGCCCGGTGGGACACTCAGATAATTTTTACCTAGTTCTACCACAAGAATGTCACAACTCCCAGAGCTGTATGGGAAGTCGGCACTACCAGAGCCGTCCCTGCCCGGGTTATATGGGCAATTGGTCCAAATAATGAGGTCCCTAGAAATGAGGGCTCTTGCCTGGGACGCCAACGCCGTGGCCTCGGATGAGAATTTTGCTCGTTTCGAGCAGTTCTTATCCACTCCGCCGCACCCGATGGCGCCAGAGATACCACCGGCTCAACCACAAAGAGTTGCGCGACCAGCAGTGTCACGCCCCAGGGTCGAAACTGCGACCCGGGCTCGGCAACAGATCTGCCACCTATACAGAACCCCGCATAGGCGAAGCGTCCAACCTGCAAGAAAAGGTACTACAGCTAAACAGATATCAAAGCTATAAAATAAAGCTGCTGAAAAACTAAAATCCAACCATCTGTACAACTGAAAATAATGATACAATATCCATCTCCTATAAGTGATAATCATACAATATCCTCAAATAATATCCTCAGATACAAAAACCCAAGACTCAACAGGGAGGTAAACCAAAATAATACATCAGTGTACAGGCTCTCAGTACAAGTCAGATCCTCACAATACAATAGTCTCTCAAAAGTGGAAATAAAATAATCTACTGACTGTACTACAAATCTCCAATGTGGGGGTACAGCTACTCTCCAAAGATAGGTAGGGATCTAGCTCGCGACTCTCTCGCCTCAAACAGCAACAGCAGAATCAGCAACACCCGCTAAGACTCTGCAAAACAAAGGAGAGGAAAGAAAAATGAGGGGGGAAATCTCCAACGGGTGTGAGAACTACACCAAAAGAGAGTTCTCAGTGGGTACCGCCACCAGGCCCGACGGTCTGGCCACTAAGTCTACTAGAGGCATAAGATAACCATGCAGTAAAAACTGAACAAGAAAGCTGGAGATACTCTACAGCTGCCATGCCTCTATCTAAATACTCAATGGGAAAAACCAATGAAAGGTATGCAACCACTCGCACACGAGGTGCATAATCGACCCAATCGAGCTGACTGCCACATCTGGTCCAGTCAAGCCTGCGCCTCCCTAGTGTATCCACGTAGGATGTCTAATTGGACTAACTCGCTATCGAATAGTAGCACCTGCAGGCTACAATCGAAATCCACGCTCTCTCTCGGAATGGATAGACTCAAGATCCTCAACATCTCGCACAACGGTCGAAAAACTCACAACGACCCCGGGACCACCGTCAACCCAACGGTTCCCAACGACACTAGTACTGGTCTAATCTTAGCTACCAGACTCCACTCAGCCCCCAGGCACGAGTGCAACAATAAAAGTACCTGCCTGAAACAAACCCAATCAGATGGACCGGTATAGAACCCGGCACTGCCTGCTCTGTTGTCGAACTCAAGAACTCAGCCGTGGGATACAGATTGGCTCCTGACCGGCACGGTCGTATCCGAAATAAGTAACAGACCGGCTCCTGTCCGGCACGGTCGCACACTCCGGAGTGGCACTCGATGGGAGCGACCCACATGAGTAAAGTATCACAGTAACAAGTATCACGATATAGCAGGACTGGATCACGACTCGGATCGACGTGGAAAAATCCATCCACTAAAGAAGACCTCGATCCCCAATCTGATGCACAAGTAACCTCTAGTCAACCGCCCAATGTCCGCGGTCGCCGCAATGCCCCACGATCCACAATCTGAAACAACAACCGACACCCGGCCAACCGCCCAATATCCGCGGTTGCTGTAATACCCTGCCATCTACAATCTGGTACCACAACCAACATCCGGTCAACCGCCCAATATCCGCGGTTGCCGCAACACCCACAACCCACAATCATGCACAACCTGTCCCTGACTCTAAGATCCCGGCTACACTATCCCAAATCCCTACTCGGTTCCGAGCAACATGAACCACAAGACTGTCAAAAAAAGGAGAAAAGAAACAAGGATGGTTTCTCCTAAGTCAAGTCCCAATCATGAAAGAGTAGCAGTAAAAGATGGTCTATCTAGATGTCCATACAAGCATACAAGTGTCCTCAAGGAAGATAGAAGTAAGAGTATGTCAAAAGTAGCTCTACATAGGTATAACCAACATGGCAAAATCGCTAATGAACTATACCTGTTCATAATCCACGATTCATAATAACTCCTCAAAGTAGTACCCGCACATAGATATATCATCCTGTCCCCTCGAATGATCAATCCTCATGAAAGGCTGTGCTAACATGGCATCAATCCACATGATCTAGGCCAATTCCCATGCTTGCATCTCACTCATATTGGTTGTACATTAATCATGCATGCTATCAATCACAGAGGGTAACATTCCCTTGGGTAAGCTTACATTAACCATCCACAAGGATATCCACTATTGCAATTGTCATATGACATAACACGAATAAATCATGCAATTCCTTATACAATTACCATTTCTAAAGTTACCCCTCAATCACATAAATTGTACCCTAAACATGCAAGCATTCTAACAGATAGAATTAAAGAACCGTCCATCGGTTCTGGAGACGAAGCAACCCACCTGAATCGCTTTCCGCAGGCAAAGCTGAAGTCGATGAAGTGCGCAGTCACTCGCTATCAAAAACGGCCGAAACTGCACCCTCAGTACTCAGTCGCACAAGCCTCTGCTCCAACCAGAATCGCTTTTCGCAGGCAAAGCTGAAGTCGGTGAAGTGCGCAGTCACTCACTATCAAAAACCGCCGAAACTAGACCCTCGGTACTCAGTGGCACAAGCCTCTGCTCCAACCAACATCACAACCACAACACACTAATCAATACCCCACACACACCAAACAGTGTTTGCTATTTTTACGATCCAGCAAAGAGAAAGGGGATTTTCACCTGCGTGCAGTCCTCCGAAAAATTCAGAAAAATCACGGTTGCGATCCTCGCGACAAGTAGATCCAAATAGAGTATTTATACACCTCGTTCCGACACTTGTAGGCCAAAAAATAATTAGAACAACGCGGTAAGCCAACTTCCTCACGAGCACAAGCCTGCAGAAAAATCAGTCCCAAAGAAGCTTAATTATCACCTTCGAAGTGTCCTCCAAAAATTCCAGTAAAAATAAGGTCGTGTTCCTCTCGAAGCTTAGATGCTGATCGAGTCCTCATACGCCCCGATCCGATGCCCGTAGGCCAAGAAATCCCAATATTACTCCACCGCTGTCCTAATACCTCGCAGCAGTATAAGGGGTCAAAAGGTACCTCGGGAACACCACCAAAAACTCAAAACGGAGGAGAGCGATCAACACAGAAATCGAGGGCGTACCTATCGTGAACGCGCTGCCCCAAAAATCGGCTCAAAACTCCATCGGAGTAGCTCAGGGGGCCTCGCGCACTGAAAAGTGACGGTAGAAGCCAAAAACGAAGGAGCATCGAAGGGCGCCGCGTCGCAGAAAACGCCGACGCCGCGGCCTCCAAAAATACCCAAGATCCATCAAAGCGTGGAGGAGAAGATGGTGAAATGCTCTGCTGAAGGGGGGCTCCTAGAACTACCAAAATCTCGCACAAAGGACACCCAATGCCAATTTATAGGCTGAAATCTAGAGGAAAAATGCACTTTGGGGTGCAATTTCCAGGCGCCCGGAAGTTCCGGGCGCACATAGTACCGCCGAAAACCTCCCCTGCGCAGCGCCCGAATCAACCTCCACACGACACATCGCCCCAGCACAGCAAACAGCGAAACCCACCTCCCGCGTTACGCCGCGTGGCCAGCGCGGGCGCTGATGCGTGGCGCGCCCACGCGCGCGGGAACCATGCGTCAATGCATCGGTCGCCGCGCCCACGTGCGCACCTGCCGTGCCGCCCGCGCCCTGCTGCGCATGCATCCCGAGGCACCCACACCCGACACCGTGGACCGCGCCTGATGCGCCAGCCACTCCCCTGCTGCCACGCGTCCAATGCGAACCACTAGAAAGACGCCACGTGGCACACGCCCCCACTGCACTGCACTCGCCAGCGCGCCTGCCCGGCCCGCACGCTGCCCGCGCCTGCTCCCGTGGGTCGAGCCCACTGCGCCGCGCCGCCAGTTCCACCACGTGGCGTACGGCGCCAATGAGGAGCCGCCACGTGGCACCCCCTAGGTCCACCGGTCCACCGTGCACCCGAAAACCCTGAAATCTTCCGGATATCCGTTTTCGGGCGTCCGGACTCCGAAAATACAACCAAGTAGTCGATTTCCATCGTTTTTCCACGCTGAATCCAAATCTAATGTCCGTTTCATGCAAAACCACTTCTAAAATTTGACGGGAGCATCCGAATACACTCGTGATCTATTTTACGCACTGAGTTCATCACTTGTGTCTAATTTGCGCACAAACACCGCCGACACACTACATAGGCCTCCATAAGCTGCTGATGCAACAGTAATCCTTACGTGGGAATTCAGGTCTGTCACGCCCCGGCGTCGAAACTGCGACCCGGGCTCGCCAACAGATCCGCCGCCCATACGGGAAGCCCCGTATAGACGAAGCGACTAACCTGCAAAAGATCTGTTGGGTTATATGAAATATAGATCTAAATAGGGGAAAAAACACCTAGAGGGGGGCGAATAGGTGTAAACAATAAACACTCAAAAAATCATTGCGCAATAAAACCCAATGCGGAAATAAAAATGAACACGCAAGATTTTTACGTGGAAAAACTCCAAACCGGAGTAAAAAACCACGGGACCGATAACACGGTGAAATCCACTAGAATTGACACACGTACAAGGTGATTTAACGTACTCACAGATGACTCAACCTTTTACCATACGCTCCTAGTTGATCTTCTCCGCTCGTTCCGCGACGCGTCTCGAATCCACGATCTGCGTCCAACGCCGAATCCACGACGTCCAACGTCGAGTCCACGACGTCCGACCGAATCCACGGTCTTCACCCAGTAGCACGCTTCGAATCCACGAACGTACCTCGCTCCGAATCCACGAGAGTGGTTGAACCTTGAATCCACAAGGACACGCGAGTCCACGCGCCGATTTTGGGGAAATCGTTGTTTTTTGGGTGGTGATGATCCGCCGAATACTTAGATCAAAGATAGATAGGAAATACCATCTAAGTATTCATTAGTTTGATTCAACTCAAGATGTGAGTATGAAAACCTAGAATCAAACTAATCAATATAGATGAAGAAACAGAGAGTAATATCTAATGATTTTCTTTCTTCTCTATATGTGGATCTTAAGCCGTATAAAATGATATTTGAATATGACGGCTATTTTTCTTTTATCGGCTTCCCACTAGAAAAATGAATCATAGGGTCTATTTATAGGTTAGAAACCCTAGGAAGGAGATAAGAATCAAAAACCTACCATTTCTGAAATTTTTACGGACGGCGATCCGGATCGGATTTGGGCGATCCGGATTGCAGTAGCAAGAAAGACGGTTTCCAGAAAAACGATGGTTCGGGATCCGGATCGAAATGGCTGATCCGGATCGTTCATACAGTTTCACCAAACATCAACGTTCGGGATCCGGATTGCAAATCCTGATCCGGATCGTGCAAGTAAAAAGGTAAAACTAGTGTTCGGGATCCGGATCATGAGATGCTGCGATCCGGATTGAACCAGTGTATGAACGAACACCCTTCGGGATCCGGATTGGAATGTCTGATCCGGATCCTGAACATGTCCCATGTCCAGTTTTTGATTTTTATGCAATGAAAAATTCTTCCAGGTGTTTCTACACTACAAGAAGTATTCGGATCACCAAAAATCTTTAGTTAAACATACCTGATCCTTTTGAATTCTTCTTTCTTGAGATTGAGTTAAATGTTCCAACCTTCTTCACCTTCAATCTTCAAGACTTGAACCTTTCACGAAATTACGCCAACACAAATTTCGTAACAATCTCCCCCTTTGGCGGTTTCGTGACGAAACACAGATCCACTAAAGAAAATTCAAAAAGATATTTTTGTTGCTATCACCATACAACAAAAATTTACAATGGAGATCCAAAAATTTTAAAAACATGAGATAAACTCCTAAAATAGACTCTAGACTTAGACATCTGTACTCTCTGCACAAAGAAATTATTCTTGACAAAAAGAATCGTTAGATACCTCAAGAATTGAAACAACACAACCAAGTACAGAGATAGAGTTTATCTGATCATCATGACATTTGAGAATTCAGATATGTAAGAGAATCATAGTCAAAAACCAACATATCTTCTATGCATTCAAAAACCAAATGTCACAAAGTGTTAGTCCAACATGTTGAGTTATGAATCCCAGAGGATCTAAATAGGTACTATCAAACAACTAGAGGGGGGGTGAATAGGTGTAATACTTAAAAACTCAATCTCAGTGCAAAATAAAAACCAATGCGGAAAATAAAAACAGCACACCGAGATATACGTGGAAACTCCAATCCAGGAGAAAAACCACGGGACCAACACGCAATAACAATCCACTAAGAATAGAAGAATAACAAGGTGATTACCGACTCCACGGACTCAAACCCCTCTTTCAGCTTCTTCGGACCTTGCGCTGACCGGTTGGATATCCGCGCAATAACAATCCCTAAGAAAAGAAGAATAACAAGGTGATTACCGTCTCCACGGATTTAACCCCTCCTTCAATTTCTTGGACCTCACGCTCCACCGATTTTGCACGCCCACTGCACACGTTCGAATCCACGAACGCCACTCGAATCCACGAGCACACGTTTCGAATCCACGAAACGCCTTTAGCACACCGAATCCACGATGCCACGTCGAATCCACGACGCAAACTCAGTCGATAAGAATATTGACTTCGATGGTGATCCTTTGCTTAGATTCTCATTGAGGAACCGTAGAAGAAATCTCTAAGCAAAGATTAGATCAATTCGACAAAAGATATGTTCTTGAAAGAACCATCGAATTAACCTAAAAGAGGCTATAAAGAAGATCGATAAAAACCTAGCCTCTAGGGTTGCTCTCAAGTGTTTTAGAAATTGATCGGCCGTAGCTCCCACGTTTTTGAGAAACCCTAAGTGTCTATTTATAGTTTAGAAACCTTTGGAAAGAGATAAGAATCAAAAACTTACCTTATCTGGAAATTTTCAGGACGGCGATCCGGATCGGATTTACTGCGATCCGGATCGTCGTAACGAGATTGACGATTCCAGAAAACCAAGGGTTCGGGATCCGGATCGCATTGCCCGATCCGGATCGTTCATACAAATCAGAAAACTTAACATTCGGGATCCGGATCAGAAATTGCAAGGATCCGGATTGAAGTCTTGTATGAAGCAACAACCTTCGGGATCCGGATCGTTGGCCCTGATCCGGATCCTGAACATGTCCGAACACCAGTTTTTGATTATTATGAAATTAAAAATTCTTCCAAGTGTTTCTATACTATAAGAAAGTATTCGGATCACCAAAATTATTTAGTTAACCATACCTGATCCTTTTGAATACTTTCTTCTTGAGATTGATGTAACTGATCCACAATTCTTCAACTTCAATCTTCAAGACTCAAGACACTGAGTGTCAACTTGAGCTCTTGTTGAATCTTCTCTAAGTCTTTGATTGCTGATTGACAATTTGATCCCTTTAAGACTCCGACTCAACTCACTGACATGACTCACGAAATATGCCAAGACCAAAATGCCGTAACAATCTCCCCCTTTGGCAATTTCGTGACAAAACCCAAAAATACATAAAAGCGCTCAAGTCACTCATCTTAAACCAAAAAATCGAAACTCAATGTCATCACCAAAACATTGATTTTTTTTGCGTGAAAGATCCAATAAATACAAAATTACATTTGAACCAAACAGTCCTAGAACATACTCTATGACTTAGGACTTGGAGTCTTAAAGTGATGTACTTCCTGAAAAACAAAACTCCAAACAAAATCAAACGTCAGTTGTTAGAAATTAAAATCCTACATTTGATTCATCCTTTTGGTTCTTTTGTTTTTCCCAGCTCTTTCAACCTTTCTTTGTCTCCCCCTATCTTGAGCATCTCTAACATGTTCTCCATGTTCTTGAGCATCTATGTTCTCCCCCTTTGTGATACGATCATCATTTTCCGTTCTCCCCCATTTTTTCCATTTTCGTTTCGTTTGTCCTCTCTTGATGATCTCATCTCCGTCATTTCTCTTCTCCCCATTTTTGTCACAAATTGTCAAACAGTGAACATACTAGACAAAAGAAAATCACTAACAACATCAGTTCAAAGAGAAAGAGAGATAAAAGCTCAGTTCCGGTATATAACAAAAATGCAGATTGCGTACCGGTACCAGAAGGCAAAAAAACTAATAATTCCTTGAAACAAATCCAAATTTTAGAATCTTTTCAAATACCGATTTGTATTCCATCAAGAAAACAATTTAAGTGCTTTAACCAATGAATTAACAAGATGTCATTCAATCCAATTAATTTCACAAGATTAAAAAGATTCACTCCTAAATCATGAAACACAAAGATAAAACATTATAAACAGTTTTTCATGTTATATTCATCAAACACAAGTCATCAAAAATAATCTTGAGATCCAAAGTCTATCAAGATGTAACGGATGTACAAAGATGACTTACAGAGATTTCCAAATGACATCAATTTGATTTCTTACCCTTTCAAATTTGAGATAAGCACTAAAATACCTAAGGGTGGCTCTTTGAGCATCTTTCAACTATCCCACCTTATACCAACCAGGAGATTGTTCAAAATATAAGAGTTTTGCATATAAATCTCCAAATGCTTCAACTAAAGATTTTCTCATAAAATACTATCAAGCATCCATAACATGTGGTAGCTTCACACACAAACCGGACGACCGGGGTGGCAGCTCTTTCCAACATGTGGTGGTAGTTTTCACACTCCTTTCGGATGTAACTCTTTCCACATCTTTTGCAAATTATTTCAATACCCTTGTAAGAATGCAATCTCTTACGTGAAAGAATTATATCCCAAATTTTAGTCTATCGGTTGTCTCACGTTTATCACAATGAATTCACACAACCGAGATAGATTAAGCATCTAAAGATCACACATGATTTCTAAAATTTGATGCTTATAATATCAAAAACTCCTATAATGAAGTATCTTCAAGATTATGATTATGGAGTAAAGTTGATAATCCATATAAAATTAAATTGGAGTGATTGAAAGTGAAAGCCCTTTTCATTCAATGCACTTGTTCATTAAAAACCCTTTTGTTCAAAAACAAAGTATAAAAACGAAGAGCATTGAAAAACATGTAATGCAAAGATTAAGAAAGATATGAAGGGAAAACCAATCAAAGCATTACATACAGTCATAAGCTATTTAGAACTTAAGACAAGGAAAGATATCACCTTTCCGAATCCAAAATCGTTGGATTTTGGGTTGTCTTGATTCGTTGTGGCCGGGGGTTGTCCGCTTTGACTGTTGGTCCACCTTAGGTCTTTGCCTCGCAATGATCCACTTGTATGATTGATGTTGTGGCTCGGACCTTTGGTGGGTTGAGTGAACTCCTTTGACTTGATGTGTTTTTTGATTCCGTTGAGTTCGCTCCGTAGATGAAGTTGCCGAAGAATTCTTCTTTCTCTTTTTCGGGCAATCCTTCACCAAATGTCCTTCAAGTCCACATAGGTGACAAGTTCTTCCTTTCAATTTAGTTGTGGAACTTGAAGCCTTCACAGTTTGGTTCTTTTTAAATCCCAAACCAACCTTGCTTGATTGACCTAATCCGGACATACAATCAAGTTTCTTGGAACCAGTTGAAAGCCTTTGTATGTCGGATTTAAGTTCATGAACTTGCTTGGTCAAAGCTTGGTTGGTGACATGAATCTCCTCAAACTGTTTTTCTAGAAAACCAATCTTGTCCGTATATGATTTAGCGTTTGTCTCCGATTGGTTTAGCTTTTCTTGGAGGATTTTATTGTTATTCAATAAACGTCCTTGTTCCTCCTCGAGATCATGAAGTTTTATCTTTAAAGCATGATTCTCGTCTTGATTCTCAAGTCGTTGCTTCCTCAACTTCTTGATATGCTTGGCCATCTTCTTAGATTCCGTAAGAAGTTGTTGATATGCCTCAATGAGTTCTTCTTCGTCCGACTCCCCCTCACTTGATGACTCTCCGTTGGATGTTGTTGTTTCATGCAAAATCAAAGGAATAGAGTCAGTGATTAATGATGATAAGCAAACATTAGAGGAGGGAAATTGAGAGGCATGTAAGGCAACGGCTTTTTCCTCTTTACTTGAGGTCGATTCATTAGAAGTAGAATCGTCCCAAGTTTTCACTTGCAAAGCCCTCTTTTTATATGATTTCGGAGAAGGACAATCCGTTGAAAAATGGCCGTAGCCTTTGCATCGATAGCATTGGATTTCCCCTTCGAAATCATCTTTCTCTTTTTCTTTAGAGAGTTTTGCAAAGCTTTTGAGATTAGAGGATTTAGAACCCGATGATCCTTTAGAAGATTTCGTGGATGAAGATCCATCGATTCGATTCTTCCAAAACTTCCGACGAAATTTCTTTACGATCCGCGCCAATTGTTCTTCAAAATCGGCAAAAGAGATTTCATCGTCGGAACTTGATTCGCTATCTTCTTCCTTTGTTGATTTGAATGCAATACCTGTAAGCTTAGAAGAAGACTTGGAAGAAACTTGATTAGTAGGAAAAGTCATTTCATAAGTTTGCAAAGCACCTACTAATTCCTCTATACTCATCTCATCCGGATGACTAACGGTTTCAATGGCGGTAACCTTTGCCCTAAACCGTTCCGGAAGAGTCCGAAGTATCTTTCTTACAATTTTCGACTCCGGGATCTTTTCTCCTAAATTAGCACATGTATTTATTACATCTTGAAGTCTAGTGTAATAATCTGTAAACAATTCATGCTCTTCCATATGAATAGAGTCAAATTGACTTGTAAGCATCTGGAGCTTTTGAATTTTTACAAGATTAGTACCCTCATGTGTATTTTTGAGAATATCCCAAATTTCCTTCGCGGTTTCACACGCGGAAATTCTTGTGAACTCAGTCGAGGAAAGAGAGTTAAAAAGAGCGTTCATACCTTTCCCATTGTAAGAAGATCTTTCGAGTTCCTCTTTGGACCATCTAGAGCGAGGTTTTGGGGTAGTAGAATTTCCTACTTCCTCAACAGGATGCACCCAACCGCATTCCACGGATTGCCATACTCGCTCATCAATTGCGATGAGAAAAGCTCTCATCCGCACTTTCCAATAAGCATAATTAGTCCCATCAAAAAGAGGAGGTCTATAAATATTACCACTTTCACCCAACATGATAGATAAACCTAAAACCCTCTCTGATACCAATTGTTGAGTTATGAATCCCAGAGGATCTAAATAGGTACTATCAAACAACTAGAGGGGGGGGGTGAATAGGTGTAATACTTAAAAACTCAATCTCAGTGCAAAATAAAAACCAATGCGGAAAATAAAAACAGCACACCGAGATATACGTGGAAACTCCAATCCAGGAGAAAAACCACGGGACCAACACGCAATAACAATCCACTAAGAATAGAAGAATAACAAGGTGATTACCGACTCCACGGACTCAAACCCCTCCTTCAGCTTCTTCGGACCTTGCGCTGACCGGTTGGATATCCGCGCAATAACAATCCCTAAGAAAAGAAGAATAACAAGGTGATTACCGTCTCCACGGATTTAACCCCTCCTTCAATTTCTTGGACCTCACGCTCCACCGATTTTGCACGCCCACTGCACACGTTCGAATCCACGAACGCCACTCGAATCCACGAGCACACGTTTCGAATCCACGAAACGCCTTTAGCACACCGAATCCACGATGCCACGTCGAATCCACGACGCAAACTCAGTCGATAAGAATATTGACTTCGATGGTGATCCTTTGCTTAGATTCTCATTGAGGAACCGTAGAAGAAATCTCTAAGCAAAGATTAGATCAATTCGACAAAAGATATGTTCTTGAAAGAACCATCGAATTGACCTAAAAGAGGCTATAAAGAAGATCGATAAAAACCTAGCCTCTAGGGTTGCTCTCAAGTGTTTTAGAAATTGATCGGCCGTAGCTCCCACGTTTTTGAGAAACCCTAAGTGTCTATTTATAGTTTAGAAACCTTTGGAAAGAGATAAGAATTAAAAACTTACCTTATCTGGAAATTTTCAGGACGGCGATCCGGATCGGATTTACTGCGATCCGGATCGTCATAACGAGATTGACGATTCCAGAAAACCAAGGGTTCGGGATCCGGATCGCATTGCCCGATCCGGATCGTTCATACAAATCAGAAAACTTAACATTCGGGATCCGGATCGGAAATTGCAAGGATCCGGATCGAAGTCTTGTATGAAGCAACAACCTTCGGGATCCGGATCGTTGGCCCTGATCCGGATCCTGAACATGTCTGAACACCAGTTTTTGATTATTATGAAATTAAAAATTCTTCCAAGTGTTTCTATACTATAAGAAAGTATTCGGATCACCAAAATTATTTAGTTAACCATACCTGATCCTTTTGAATACTTTCTTCTTGAGATTGATGTAACTGATCCACAATTCTTCAACTTCAATCTTCAAGACTCAAGACACTGAGTGTCAACTTGAGCTCTTGTTGAATCTTCTCTAAGTCTTTGATTGCTGATTGACAATTTGATCCCTTTAAGACTCCGACTCAACTCACTGACATGACTCACGAAATATGCCAAGACCAAAATGCCGTAACACAACATCAACTTGTTAGTCATATTACATGCCCAAATAGTTAGTCGAATAGTTAGTAGAGACATGCAACAAATCACAAGATAAGAAACCAAAGTTGAAGTTGAAGTGATACTTACCTTGATGTGTGATGTTCACACATTCTCACATTTTTCACATCATCATTGTTCAAGTTCTCTCTTTCACATCATCATTGTTCAAGTTCTCTCTAAACTCTCTCCCCCTTTTTGTCACAAACTAAGCCAAAATTGCAAAAATTTAAGGAGAGTTAAAAATTCCAAAATCAAGAAAAACCTGAGAACTAAAACTAAAGCAAAGTAAAAACAGAACATTAATGCCTAAAAACTGAAATCCTGCACAAACAGATTAGAAAGAAAGTTAAGTCAGTCTGAATCAGAATTAGTGGGATTGGTACAATCCAACTTCTTCAAAATTGCTTGAAGCATTTTTGACATTGTGGAGCACTTTCTTTTCATCTTATGTTGCTCAGAGATAATCTGTTGGAGATTTGTAGACACACTGTCTAGTTCAGCAGACAATCTCCGCTGTTCTTGTCGAATTGAGGACCATACATTCGCTTTTGCCGTGTGTCTCCAGGATGTTGAAGGATGTAGTATAGATCCAGACGGTGCATCTTGACCTTCAGTCCATGGAGATTCTCTAGGGAGAGAGCGAGCTCTGGCGAGGGGTCTATCAATCTGAATTCCAGTTCCCCTCGAATTCTTTCGCCTAGTGTACTGCTTGGTTGTTGAGGAAGATTTCATCAGCTTCTTGTTCTTCAAATACAACTTATCCTCTTTGTCAACAGCTTGTTGCGCTTGTTTACAAATCTCTTCACAGTCTTCTTCATCTGATTCTGAATCATTTTGACAAACTTTCCTTGTCTCTCCTTGATATGGGTCATCTTGTTCTCTTTTTAGAGAAGACGCACTAGGTCCTACCATTGCTACCAAAAGGAAGATTATCCAGGCGAACGCCATTGGTGCAAGTACTTAATAGATTTAAAGTCCTGTGAACAACAACTCAAGAACACATGAAAAAATTGTTAATTTTCAAAAATTTGAAAAATTGTACCCAAACAATCATAATCATGTAGAGAGACTAAGAATCAAATTAGTTTTGCAAAAGGAATTTTAAAAATAGATCAATTGCATGATTTTCAAAAATTCCTATTATATGCCCTAAAACAGAAATTTCAGAAATCGAAGCCCAAAAATTCGTTAATCAGGAGAAAACCTAGCATATAATCAAAACTAATCTACCCAGAGTTCTTATTTCAAAAGAGATTTGACCAAAAACCATTCACAAACGAAAAAGATAGAAAAATCTCACCACGTTTTGAAGAAAATAGAGGAAAACCTGTGAAAAACGAGATTTTGATCAATAAAACTTACTTGGATTCGAAGAACTTGGGTTAGGAAAGCTCCAAGGTGCAAGGATTCTAGAGAGATAGGCTCTAGAGACATGAGAACAAAAGATTAAGGTAAAAGAAATCCAAACCCTTTCGTTCTATTAAAAACCCTAGCCGTGATCCGGATCGGATCGAGATTTCGATCCGGATCGGCTAGCCGCAGGAAGAAGCCTGCGTTCGGGATCCGGATCACTTAACCCGATCCGGATCAGCTGCAACTTTTTCATCAGAAAAATTTAGAAAAAATCCATAAAATCCAGAAAAAGTATGTAAGCATTTTAGCACATCAACTTTAAACAAAAATCATCGTTTCATGTCCAGAGAAATAAATTATGTTAAATCTATCAATAACATTCAAATAATGACATGACAATTTATAGAAATTAAAACTTTTAAAGTTGATCAAGATCAAACACATCTATCATGATCTTATGAGTACGGCGTTTATCAAATCATTAAAATGGTAAAGAAAATGAATTACAAAGATCAATAGATGTTTGAAATCCCAAATAAATTATATAATGTATCTAGTCAATCTGTTGAAGAGAGTGGCTCTTTGAGCATCTTTTTTTTAAAATCCCACCTTATACCAACCTTGAAATTTGACAGAGTCAAGTATCTCAATCATGCATTTTATTTAATCAAAAAATTGAACAACCATGCTTGGTATACATGTGGTAGCTGCACACAGTACTCGGACAACCGAGGTGGTAGCTCTTTCCTCCATGTGGTGGTAGTTTTCACACTCCTCATTGGGATGTAACTCTTTCCACATCTTTTGAGCATTTTACTTTTCTTTGACTCCCCCTCAATTGGCTATCTGTCACGCCCCGAGATTCAAAAGTGGGTCTAAATTTTTTTTTTTTTTTTATATCAGAGTTTCAAAACCAAGCCAGGGCAATGACAGACCGCCACATATATAGAAGAGTCCCAATCCCCTATGGAATTGAGCCTTTCCTATATATGCACGGCTAGCTTTCACAACAACATCAGAGTAGTCTAAACTACGTACTACTAAAAGATGTTACAACATTTAAACAATTATTTATAATTTTGACAACTTGCTAATCCATAAACGGCTGTCCAGGGTCGAAGCTAACTCGGAACCTCACCAACTCGTCCCGACATCCCAGCACCCGCTTGACCTGAAAAACAGTCACCCGAGGGTGTGAGACACACCGGAGTGTATCCCAGTGGGCACGACGGGCCGGGAAATAGCAAGCCGTACCTACTGGGTACAATAATAAGCGGATAGCAAAAGTAGGATATACTGAAGATAGAAAACAGGTATATAATCTCAGCAGAGTATCATCAATCATGGATTAATCAACTGAGCAGTGTAATCATATATAGAGCTGATCATGCTATCACTGATAAGACTACAAGTAGGAATGAATGATCATGCTATAACTGACAAGTAGGAATGAATATACTGTACTGATAAGCAGGAAACAATCATGCTATCACTGATAATCTGGCAAGCAGTAAATGATAAACAAGAATAATGCATCAAAAGTAATCATCACAAATATACCCAATCACTGCCACTTTTGGCCACAAGGGCCTCAGGCTAAATTTGCCATGGAGCATATGACCTCAGGCAACAACCACTTTTGGTCACTGGGGCCTCAGGCAACAACCACTTTTGGACACCCAATCAAGCTATCATAACCCCACTAGGCTCACGGGTCGATCAGACCTCTCTACCGGTAAAGAACACCCACACGGGTAGCTAATCCGCTGGTGTGCGTGACGAAAAGCTTGGCTCGACGGCGATCATAATGCTGATGCTCAAACCATAGTCCACTGACCATATAGACGGCAAGAAGCCGAGGAAAATCCCCACTGGGATGCAAGTATAACATGCCAAGTACTGAAGTAGTATCTCCTATTCTAATCATGCAGTGAAGAATAGAGACAGGTATAGACTATGCTAGTGACCAATCAAGCATGGCATGTGTCCAAGAAATGCACATCAAACACTGAAAAGAATATGATATATCTCAACACGAATAACAAGCAACTGCTGGAAATATGAACATGATGTATAACTACTGCTGAGAATCAAGGCATAATAAACTCATCTGTGGGATCAATGCGATGCAGATGTAAGGATCTGTGCTGATATATAAGCAAGTAGTAAGAGCAGGTATGAACTCAATGGCAATCATAATGCTAAGTCCCATTCCATGGTCGGTAGACCGGACAGACGGCGAGAAGCCGAGGAAAATCCCCACTAGGATATAACCATGGTACACTGATCACAAAGACGGCAGGAAGCCGAGGAAAATCCCCACTAGGATATAACCATGGTACACTGACCACAAGGATGGCAAGAAGCCAAGGAAGATCCCCACTAGGATATCGATACTGATGCAAATCATAAGTACTGAGACAAGAACTCCTATTCTAAACATGCAGTGAAGAATAGAGTATAACGACAGGCTCATCTGTATAATCAAGCAATATAGCTGTAGTAACTAGAGGCTGAAATGAAAGCATATAGCACAGGTTCAAGGTTCCAAGAACAGGGGTCCGACCTACCACGGCACCCAATAGGGCCGACCTGATAAAACGCGGACCGAAGATAACCCACCTGTAAATAGGAGGAACAACGACTCCACCAGAAGGTAGACGGTCGCGACAACCACAAGACGGATCACAGCTGGCTCCTGACGACTGGGCCCTACAATAATACCGGGTGACAACTCAGGATCTATCAAATCCTCAAGGCGCAACTAGCGCGAACCGACAATTTCGTCGATTTGTGCTACATAAAGCAATTTAGCTTTTCAGAAACCCTAGGGAAACCTACTGAAGGGTTAGTAATACTTTAGAACACTTATCTAGCCCTTTCATAATGCTACAATTGCAGCAAGCCCCTCGAGCTTTCCCGAAATGTGTTTTATACACTAAATAAGCACTGTTTTGGCTCGTTCTTTCAAACGGTAAATCATTTTTACGAGCCGTCACCTCCAGCAGGTGACATTTGACTTGCTGAACGCCGTGCTCACCCATTTGTGGCAGCACGATGCCCGAGGAAAACTTCGGGCCATGAACTACTCCTTTAACTTAGCCAAAACGCATTTTCGTTTCTTCGGCTCACCAAAACCCAAAATAAACGCGAGCATCGCGTTCAGTGACCCCAAAATGGCTAGGAGTACACTGTTACAACTTTTCACACAGACCCTAATACAGTTTTTAAGGAATAATTGTATTTAAGCTTGATTATGATACAACTTTGAATCTATACTTCATATGCTAAAACTTTGTATATCAAAGTTTCTCTGGACTATGCCAGGATACCAGGGCTTGCGCTACTTACAGCCCAACTCTGCTGGATCAAGTAGATCCAAAAACTCGCATTCTTTCAAGTCCACAATGCTCTAACCACTTGTCCACACAGAACCCACTTGGTCTGAAGTGAGCATCAAGCTCAGGGGACATTTTTGAACATCTTTCATATTTAAAGTTTTGTCAAATTCCCTTTTAAAGTTCATTGGGGTATTTCAGCATACACCTAGTGTGCACACTACACAACACACACACAAGCACCATCCCAAACCTGGTTCTCAGCAAATACTGAACCAAAACCTATGAAACTTGGATGGAATTGCTCTACAAAGCTCAGGCATTAATCCCAGCATTTTGGTTTAGCCTTTGCACTCTCGGATTGCCGGTGCCCGAGGTTGAAGACAAGCTTCAAACCTCGAAAATGGTGACCACTCCACTAGAGCTCCTGGACCTCAATATTTTGCACCAGAAGGTGCCATTTGCTTCACTGAAGCTTCCCAAACCCTTGGCCGGCAACGAGACACGGCGGCGGCGCAGCGGAGCAAGCTCCACTTTCGAGCTTAATGGCCTCTAATGGCGAATTCCAACAGAGGCACTTTGGAGTTCTCCAACTTGGATGGAAGTGATCTATGGGACCACAGGAAACTTCCCGACCACCCAAGCCCGGCCGGAGGTGGCCGGAGCGCCGGCGGCCATGCTTGGTCTCTTCTCGGGTTCAACCATGGCCGCACCAATTCGGTGCTGCATGGGTGCCATGCAAATGCATGGGGGCGCTCCTCAAGGTCCCACCAACAATTCTGGGTAGGTGGACGGCGCCGGAGAAGCCTGCCGGCGCCGGAGCACTAAGCTCGGCCTCAACACAAAATCGGAAAAACTAGGGCATCCGATTTCTTCCAAAATACCCCACCATAAATGCCCAAATTTTGCAGATTTAAACTACATGCCCTACAGTCCAAGCACCCCGAGTTTTAGCCATTTTGGCCAACCGGTTGCAGAGTTCTCTCGAGGCGGAGCAGTTCTAGGTTTCCGGCGAGAGTTGTTTCCCGCCGGCCAACCCGTATGCATGGAAGCTCGGACTTGTGCAGGGAGCCTTATTAGGACATGGGAAGTCTACTGCAATGGGTCCCGGGGGCTAGAAGCCTTTGGTTTAGGTTCCTTACCTTCGCCGGAGTCGATGAAGATGGGATGAAGCCGGTTATCTTCCTCCCTCTTCGCGCGGCCATGGCTAGCACCAACGTAATCCTCAGACACAAGAGATCACCACGGGAACCACCTAGACCACTCGGATGAAGTTTGGTTCCAACTTCTTCACTCTCTCTCGGATTCACTCTCTAAGGGGTGAAGTTCTTGGCTGCTCTCCACTCGGGCTTGGTCTGGAGGTGAGCAGGGAATCAAGAAGGCTTGAGGAATCACCAGAGTTCAGTGAAACCAATGTTGGAGTTTGCTCTTGCTTCCTCTCACTTCTTCTCGGATTTTCTCTTAAAGGACTTGTGTCCTTTGGCCTCCCCAATAACCCAGGCATTAAGTGGAGATTACAGAGGAGGCTGATGCTTCGTATTACACCCAGAGACCCCTCGTGTTACACCCAAAAGGAACCCAAGAGCCACTTGGCATTAAATGCAAGATTCCTTGCACCAAACCCTTTCACACACAACCTCAAGCTCCGAGCTCTGCATACCAGCCTTCGTGGGCTTCACGAGTTGGCAGAAGCCCAATGAACAAGTTCCCAAAGGCTTTGGCCCAAGCACCATTAAGTTATTTGAAGAAAAACAATAATTCGGTGCTTTTTACGTACTTCGAGAAAATCCGCTCGACGAAATGCGAAATGGACTTTGCCACGACGTCCGGCTCGTCGAGACCTGTCAGGTAGCGTATTTGTTTGGTTCGTTTGATGCTCGGATAAAATCTCGGGCCATTTAATTCGACGATTTGCGGTATATTGCACGCACTCCGATGCACCCGAGTCGCCAAACGCGAAATCCGTCAGTGCCATTGCGCTCAGAACGTCGAAATTAGTCAGAATCCATTACTCATACCCCTATGTCAGGGTTTTAGACAGTGGTTCGGCCAACTGTCGCTCGCGAAGGGTCGAAAATCGCGAGTTACTATTCACACTTAAGTCGCGGGGCCCGTTTTTGATTTCTGATTTCTGGAAGATCCGACCGTCGGATCGAAAACATATGAATATGAAACTTCTATGTTTCGACGAGACGATCGCAATGGTGATCTCGGATTTTCCAGATCAGACCCCGATCAAAAGTCGACATTTCTGGGCCACTATTGACCCACTAATTGCCCATTTTTGCTATTTTAATAATTCTGAAAATTATTTAAACTTAAATTTTGAATTTTAAAAATTACGGTTACTACACTATCAATTAATTTAAAATATAAAGTATTCAACCAAGGATTGATCTCGAATTCATACTCAACTAAATAGTCAAATAAGATAACAACAATACCAAGAGATCATTGAGAGAGAAATTGACTTTGATCAATTAAAAATGGTTTAATTTAAATAAATGATCAATGCATCAACTGAAATATTATGATATCCAAAGCATAATAAATTTCTAATTATATGAAAGGATGCAAGTAAAGTCAATAATACACATGCTCAATTAATGTACTATGTATAACCATAGATAAAGAACAAAAACACAAAAACAAAACCTAACCTAAGCATAAGTTTCAAAAAGAAGTTTATTTCAAGGAAAGCATTCCAATTGCTTTACGCAAATGAATAAAACGTTTTTGATCCAAAGGTTTTGTTAAAATGTCAGCTAATTGATCTTCAGTTGAAATATATGAAAGTTGAAGAGTATTTGATTCAACTAGCTCTCTAAGAAAATGATATCTAAGTTCAATGTGTTTTGTTCTAGAGTGCAACACAGGGTTTTTGGAAATGTTTATAGCACTAGTGTTGTCACAAAGAATTGTTACCGAAGTTGCTGAAATCCGGAAGTCGCTCAACACACTTTTCATCCAAATGAGTTGGGTTGAACAACTACCCGCTGAAATGTATTCCGCTTCGGCAGTCGAGAGTGCTATGCAATTCTGCTTTTTACTGTGCCATGCAACAAGGCAATGGCCAAGATAGAAGCATGCACCACTCGTGCTTTTCCGATCATCCACTGATCCTGCCCAATCGGCATCTGAGTATCCAACAATATCTAAACTAGTTCCCATAGGATACCAAATTCCGAAATTAATTGATCCTTTGATGTACCGGATGATCCTTTTCACCGCTTTCAGGTGAACCTCCTTTGGTGCTGATTGATATCTCGCGCAAATCCCAACACTAAAGGATATATCCGGGCGACTAGCCGTGAGGTAAAGTAGACTTCCAATCATACTTCGATACAGTTTCTCGTCTACATTCTCACTATGTGATTCACTTCCAAGTCCCTTGTGGCTAGTTCCCATTGGAGTCGAAAAATCCTTCGAATTTTCTAAGTCAAACTTTTTAACCAACTCCATTGCATACTTGGATTGACACAAGTGAATACCTTCATCATTTTGTTTAATTTGCAATCCAAGAAAATAAGTCAATTCGCCCATCATGGACATCTCAAATTCGCTTTCCATGGTCTCCGCGAATTTAGAAGCATCATTATCTCTTGTTGCGCCAAATACAATGTCATCGACATATATTTGTGCTACAATGAAATTGTTTTGATAATGATTCACAAAGAGAGTCCTGTCAGCTCCCCCTCGAGTATAGCCCTTCTCCAAAAGGTGCTTTGTCAGCCTTTCGTACCATGCTCGCGGTGCTTGTTTCAGACCGTAAAGAGCCTTTTTCAAACGAAAAACATGATTAGGTTGTTTATGGTCTACAAAACCTTTCGGTTGAGCCACATAAACTTCCTCATTTAGAAACCCATTTAGAAACGCGCTCTTAACGTCCATTTGAAATAATTTGATTTTAAAATGACAAGCAATAGCAAATAGTATACGAATGGACTCGAGTCTAGCTACAGGGGCGAAAGTTTTATCAAAGTCTATACCTTCTACTTGAGAGTAGCCTTGAGCAACTAATCGTGCCTTGTTCCTGATGATAGTACCATCCTCATTTTTCTTATTCTTGAAAATCCATTTGGTACCTATCACATTGTGTTGCTGTGGAGGCTTCGTTAATTCCCAGACTTTGTTTCGCTCAAATTGATGGAGCTCTTCCTGCATTGCTTTAATCCAGTAGTCATCCTGAAGAGCTTCATCTATATTCTTTGGTTCGATTAAAGATACGTAGCAAGCGAATCCACAAACCAACTGCCTCCGAGTTCTAACTCCTTCTTGTGGGTCTCCAATGATGTTTGATTCAGGATGATCCTTGGAGATGCGTAAAGTTTGAGGTAACGGAGTACTCGGAGGTACATGAGACGATTCCTGCACATCAGATAAACTTGAAGAACCATTAGATGCATCATTAATATTGGAAGTATTATTATGAGAAGATGCAATGGCAGGTGTATCATCATCTAGAGAGATATCGAGGGTAGATTTTTCAGATGCAAAGTGAAAAGCTTCATCTACTTTAACATTTATCGATTCTACGATCGTCTTAGATTCCAAGTTAAATACTCGATATGCTCTACTGTTTGTAGAATACCCCAAGAAAATCCCTTCGTCACTTCGAGAGTCAAACTTTCCAAGATTTTCACGGTCACGTAAAATGTAACACCGACTCCCGAAGATGCGAAAATATTTGATGTTGGGTTTTCTACCGCACCATAGTTCATATGGTGTATTTAACATTCCCGGGCACAAATAAACTCGATTAATTACATAGATTGCAGTGTTCACAGCTTCAGCCCAAAAATGTAGCGGTAAATTCCGGCTGTGAAGCATAACACGTGCCATCTCTTGAACAACCCTGTTTTTGCGCTCGACAACACCATTCTGTTGAGGTGTATAGGGTGCTGAGAATTCATGCTTAATACCGTTTGAAGTGCAAAAGTCAATGAATTTAGAGTTAACGAATTCTCCACCTCTATCACTTCTAACACGAATGATCTTTTCATTCTTTTCAATCATAATACGATGGCAAATCTCGTGAAAAGAATCAAAAGTATCAGCTTTCTCTTTTAAAAATGCTACCCAAGAATACCGAGAGAAATCATCAACCAATAAGAAAATATACCATTTACCTCCCAAAGATAGTTGACGGGTCGGCCAAAAGAAAGAAAAATAGTCTACATAAACTACACAACATTTAATCGTAGAATGATTAAAGACAAGGAAGGATTTCACCTTTGCATACCCAAACGTTTTGAGTTTTGGAGTATGTTGGCAATGGTTGAGAAATTTTCCTTGATGAAGACGTCTTGTATGATTGATCTTTTTCTTTTGACATCGTCTTGTTTGAAGTACTACCAATGTTCTTTTCTTTTGAAAAGTCCTTCTTTGAATTTCGGGGAGTGAACTTATTGGTAGCAGTTGCAAGATGTGGTTGATTTGATCTTTGAGCTCCAATCTTGCAATTTCTTTTAATGTGCCCTGCAAAATTACAACGAAAACATGTCACGCCCCGGGGGTTTTATTTTAGCGGAAACGATACCTCAAAGTACGCGTAAAGTGCGTACAAATTTTTTTTGTTTAAAAACCTCCTTCCCCGGCGCGTGCCCAGACCCGCCACATATACAGATTTACTCGAAAATCGGGCAGAGTCTCCTCTGTATATGCACTGCGTCGCGGCTGCTACAATAGTCGAACATAAGCAATCATTTTCCCATTTAATCACAACAGTTCGAAGTAGTACGGTGCATGAAGACTAAACAATACCTGTGGCCAGTCAAGTTGAAAATATAAACTCACCGTTTTGAAAACAGGCCCACACGGCCTTAGGTTTTGAAAACAGATTGGAAAACGGCATAAATCCACAAGGTTTAGAAAACGGGCCCAACGGGAACAATAAAGGAAATAGTAGTGCATAACCAGCAAGAAAGTACTCAACATCCACACGACCCCACAAGGGTATCGAGAACCACACAATAACCTACAGTTCTGAATGAAATGCAGAGAAAGTAAAAGATACAGCATACTAGGGCTCCCTCAGCCCGACTGCTACCACCTCGGCCTCACCGTCGCCTACCTCTACCCCCTGGAGGTACCTGTCATAGAGTGGGTAGTCAGCGACACTATCATAAAAATAGTACTAAAGCAGTAAAGTAATACCAAGCCACAAAAGTAAGACTAGCTGGCACAACCGCTCTACTCGTAACGGTAACTCGCATCCACCTGTACCACCTGTAACACCTGCAACCCCGGTATCACCTGTAACACGTGACCGCATCGGGATCCAATCCCGGCGGTCGCACACCTGACCACATCGGGATCCAATCCCGGCGGTCTCACACCTGACCACATCGGGATCGAATCCCGGCGGTCTCACACCTGACCACATCGGGATCCAATCCCGGCGGTCTCACACCTGACCACATCGGGATCCAATCCCGGCGGTCTCACACCTGACCACATCGGGATCCAATCCCGGCGGTCGCACCGCTCGCACCTCGCTGCCTCAAACCCCACACCTACGGGGCCCCCACTACGTCACCTCGTGGGGTAACACGGGTCGAAGACCGCCTTTCCGGAAAAGAGCACCCTTTCCGGTGGCCAAACCGCGGGTGCGCGTGTCGCAACTCGAGCATAAGTAACCAAGTAACCAAGTAACCAAGTAACTAAGTAACCAAGTAACCAAGTAACCAAGTAACCAAGTCACGGGGTAAGATAGTACATCATAGAAACCGTCAGTGTTAGTACCGATTAACAATAAAAAGTCCCTTTCGGATTACCAACACAATACTCAGCCTCGACTGTAAACCCACCTTGTTGTCGCGCTCCTGACTGATGTAAGGTTCTCTCGCGTCTCGGGTGCCCGCCCGGACCTACACGAATCTGTCATATAGGAGTCAGCAACTTAAGACTTTGTCAGATTAACGACTAGAGCGCCCGGCGCCCTCTCACCTTGCGCACAATTCGCACACGTACGCGCCTGGCCCTGCACGGCTGGGCGGTGTACTAACAGCGTGCGGCCGTCCGCATGCGGTGACGCCCGTGTTCGGCGTTGTCCGCATGCGGTGCCGCCCGCACCCGCATGCGGCGACGCCCGCAAGCGGCGGCGCTCATATGCGGCCGCCCGCATGCGGTGCCGCCCGCACCCGCATGCGGAGGCGCCCGCAAGCGGCGGCGCCCGCATGCGGCAGCCCGCAAGCGGCGGCGCCCGCATGCGGAGGCGCCCGCAAGCGGCGGCGCCCGCATGCGGCAGCCCGCAAGCGGCGGCGCCCGCAAGCGGCGGCGCCCGCAAGCGGCGGCGCCCGCATGCGGCGGCGCCCGCATGCGGAGGCGCCCGGAAGCGGCGACGCCCGCATGCGGCAGCCCGCAAGCGGCGGCGCCCGCATGCGGAGGCGCCCGCAAGCGGCGGCGCCCGCATGCGGCAGCCCGCATGCGGTGCCGCCCGCAAGTGGCGGCGCCCGCATGCGGCAGCCCGCATGCGGTGCCGCCCGCACGCGGCAGCCCGCATGCGGTGCCGCCCGCAAGTGGCGGCGCCCGCATGCGGCAGTCCGCATGCGGTGCCGCCCGCACCCGCATGCGGGGCTCCGTGCGCGCCGGATTCCGGCGGTGCCCACGCAGCTTCTTCCCTTTTCCCCCCCTCGTCCGCTCCAACCAAGAACGGAGCAAGAAAGCAAAACCCTAGCGTGCTCACCTCGGTTGTCGGAGGGAAAGGTGATCCGATCCTGCGAGTTCGGCTACAAGGAATGTGAGGACGTCTCCCTCTCCTTCCTTGGTCTCGCCGCTTGGATCCTCCGCGCAATCGGTGAGGAAACAGAAGGGTTCGGTTGGGAAACTGAAAGGTTGGGGAATTGGGGTTTCGTACGCAGGGGACTTGTGGGGAGTGGGGAATTGTGGGAAGTTGCGGGTAGTTAAGGGGAGTGGCGGTAGTTATGGGGAGTGGTTAGTTAAGGGAGTTACGGGTAGTTAAGGGGAGTGGCGGTAGTTATGGGGAGTGGGTAGTTATGGGGGGTGGCGGTAGTTATGGGGAGTGTACGACGGGGAAAACAAGCGGGAACGGTTAAGTTGGCGGGAGCGGTTAAGTTGGGGAATGGGAAATCAACCTAGTTCAAGTTAAAACGGGTACAAGTCGGGTGCGAACCAGGGTCCGGTCTGTCTGAAAAAACCGCGTTAACCATCTGAACCGTTAGCTACCTTCCGGAATTTATTCCGGGAGATTCCGGCGTCAGAATTCAGAACCGATTTCGCCGCCGTTCTCCGTTTCGCGAGCCCTATTAACTAAAAATAGCCGCGGGCCCCGACGGTCTGTCCGAAAATATGGAATTATTCGATCACCCTCCAGCCCCCGAAACGAAATGCGGAATTAACGAAACCAAAAGTAGACCCTTAAAAATATTTTAAACTAGCGGCCATTACACCACTCACCCCTTAAAACGAGTTTCGTCCTCGAAACTCAATCCTGATTCGCGGTAAAGAGATAAGGATAGCCCTCTCTCATCTTTGATTCTAGTTCCCACGTCGCTTCCCGCTCCTCGTGGTTGTTCCAGTGCACTTTCACATAAGGGATGTCTCGGTTTCGGAGCGTCTTGCTTTCTCTTGCTAGTATTCGCACAGGGGTTTCCTCGAAACTTAGGTCCTCCTTTAGTTCGAGTGTCGAGACGTCCAGCACATGCGACGGGTCGGGGAGGTATTTCTTGAGCATCGAAACGTGGAACACGTCATGAATCCGGTTGAGGTTCGGTGGTAGGGCAAGGCGGTAAGCCACTGGGCCGATCCGTTCCAGGATCTCGAATGGCCCCACGAACCGCGGGCTTAGCTTGCCTTTTAACCCGAATCGCTTGATTCCCCTGGACGGCGAGACCCGCAAAAACACGTGTTCTCCCACCTGGAACTCTAGATCGCGGCGTCTTCGATCCGCGTAACTCTTTTGTCGACTCTGGGCGGTTAGTAAGCGCTGTCTGATGAGGCGCACTTTCTCTTCTGTTTCTTCCACCAAGTCGGGTCCCAAGAGCTTTCGTTCTCCCAAGTCGTCCCAACAGATCGGGGATCGGCAGCATCTCCCGTATAAAGCTTCGTAGGGTGCCATCAGTATGCTGGCCTGGTGGCTATTGTTGTAAGCGAATTCTACAAGTGGTAGGTAACGCTCCCAACCGACTCCCCAATCGAGTACACAGGCCCGAAGCAGGTCCTCTAGCGTCTGTATCACTCGCTCCGACTGCCCGTCTGTCTGAGGGTGGAAGGCTGTGCTGAAGTGCAATTTAGTCCCCAAGGCTTGTTGCAGACTCTGCCAAAACTTTGAGACAAAACGCGTGTCTCTGTCTGATGTGATCGATGCCGGTACCCCATGCAGTCTCACAATCTCGCTGAGGTAGACTTGAGCCAACCGCTCTCTGGTCCAGGTTGTGTGAATCGGCAGGAAGTGCGCTGACTTAGTTAGCCGGTCCACCACAACCCATATTGTGTCGTGTCCTTGTGGTGAACGTGGGAACCCGGTGACAAAGTCCATGGTGATATGATCCCACTTCCACTCCGGTACCGGTAAGGGTTGTAATTTTCCCGCTGGTCGTTGATGTTCCGCCTTTATTTGTTGACACACCAGGCAATGAGCTACAAATTGAGTTACATCCCTCTTCATCTTGGGCCACCAGAAGGTCTGCTTAAGGTCCCTGTACATCTTTGTACCTCCGGGATGCGCTGTATAAGGGGCGCTGTGTGCCTTGGACAGAATTTCCTTCTTCAATTCCGGGGTATCCGGCACACAAATTCGCCTGCGGAACCGTAGGGTGTCATCGCCTTCCAATGAAAAGTCCCCTTCCTGATCCGGTGAGATCTTGTCTTTTACGAGCTGTAAGTGCGAGTCCGCCTGCTGTTCCTCTCGAATCTTTTCTAACAGTGTTGGTTTGACCATCAGAGTTAGAAGTTGCGCAACCGTGCCTGCTGGCACTACTTCCAACCCTAGTCGTGAAAATTTCACGATCAAGTTGCTCTGTTCAGTCCTCGTACCTACCGATCCTTCCTACAATCGCCCCTTCCTGCTCAAAACGTCTGCTACCGCGTTTGCTTTCCCGGGGTGATATTGGATCGTTAGGTCGTAATCCTTCAGTAATTCGAAACACCGCTTCTGATGTCCTCGTCGGGGGAGGTGACACCTTGTCTGCTACAGTCGCGGTAGTGGCTACTCCCGCGAAGTTCCTCCTCCGGGGTTTTGAACAGACCAACAAACTAGGTAGGGTTCTCTCCTCAAAACACTTGTAAGGGATTCCTATCTAGCGTTCACAACTCCTCAGGCGGACTAGGGGAGTAACCCCACTCCTATCCTATATAACCCTTCCCCCCCCTGACACAACCGTACAGTACGCGGAGGAAGAAAAAGACAGAAACGGAAGATGGGAATCGACGCCTAACCAAAGAAAAACGATAAAGGGGACAAAAGAAAATATATATATACCTGCTCTAGGCTTCCGCATCACTGCTCCCCGGGGCGGCTGGGGAGGTCCGTCCACAACCTTTGGGCCAGCTACGTTCGACGTGGCGGGGTGGGGTCTCGGTATCGGAGGAGTCCGTCAGGCGTGGGTCGTCGGGTCTCGGAGCCGGGGGTCTGGTGACGCCCGGCCTCCGGGGGCACTCGTAACGTGTGTGGCCCGGCCTGCCACACCGGAAGCAATGCTCATCCCGCCAAGGGCAATCCATCATTGGATGCGCACCGTCACAAATGACGCATGGCGTCGGTGGTGCAGGTCCCTCCCTCATCGCCTGCCCGGGTTTCGGCCCGTTCCTCTGGCGCTTGGTTGCTCTGCCGCACTGGTAAGGGCCCCCCCTGTCGGGCCGGGGTAGGGGTGTGCCCGTCGTGTACGCTCTAGTTCCGCGCGCACGGCCAAGTTGACCGCTCCCTGAAAGGTGGAAATGCCAGTCGGTGGTATCCCACGGGGGTTAACACCACCGGTGCCGTGCTGGGCGCGGTCGACACTCTCGAGCTCCTGAGTCAGTATACCCACGTGCTCCGCGAGAGTTAGCAATTGCCCAGCCACGTCGCGCAGCTAGTTGCGTAGTAAGCGGTTCGCCTCTGCCGCAAGGTCCATGTCTGGCAGTAGTTACCTATCCAAAATCGGGCTTCTATCTTGTGCACACCAAGGAAACACATTAGTCCCAGCATACCAAGAAAACCGTGCGTAAATAATTCACACAAATTCCCCTTCCCCCACGTTCACTCACGTCCTACACCCTTACGTCCCACGCATTTCATTTATTCGTAGTTAAGTGTGATATCTCGGTGGATGTTGGGCCGTCACTGTTGTGATTAAAGCAAAGTCTCTGATACCATCTTAATCTGTCACGCCCCGGGGGTTTTATTTTAGCGGAAACGATACCTCAAAGTACGCGTAAAGTGCGTACAAATTTTTTTTGTTTAAAAACCTCCTTCCCCGGCGCGTGCCCAGACCCGCCACATATACAGATTTACTCGAAAATCGGGCAGAGTCTCCTCTGTATATGCACGGCGTCGCGGCTGCTACAATAGTCGAACATAAGCAATCATTTTCCCATTTAATCACAACAGTTCGAAGTAGTACGGTGCATGAAGACTAAACAATACCCGTGGCCAGTCAAGTTGAAAATATAAACTCACCGTTTTGAAAACAGGCCCACACGGCCTTAGGTTTTGAAAACAGATTGGAAAACGGCATAAATCCACAAGGTTTAGAAAACGGGCCCAACGGGAACAATAAAGGAAATAGTAGTGCATAACCAGCAAGAAAGTACTCAACATCCACACGACCCCACAAGGGTATCGAGAACCACACAATAACCTACAGTTCTGAATGAAATACAGAGAAAGTAAAAGATACAGCATACTAGGGCACCCTCAGCCCGACTGCTACCACCTCGGCCTCACCGTCGCCTACCTCTACCCCCTGGAGGTACCTGTCACAGAGTGGGTAGTCAGCGACACTATCATAAAAATAGTACTAAAGCAGTAAAGTAATACCAAGCCACAAAAGTAAGACTAGCTGGCACAACCGCTCTACTCGTAACGGTAACTCGCATCCACCTGTACCACCTGTAACACCTGCAACCCCGGTATCACCTGTAACACCTGACCGCATCGGGATCCAATCCCGGCGGTCGCACACCTGACCACATCGGGATCCAATCCCGGCGGTCTCACACCTGACCACATCGGGATCTAATCCCGGCGGTCTCACACCTGACCACATCGGGATCCAATCCCGGCGGTCTCACACCTGACCACATCGGGATCCAATCCCGGCGGTCTCACACCTGACCACATCGGGATCCAATCCCGGCGGTCGCACCGCTCGCACCTCGCTGCCTCAAACCCCACACCTACGGGGCCCCCACTACGTCACCTCGTGGGGTAACACGGGTCGAAGACCGCCTTTCCGGAAAAGAGCACCCTTTGCGGTGGCCAAACCGCGGGTGCGCGTGTCGCAACTCGAGCATAAGTAACCAAGTAACCAAGTAACCAAGTAACCAAGTAACCAAGTCACGGGGTAAGATAGTACATCATAGAAACCGTCAGTGTTAGTACCGATTAATAATAAAAAGTCCCTTTCGGATTACCAACACAATACTCAGCCTCGACCGTAAACCCACCTTGTTGTCGCGCTCCTGACTGATGTAAGGTTCTCTCGCGTCTCGGGTGCCCGCCCGGACCTACACGAATCTGTCATATAGGAGTCAGCAACTTAAGACTTTGTCAGATAAACGACTAGAGCGCCCGGCGCCCTCTCACCTTGCGCACAATTCGCACACGTACGCGCCTGGCCCTGCACGGCTGGGCGGCGTACTAACAGCGTGCGGCCGTCCGCATGCGGTGACGCCCGTGTTCGGCGTTGTCCGCATGCGGTGCCGCCCGCACCCGGATGCGGCGACGCCCGCAAGCGGCGGCGCTCGTATGCGGCCGCCCGCATGCGGTGCCGCCCGCACCCGCATGCGGAGGCGCCCGCAAGCGGCGGCGCCCGCATGCGGCAGCCCGCATGCGGTGCCGCCCGCACCCGCATGCGGAGGCGCCATGCGGAGGCGCCATGCGGAGGCGCCCGCAAGCGGCGGCGCCCGCATGCGGAGGCGCCCGCAAGCGGCGGCGCCCGCATGCGGCAGCCCGCCAGCGGCGGCGCCCGCATGCGGAGGCGCCCGCAAGCGGCGGCTCCCGCATGCGGCAGCCCGCAAGCGACGGCGCCCGCATGCGGAGGCGCCCGCAAGCGGCGACGCCCGCATGCGGCAGCCCGCAAGCGGCGGCGCCCGCATGCGGCAGCCCGCATGCGGTGCCGCCCGCAAGTGGCGGCGCCCGCATGCGGCAGCCCGCATGCGGTGCCGCCCGCACGCGGCAGCCCGCATGCGGTGCAGCCCGCACCCGCATGCGGGGCTCCGTGCGCGCCGGATTCCGGCGGTGCCCACATAGCTTCTTCCCTTTCCCCCCCCCCCCCTCGTCCGCTCCAACCAAGAACGGAGCAAGAAAGCAAAACCCTAGCGTGCTCACCTCGGTTGTCGGAGGGAAAGGTGATCCGATCCTGCGAGTTCGGCTACAAGGAATGTGAGGACGTCTCCCTCTCCTTCCTTGGTCTCGCCGCTTGGATCCTCCGCGCAATCGGTGAGGAAACAGAAGGGTTCGGTTGGGAAACTGAAAGGTTGGGGAATTGGGGTTTCGTACGCAGGGGACTTGTGGGGAGTGGGGAATTGTGGGAAGTTGCGGGTAGTTAAGGGGAGTGGCGGTAGTTATGGGGAGTGGTTAGTTAAGGGAGTTACGGGTAGTTAAGGGGAGTGGCGGTAGTTATGGGGAGTGGGTAGTTATGGGGTGTGGCGGTAGTTATGGGGAGTGCACGACGGGGAAAACAAGCGGGAACGGTTAAGTTGGCGGGAGCGGTTAAGTTGGGGAATGGGAAATCAACCTAGTTCAAGTTAAAACGGGTACAAGTCGGGTGCGAACCAGGGTCCGATCTGTCTGAAAAAACCGCGTTAACCATCTGAACCGTTAGCTACCTTCCGGAATTTATTTCGGGAGATTCCGGCGTCGGAATTCAGAACCGATTTCGCCGCCGTTCTCCGTTTCGCGAGCCCTATTAACTAAAAATAGTCGCGGGCCCCGACGGTCTGTCCGGAAATAGGGAATTATTCGATCACCCTCCAGCCCCCGAAACGAAATGCGGAATTAACGAAACCAAAAGTAGACCCTTAAAAATATTTTAAACCAGCGGCCATTACAAAACATACCTTTGTGCTTGACGATTCCGAAGCGGGTGAAGTAGGCTTGTTGTCGTTGGTTGCCGTGAATTCCGGTGTCGGAGGAGGAGATACCGACTGAGGCACAAAGACTGTCCCAACCGAACTAAAATTGTCTTCAGTTCGATTGTATCCGAGGCCGAACTTGTTTGTTTGACCAAGACCAAGAAGTTTATCCAACTTACTCCTTCCAGAAGAAAATTGCTGTAAGTCATCCTTGAGTTGGAAAATGGTCTCTGTCATTTCCAATTTTTCCCGTCGGGCCTCGCCGTAGAGCTTCAAGAAGTAATTCGCTTTGTTCACCATATCTATATAATTCTTCTCGAGTTGCTCATTGGACTCTTGAAGGGAAACATTTGCTTTTATCAGATTATCCCTTTCCACTTCAAGATCGGTCGAGAGAGAAGTTATCCTTTTTACTTCTTCTTCGAGATCCTGCAATCTCCCTCTCAACCCCTTGTTTTGCTTAGCCGGTTTCTTTGAATCCCTCAAAAGTCTGTGGTAGGCTAAAGCAAAATCTTCACCTTCAGAATCATCCGATTCATTATCCGTTACATTCTTTTCAACAGTGGAGTTGGACAGCGAGTCGGATGTACTTGCCATTAAGCACATGAAGGATGAAGATGTGGACGCGTGGAATGCCGTTGTGCTGTGACGCCCCCAATAGTCCCACATCGGATGTGGATGGATTTGTGATTGGGTTTATATGAGACTTGGACACTAGTAATAATAACTGGGCTTAAGCATTTTGGGCTGTGGTTTGGACCCAACAAGTTATTATTGCTAGTGGGCCGGGTCGTTACATTTGGTATCAGAGCCAATAACCAGCCGGAAGTGTGCGGCGAGTCTCGGCTGAGCCTGGGTCTAGATGATAGGGCTAGCGAGACAAGTCTCACATCGCCTGGTGATCTTGGGTTGTTGTGTGTGTGTTTGG
>CM055074.1:29293225-29425802 GCA_029204045.2 Tillandsia leiboldiana | reverse complement strand
TAAAAAACCCATTTAGGAAAGGCGCTCTTAACGTCCATTGAAATAATTTGATTTTAAAATGACAAGCAATAGCGAATAGTATACGAATGGACTCGAGTCTAGCTACAGGGGCGAATGTTTCATCAAAGTCTATACCTTCTACTTGAGAGTAGCCTTGAGCAACTAATCGTGCCTTGTTCCTGATGATAGTACCATCCTCATTTTTTCTTGTTCTTGAAGATCCATTTGGTACCTATCACATTGTGTTGCTTTGGAGGCTTCGTTAATTCCCAGACTTTGTTTCGCTCAAATTGATGGAGCTCTTCCTGCATGCTTTAATCCAGTAGTCATCCTGAAGAGCTTCATCTATGTCTTTGGTTCGATTAAAGATACGTAGCAAGCGAATCCACAAACCAACTGCCTCCGAGTTCTGACTCCTTCTTGTGGATCTCCAATATAGTTCGATTCCGGATGATCCTTGGAGATTCGTAACGTTTGTTGAAACGGAGTACTCGAGATATATGAGATGATTCCTGCACATCAGATAAACTAGAAGAACCATTAGATGCATCATTAATATTGGAAGTATTATTATGAGAAGATGCACTAGCAGGAGAATCATCATCTAGAGAGATATCGAGGGTAGATTTTCCAGTTTCAAAGTGAAAAGCTTCATCTACTTTAACATTTATAGATTCTACGATCGTCTTAGATTCAATGTTAAATACTCGATATGCTCTGCTATTCGTAGAATAACCAAAAAGATCCCTTCATCACTTCGAGAGTCGAACTTTCCAAGATTTTCACGGTCACGTACAATGTAACATCGACTCCCGAAGACACGAAAATATTGATGTTGGGTTTTCTACTAAACCACAGCTCATATGGTGTATTTAAAGTTCCTGGGCGCAAGTAAACTCTATTAATGACATAAACAGCGGTGTTCACCGGCTTCAGCCCAAAATGTAGCGGTAAATTCCGGCTATGAAGCATCACACGCGCCATCTCTTGAACAACCCTGTTCTTGCGCTCAACAACACCATTCTGCTGAGGTGTATAGGGTGCCGAGAATTCATGTTTATTCCATTTGTAGTGCAAAAATCAATGAATTTTGAATTTATGAATTCTCCACCTCTATCACTTCTAAAACGAATGATCTTTTCATTCTTTTTAATCAAATACGATGGCAAATCTCATGAAAAGAGTCAAACGTATCAGCTTTCTCTTTAAAAATGCTACCCATGAAAACCGAGAGAAATCATCAACCAATAAAAAAAATGTACCATTTACCTCCCAAAGATGGTTGACGGTGTCGGTCAAAAGAAAAGAAGAAAAGAAAGTAGTATACATAAACTACACAAGATTTAATCGAAGAACGATTAAAGACAAGGAGGGGTTTCACCTTTGCATACCCAAACCTTTTGAGTTTTGGAGTATGTTGGTAATGGTCGTGAAGTTATATGCCTAGGTGAAGGCGTCTTGTTATAGCGATTGTTGTTCCTTGATGAGATCGTCTTGCGCGATGAACTACCAAGTCTCTTTTCATTTGAAAAGTTTTGCTTTGATTTTACGGGGAGGAGCCTTTTTGGTAGTTGTTGCAAGAGGTCCTTGAGATGAGCGTGTTCGACTCCCGTCTTGCATATCTTCTTATGTGCCCTGAAACACCACAACGAAAACATACCTTAGATCTGACGATCCCAAAGAGGATGAAGTAGGTTTGTTGTCGTTGTTTGTCTTGAATTCCGGTGTCGGAGGAGGAGATACCGACTGAGGCACAAAAACTGTCTCACTCAAACTTGGACTGGTTTCCAGTTTGAGTGTATCCGAGGCCCGAACCTATTTGATTGACCAGACCAAGAAGTCTATCCAACTTACTCCTTCCTGAAGAGAATCGCTGTAAGTCATTCTTGAGTTGGAAAATGGTCTTTGTCATTTCCAGGTTATCCTGTCGAGCCTCGTTGTAGAGCTTTGAGAAGTGATTCGCGTTATCCACCAGATTTGTATGTTCCTTCTCAAGTTGCTCATTGGACTCTTGAAGGGAAGCATTTTCTTTTAGCAGATTTTCCCTTTCCACTTCAAGAGCGTTTGAGAGAGAAGTCGCTCTTTTGCTTCTTCTTCGAGATCATGCACTCTCCCTCTCAAACTCTTGTTTTGCTTAGCCACTTTCTTTGAGTCCCTCAAAAGTCTGTGGTAGGCTAGAGCAAAATCTTCACCTTCCGAATCATCCGATTCGTTGTCCGTTGCGTTCTTTTGAACAGTGGAGTTGGACAACGACTCAGATGTACTTGCCATAAAGCACATGAAGGGTGAAGATACGGACGCGTGGAATGCGGTGGAGTTTTTTTCTTCATCACTCGAAGACGACTCATTTGACGTTGAGTTGTCATCCCAAGTGACGACTTGCATCGCCTTCTTCTTTGCCGGATACTTGTTAGGACATTCCGTTGCAATGTGGCCGTAGCCTCGACATTTGAGAGCATTGTAGTTGTCCTTCTGAACTTTTCTTATCCTTAGAGAAGTTCTCTTGCTTTCTTGACTTGTAACCTGAAGTACCCTTGCCTTTGTTCGACTTTCCGAAGGATGGAGATTTGCTTGAATTACCCCTTCGAAAGTTGCGGCGAAACTTCCTTGTCAAGAGAGCGAGCTGCGTTCTCAAATTCCTCCATAGAAAGGTTCTCGTCATCGTCGGAGGAGGATGTATCCGCGTCTTCTTCCTTAGTTGTTTTCAACGCATAACCTGAAGACTTAGAAGTGGATGCCTTTCCAGAAGAATTGTTAGTAGTAAATGTCATTTCATAAGTTTGTTAATGAACCAACTAATTCTTCTACACGTATTCGTCCGGGTGTTTAATAGTTTCAATGGCAGTAACCTTTGGGCGAAATCGTTCAGGAAGAGTTCTTAAGATCTTTCTTACAATCTTAAATTCTGGAATCTTCTCTCCCAGATTAGCACATGAGTTTACGATGTCTTGCAATCGTGTATAGTAGTCCGTGAAAGATTCATTTTCTGCCATTAAGATAGAGTCAAACTTGCTCGTAAGCATTTGCAGTTTCTGAATCTTCACGAGGTTAGTTCCCTCATGTGTAACCTGAAGAACATCCCAGATTTCTTTCGCAGTCTCACATGCCGAGACGCGAGAGAATTCAGTTTGAGATAAGGCATTAAAGATAGCATTAATTCCCTTGCCATTGTAAGAAGATGAATCTAACTCTTCCTTGGGTCCATTTCGACCTAGGTTTTAAGGTGCGAACATCACCAATAAATTCAGTTGGATTAGACCATCCTAATTCAATTGATTGCCACACCCGTTCGTCGATGAAAATTAAAAAGGCTTTCATCCGTACTTTCCAGTACGCATAATTTGTTCCATCGAAGAACGGGGGTCGGTTGATGTTTCCACCTTCAACCATTGTTTACAAACCCTATTCCCGCTCTGATACCACTTGTTGGGTTATATGTAATACGGATCTAAATAGGGGAAAAAACACCTAGAGGGGGGTGAATAGGTGTAAACGCATAAACACTCAAAAAAATCGTTGCGATAAAAACCCAATGCGGAAATAAAAAATAATACGCAAGATTTTTACGTGGAAAACTCCATCACCGGAGTAAAAAACCACGGGACCGATAACACGGCAGAAATCCACTAGAATTAAAACACGTACAAGGTGATTTACCGTACACACTTACGACTCAACCTTTTCCATACGCTCCTAGAGGATCTTCTCCGCTCGCTCCGCGACGCTTCTCGAATCCACGATCTGCGCCCAACGCCGAATCCACGGCGTCCAACGTCGAATCCACGACGTCCGACCGAATCCACGGTCTTCACCCAATAGCACCCTTCGAATCCACGAACGTGCCTCGCTCCGAATCCACGAGAGCGGTTGAACCTTGAATCCACAAGGACACGCGAATCCACGCGCCGATTTTTGGGGTAAATCGTTGTTTTGGGTGGTGATGATCCGCCGAATACTTAGATCAAAGATAGATCGGAAATACCATCTAAGTATTCATTAGTTTGATTCAACTCAAGATGTGAGTATGAAAACCTAGAATCAAACTAATCAATATAGATGAAGAAACATAGAGTATTCTCTAATGATTTCCTTTCTTCTCTATATGTGGATCTAGAGCCGTAAAAGATGATATATGAAAATGACGGCTATTTCGATTCACAGTGGATTAACCCTAGAAAAAAAATCATAGGGTCTATTTATAGGTTAGAAACCCTAGGAAGGAGATAAGAATCAAAAACCTAACATTTCTGGAAATTTTACGGACGGCGATCCGGATCGGACTAGCTGTGATCCGGATCGTCGTAACGAGTCAGCCAGTTCCAGAAAAACGAAGGTTCGGGATCCGGATCGAAGTGCTTGATCCGGATCGTTCATACAGTTCACCAAACATCAACGTTCGGGATCCGGATTGCGAAGCCTGATCCGGATCGTTCAAGGAAGATGGTAAACTAAGTGTTCGGGATCCGGATCAAGAGGCTACGATCCGGATTGAACTGGTGTATGAACGAACCACCTTCGGGATCCGGATCGAACAACCTGATCCGGATCCTGAACATGTCCCAAGTCCAGTTTTTAATTTTTATGCAATGAAAGATTCTTCCAAGTGTTTCTACACTACAAGAAGTATTCGGATCACACAAAATCTTTAGTTAAACATACCTGATCCTTTTGAATTCTTCTTTCTTGAGATTGAGTTAAATGATCCAACTTTCTTCACCTTCAATCTTCAAGACTTGAGACTTTCACGAAACTACGCCAACTCAAATTCCGTAACAATCTCCCCCTTTGGCGGTTTCGTGACAAAACACAGATCCACTAAAGAAAATTCAAAAAGATATTTTTGTTGCTATCACCATACAACAAAAATTTACAATGGAGATCCAAAAAATTTAAAGACATGAGATAAACTCCTAAAGCAGACTCTAGACTTAGACATCTGTACTCTCTGCACAAAGAAATCATTCTTGACAAAAAGAGATCGTTAGATACCTCAAGAATATTTAGCATACAAAACCCAGTACAGAGATAGAGTTTATCTAATCATCATGACATTTGAGAATTCAGATATGTAAGAGAATCATAGTCAAAAACCAACATATCTTCTATGCAATTAAAAACCAAATGTCACACAATGTTAGTCCAACATCAACTTGTTAGTTATATTACATGCCCAAATAGTTAGTCGAATAGTTAGTCGAGACATGCAAACAATCACAAGATGAAAACCAAAGTTGAAGTTGAAGTGATACTTACCTTGATGTATACAAAATCTTCATCATCAAGATTTTCACAATCATTGTTCATTGTTCAAATCATTGTTCTAAACTCTCTCCCCCTTTTTGTCACAAATAAAGCCAAAGATTACAGAAGTGGAGAGAATGGTTAACAGTTTAAGTTAGAGAACTAAAAACTCAAATTAAAACTTAAAAACCTGCACAACAGAAGGATTTAAACATATGCATAATACCCAGAAATTAGAAGGATACGGATTATTCAGACTCGTCTGAACTGATACAGCCGAGGATTTGGAAAATCTTCTTTATTCGCTTGTTCATTGCTGATTGATTTTTATTTACCTTCTTTATTTCTTCCTTTACCTCAATTAGTTCATTTGATATACGTTCTTGCTCGTTGGAGAGCCTTTGCTGTTCTTTATAGATTGAGGTAACAGATGCATCATCATCAGAAGTTGATTGTGGTGCTTCTTGTGCCGGAGGTGCTGGTTGAACTGGAGGAGCTGCTGCCGGTGCAGAGGTTGTTGCTCGTTGTTGTTGTGCTCGTTGCCGGTGAGGAGGTATTATGGGTTCATCTGGCTTCGTCGAGAGAGACTTCACAATTGTCGTCTCATTAATGGTGCCCAAACTGTACATGTATGAGCTCGCGCTTGTATCGACTTTAAACTTTCTAAGGATGCGCATGATAATCATTGGGTAGGGTAGTCTTTCTGTGGGATGAGAGTGTTCCACATACCGCGCCATCCTTGACCAAATGAGATAGGGAATATTCAAGTTTGCTCCCATCAATGCGGCCGGATTTCCAAGAAGATAAAGGTATAACATTCTGTCCCATCGAAGAACCTTCGTATTCATGTTGGGAAGAATGTTGTAGCAGACAATGAAGTTTATATACCGATACTCTGGTCGTAGCTCTTTAGAGAAAACAGAATTTCCGGTCGACCGAGTATTTGGAAGACAAATTCCATTAACTACAACTCTCCAGGAGTTGTCGTTGAAGCTTTGGGTTTTTAGGTAATGGAGTCCATCAGCTCTGGCTGTCATACCTAGCACAACTCCAATCAGCTGGGGTGTGACTTTGATTTTGATATTTTTAACCAAAGTGTGAAATTCACGACGTCCATCCTCGTGATCAATCAAACTTGCAGCGTTCTGATAAAACATTCGAACTGAGTGTGGACAGTACCCAGTAGTCTCAGGGAAGTTGCAAATTTGAGCAAGACCAACTTGGTCAAACAAAGTCCCAAAAGCTACAGATCGTTCCTTCATTGGTTTGACATTGACATGTCTCTCGCCAATGCATTCCCTCTTCTCAAAATCCTTGATTCTGTCGGAGCTGATGAAGTCTTGTGGAGGAGGCTGCCTAGCAACTGGTTCCTCAATGGTAATTCCCTGAGCACTGCCTCTTTTTCTTGCACCGGTTTTTCTTTTTGTTCCAACTGGACTTGGTTCCATTGGTGCTTTCCCTTTTTCAGCTGCAGTAGGTTTTGAAGCTTCAGCAGTTGCTTTCCCTTTGGAGACAATGGGAGCAGCTTGCTCGATTTCGATGTTATCCCAGTCGATCGACTCTGTCTCTGATTCAGTGTCGGAATCAACCTTAGTCTTCTTTGCTTTCTTAGCCTTCTTAGGCTTGGCAGTATCCTTGACATGTACCATGGCAGCAAGTAGGAAAATAATCCAAGTGATCACCATTTTGATTGCTAGTGAAAAATGTATCCTGTGAAGACCAACTCAAGAACACATGAAAAATTGTTAATTTTCAAAAATTTGAAAAATTGTACCCAAACAATCATAATCATGTAGAGAGACTAAGAATCAAATTAGTTTTGCAAAAGGACTTTTAAAAATAGATCAATTGCATGATTTTCGAAAATCCTTATTATATGCCCTAAAACCGAAATTTTAGAAATCGAAGCCTAAAAATCCGTTAATCAGGAGAATACCTAGCATATAATCAAAACTAATTTACCCAGAGTTCTTATTTCAAAAGAAATTTGATCAAAAACCATCCACAAACAAAGTTGATCCAAGAAATTCATCACGTTTGAGGAGAAAAAGAGAAAAACGGTGAAAAACCGAGATTTTGATCAATAAAACTTACTTGGAGTTGAAGAACTTGAGTTTGAAAGCTTCCAGGAAGGATGAAATCTAGAGAGAGAGGCTCTGGAAACTTTGGAACAAAAGATTGGAGTAAAGAAATCAAAACCCTTTTGTTCTTTATAAAACCCTAGCCGCGATCCGGATCAGTTCATAACTGCGATCCGGATCGGCTACCCGCAGTGAGAAACTGCGTTCGGGATCCGGATCGGCAGATACAATTCGGATCGTCAGCCCGCAGAAGAATTCCTGCGTTCGGGATCCGGATCATCTAGCCCGATCCGGATCGGCCCCAACTTTTTCTTTAGAAAATTTTAGAGAAATTCAAGAAAAACCAGAAAAAGATTGTAAGCACAAATGTGTATCAACTTTAAACAAAAATCATCGTTTCATACAACAAGAATTAGATTATGCCAAATCTATCAATAATATCCAAAAATGAAACGAGAATTTACAAGAATTAAATCCCTTAAAGTTGAACACCTTCAATCACATCTAACTTGATATTATGAGTAATGACTTTATCAAATCATCAATTCAGTAAAGAAAATGAAATACAAAGATCAATAGATGTTTGAAATCCCAAATATAGTAGATAATGTATCTAGACAATCTGTTGAAGAGAGTGGCTCTTTGAGCATCTTTCATTAAAAACCCACCTTATACCAACCTTGAAATTTGACGGAGTCAAGTATTTCAACATGCATTTTACTTAATCAAAAATTTGAACAACCATGCTTGGTATACATGTGGTAGCTGCACACAATACTCGGACGACCGAGGTGGTAGCTCTTTCCTCCATGTGGTGGTAGTTTTCACACTCCTCATTGGGATGTAACTCTTTCCACATCTTTTGAGCATTTTACCTTTTCTAAGACTCCCCCTCAATTGGCTATCAATTATTTAAGATATAAAGTATTCAACCAAATATTGATCTCGATTTCATACTCGACTAAGCAGTCAAATAAGATAATGACTATACCAAGAGATCATAGAGAGAGAGAAATTGACTTTGATCACTTTAGAAGATGATTTAATTAACATAAATGATCAGTGCAACAGTGAAATATTATGATGGCAAAAGCATAATAAATTTCTAAATGTGCGAAAAGATGCAATTAAAGTCAATTATGATCTATGCTCAATTAATGTCCTATGTACAAACATAGATAATGAACAAAACAAAAACAAATACAAAACCTATCCTAAGCAAAGATTTCAAAAAGAAGATTATTTCAAGGAAAGCATCCCAATTGCTTTTCGTAAATGAATAAAACGTTTTTGATCCAAAGGTTTTGTTAGAATGTCAGCTAATTGATCCTCAGTTGAAATATATGAGAGTTGAAGAGTATTTGATTCAACTAGCTCTCTAAGAAAATGATATCTAAGTTCAATATGTTTTGTTCTAGAGTGCAACACAGGGTTTTTAGAAATGTTAATAGCACTAGTGTTGTCACAAAGTATTGTTACCGAAGATGCTGAAATGCGGAAGTCGCTCAATACGCTTTTCATCCAAATGAGTTGAGTTGAGCAACTTCCAGCTGAAATGTATTCCGCTTCGGCAGTCGAGAGTGCTATGCAGTTCTGCTTTTTACTGTGCCATGCAACAAGGCAATGGCCAAGATAGAAGCATGCACCACTCGTGCTTTTCCGATCATCCACTGATCCTGCCCAATCGGCATCTGAGTATCCAACAATATCCAAACTTGTTCCCATAGGATACCAAATTCCGAAATTAATTGATCCTTTGATATACCGGATGATCCTTTTCACCGCTTTCAGGTGAACCTCCTTTGGTGCGGATTGATATCTCGCGCAAATCCCAACACCAAAAGATATATCCGGGCGACTAGCCGTGAGGTAAAGTAGACTTCCAATCATACTTCGATACAGTTTCTCGTCTACATTCTCACTATGTGATTCACTTCCAAGTCCCTTGTGGCTAGTTCCCATTGGAGTCGAAAAATCTTTACAATTTTCTAGATCAAACTTTTTGACCAACTCCATTGCATACTTGGATTGACTCAAGTGAATACCTTCATCATTTTGTTTAATTTGCAATCCAAGGAAATAAGTCAATTCGCCCATCATGGACATCTCAAATTCGCTTTCCATGGTCTCCGCGAATTTAGAAGCATCGTTATCTCTTGTTGCGCCAAATACAATGTCATCGACATAGATTTGTGCTACAATGAAATTGCTTTGATAATGCTTCACAAAGAGAGTCCTATCAGCTCCCCCTCGAGTATAGCCCTTCTCCAAAAGGTGCTTTGTTAACCTTTCGTACCATACTCGCGGTGCTTGTTTCAGACCGTAAAGAGCCTTTTTCAAACGAAAAACATGGTTAGGTTGTTTATGATCTACAAAACCTTTCGGTTGAGCCACATAAACTTCCTCATTTAAAAACCCATTTAGAAATGCGCTCTTAACGTCCATTTGAAATAATTTGATTTTAAAATGACAAGCAATAGCGAATAGTATACGAATGGACTCGAGTCTAGCTACAGGGGCGAAGGTTTCATCAAAGTCTATACCTTCTACTTGAGAGTAGCCTTGAGCAACTAATCGTGCCTTGTTCCTGATGATAGTACCATCCTCATTTTTCTTGTTCTTGAAGATCCATTTGGTACCAATCACATTGTGTTGCTTTGGAGGCTTCGTTAATTCCCAGACTTTGTTTCGCTCAAATTGATGGAGCTCTTCCTGCATTGCTTTAATCCAGTAGTCATCCTGAAGAGCTTCATCTATGTTCTTTGGTTCGATTAAAGATACGTAGCAAGCGAATCCACAAACCAACTGCCTCCGAGTTCTGACTCCTTCTTGTGGATCTCCAATAATATTCGATTCCGGATGATCCTTGGAGATTCGTAACGTTTGTTGAAACGGAGTACTCGGAGATATATGAGATGATTCCTGCACATCAGATAAACTTGAAGAACCATTAGATGCATCATTAATATTGGAAGTATTATTATGAGAAGATGCACTAGCAGGAGAATCATCATCTAGAGAGATATCGAGGGTAGATTTTCCAGTTTCAAAGTGAAAAGCTTCATCTACTTTAACATTTATAGATTCTACGATCGTCTTAGATTCAATGTTAAATACTCGATATGCTCTGCTATTCGTAGAATAACCCAAAAAGATCCCTTCATCACTTCGAGAGTCGAACTTTCCAAGATTTTCACGGTCACGTAAAATGTAACATCGACTCCCGAAGACACGAAAATATTTGATATTGGGTTTTCTACTAAACCACAGCTCATATGGTGTATTTAAGGTTCCTGGGCGCAAGTAAACTCTATTAATGACATAAACAGCGGTGTTCACAGCTTCAGCCCAAAAATGTAGCGGTAAATTCCGGCTATGAAGCATCACACGCGCCATCTCTTGAACAACCCTGTTCTTGCGCTCAACAACACCATTCTGCTGAGGTGTATAGGGTGCCGAGAATTCATGTTTAATTCCATTTGAAGTGCAAAAATCAATGAATTTTGAATTTATGAATTCTCCACCTCTATCACTTCTAACACGAATGATCTTTTCATTCTTTTCAATCATAATACGATGGCAAATCTCATGAAAAGAGTCAAACGTATCAGCTTTCTCTTTTAAAAATGCTACCCATGAAAGCCGAGAGAAATCATCAACCAATAAAAAAATGTACCATTTACCTCCCAAAGATGGTTGACGGGTCGGCCAAAAGAAAAAGAAGAAAAGAAAGTAGTATACATAAACTACACAAGATTTAATCGAAGAACGATTAAAGACAAGGAGGGGTTTCACCTTTGCATACCCAAACCTTTTGAGTTTTGGAGTATGTTGGCAATGGTTGAAAAATTTTCCTTGATGAAGACGTCTTGCAAGATTGGTCTTTTTCTTTTGTCATCGTCTTGTTTGAAGTACTACCAATGTCCTTTTCTTTAGGAAAATCCTTCTTTGAATTCCATGGAGTGAACTTATTGGTAGCAGTTGCAAGATGTGGTTGATTTGATCTTTGAGCTCCAATCTTGCAATTTCTTCCAATGTGCCCTGAAACACCACAACGAAAACATACCTTAGATCTTGACAATCCCAAAGAGGATGAAGTAGGTTTGTTGTCGTTGTTTGTCTTGAATTCCGGTGTCGGAGGAGGAGATACCGACTGAGGCACAAAAACTGTCTCACTCGAACTTGGACTGTTTCCAGTTTGAGTGTATCCGAGGCCAAACCTATTTGATTGACCAAGACCAAGAAGTCTATCCAACTTACTCCTTCCTGAAGAGAATCGCTGTAAGTCATTCTTGAGTTGGAAAATGGTCTTTGTCATTTCCAGGTTATCCTGTCGAGCCTCGTTGTAGAGCTTTGAGAAGTGATTCGCGTTATCCACCAGATTTGTATGTTCCTTCTCAAGTTGCTCATTGGACTCTTGAAGGGAAGCATTTTCTTTTATCAGATTTTCCCTTTCCACTTCAAGAGCGTTTGAGAGAGAAGTCGCTCTTTTTGCTTCTTCTTCGAGATCATGCACTCTCCCTCTCAAACTCTTGTTTTGCTTAGCCACTTTCTTTGAGTCCCTCAAAAGTCTGTGGTAGGCTAGAGCAAAATCTTCACCTTCCGAATCATCCGATTCGTTGTCCGTTGCGTTCTTTTCAACAGTGGAGTTGGACAACGACTCAGATGTACTTGCCATAAAGCACATGAAGGGTGAAGATACGGACGCGTGGAATGCGGTGGAGCTCTTTTCTTCATCACTCGAAGACGACTCATTTGACGTTGAGTTGTCATCCCAAGTGACGACTTGCATCGCCTTCTTCTTTGCCGGATACTTGTTAGGACATTCCGTTGCAATGTGGCCGTAGCCTCGACATTTGAAGCATTGTAGTTGTCCTTCTGAACTTTTCTTATCCTTTGAGAAGTTCTCTTGCTTTCTTGACTTGTAACCTGAAGTACCCTTGCCTTTGTTCGACTTTCCGAAGGATGGAGATTTGTTTGAATTACCCCTTCGAAAGTTGCGGCGAAACTTCCTAGTCAAGAGAGCGAGCTGCTTCTCAAATTCCTCCATAGAAAGGTTCTCGTCATCGTCTGAGGAGGACGTATCCGCGTCTTCTTCCTTAGTTGTTTTCAACGCATAACCTGAAGACTTAGAAGTGGATGCCTTTCCTGAAGAATTGTTAGTAGTAAATGTCATTTCATAAGTTTGTAATGAACCAACTAATTCTTCTACACGTATTTCGTCCGGGTGTTTAATAGTTTCAATGGCAGTAACCTTTGGGCGAAATCGTTCAGGAAGAGTTCTTAAGATCTTTCTTACAATCTTAAATTCTGGAATCTTCTCTCCCAGATTAGCACATGAGTTTACGATGTCTTGCAATCGTGTATAGTAGTCCGTGAAAGATTCATTTTCTGCCATTAAGATAGAGTCAAACTTGCTCGTAAGCATTTGCAGTTTCTGAATCTTCACGAGGTTAGTTCCCTCATGTGTAACCTGAAGAACATCCCAGATTTCTTTCGCAGTCTCACATGCCGAGACGCGAGAGAATTCAGTTTGAGATAAGGCATTAAAGATAGCATTAATTCCCTTGCCATTGTAAGAAGATGAATCTAACTCTTCCTTGGTCCATTTCGACCTAGGTTTTAAGGTGCGAACATCACCAATAAATTCAGTTGGATTAGACCATCCTAATTCAATTGATTGCCACACCCGTTCGTCGATGGAAATTAAAAAGGCTTTCATCCGTACTTTCCAGTACGCATAATTTGTTCCATCGAAGAACGGGGGTCGGTTGATGTTTCCACCTTCAACCATTGTTTACAACCCTATTCCCGCTCTGATACCACTTGTTGGGTTATATGTAATACGGATCTAAATAGGGGAAAAAAAACACCTAGCGGGGGGTGAATAGGTGTAAACGCATAAACACTCAAAAAATCGTTGCGATAAAAACCCAATGCGGAAATAAAAAATAATACGCAAGATTTTTACGTGGAAAACTCCATCACCGGAGTAAAAAACCACGGGACCGATAACACGGCAGAAATCCACTAGAATTAAAACACGTACAAGGTGATTTACCGTACACACTTACGACTCAACCTTTTCCATACGCTCCTAGAGGATCTTCTCCGCTCGCTCCGCGACGCTTCTCGAATCCACGATCTGCGCCCAACGCCGAATCCACGGCGTCCAACGTCGAATCCACGACGTCCGACCGAATCCACGGTCTTCACCCAATAGCACCCTTCGAATCCACGAACGTGCCTCGCTCCGAATCCACGAGAGCGGTTGAACCTTGAATCCACAAGGACACGCGAATCCACGCGCCGATTTTTGGGGTAAATCGTTGTTTTGGGTGGTGATGATCCGCCGAATACTTAGATCAAAGATAGATCGGAAATACCATCTAAGTATTCATTAGTTTGATTCAACTCAAGATGTGAGTATGAAAACCTAGAATCAAACTAATCAATATAGATGAAGAAACATAGAGTATTCTCTAATGATTTCCTTTCTTCTCTATATGTGGATCTAGAGCCGTAAAAGATGATATATGAAAATGACGGCTATTTCGATTCACAGTGGATTAACCCTAGAAAAAGAATCATAGGGTCTATTTATAGGTTAGAAACCCTAGGAAGGAGATAAGAATCAAAACCTAACATTTCTGGAAATTTTACGGACGGCGATCCGGATCGGACTAGCTGTGATCCGGATCGTCGTAACGAGTCAGCCAGTTCCAGAAAAACGAAGGTTCGGGATCCGGATCGAAGTGCTTGATCCGGATCGTTCATACAGTTCACCAAACATCAACGTTCGGGATCCGGATTGTGAAGCCTGATCCGGATCGTTCAAGGAAGATGGTAAACTAAGTGTTCGGGATCCGGATCAAGAGGCTACGATCCGGATTGAACTGGTGTATGAACGAACCACCTTCGGGATCCGGATCGAACAACCTGATCCGGATCCTGAACATGTCCCAAGTCCAGTTTTTGATTTTTATGCAATGAAAGATTCTTCCAAGTGTTTCTACACTACAAGAAGTATTCGGATCACACAAAATCTTTAGTTAAACATACCTGATCCTTTTGAATTCTTCTTTCTTGAGATTGAGTTAAATGATCCAACTTTCTTCACCTTCAATCTTCAAGACTTGAGACTTTCACGAAACTACGCCAACTCAAATTCCGTAACAAGTCTTTGTGCCTCAGTCGGTATCTCCTCATCCGACACTGGAATTCACGACAACCAACGACGACAAGCCTACTTCATCCTCTTCGGAATCGTCATGCACAAAGGTATGTTTTCGTTGTAATTTTGCAGGGCACATTGAAAGAAATTGCAAGATTGGAGCTCAAAGATCAAATCAACCACATCTTGCAACTGCTACCAATAAGTTCACTCCCCGGAATTCAAAGAAGGATTTTCCTAAAGAAAAGGACATTGGTAGTACTTCAAACAAGACGATGACAAAAGAAAAAGACCAATCATGCAAGACGTCTTCATCAAGGAAAACTTCTCAACCATTGCCAACATACTCCAAAACTCAAAAGGTTTGGGTATGCAAAGGTGAAACCCCTCCTTGTCTTTAATCGTTCTACGATTAAATGTTGTGTAGTTTATGTAGACTATTTTTCTTTCTTTTGGCCGACCCGTCAACCATCTTTGGGAGGTAAATGGTATATTTTTTTATTGGTTGATGATTTCTCTCGGTATTCTTGGGTAGCATTTTTAAAAGAGAAAGCTGATACTTTTGATTCTTTTCACGAGATTTGCCTTCGTATTATGATTGAAAAGAATGAAAAGATCATTCGTGTTAGAAGTGATAGAGGGGGAGAATTCATTAATTCTAAATTCATTGACTTTTGTACTTCAAACGGTATTAACCATGAATTCTCTGCACCCTATACACCTCAACAGAATGGTGTTGTCGAGCGCAAGAACAGGGTTGTTCAAGAGATGGCGCGTGTGATGCTTCATGGCCGGAATTTACCGCTACATTTTTGGGCTGAAGCTGTGAACACCGCTGTCTATGTCATTAATCGAGTGTTCTTGCGCCCAGGAACGTTAAATACACCATATGAACTATGGTGTGGTAGAAAACCCAACATCAAATATTTTCGCATCTTCGGGAGTCGGTGTTACATTTTACGTGACCGTGAAAACCTTGGAAAGTTTGACTCACGAAGTGACGAAGGGATTTTCTTGGGGTATTCTACTAATAGTAGAGCATATCGAGTATTTAACTTGGAATCTAAGACGATCGTAGAATCTATAAATGTTAAAGTAGATGAAGCTTTTCACTTTGCATCTGAAAAATCTACCCTCGATATTTCTCTAGATGATGATTCTCCTGCTGTTGCATCTTCTCATAATAATACTTCCAATATTAATGATGCATCTAATGATTCTTCAAGTTTATCTAATGTGCAGGAATCATCTCATATATCTCCGAGTACTCCGTTTCAACAAACGCTACGAATCTCCAAGGATCATCCGGAATCGAATATTATTGGAGATCCACAAGAAGGAGTCAGAACTCGGAGGCAGTTGGTTTGTGGATTCGCTTGCTACGTATCTTTAATCGAACCAAAGAACATAGATGAAGCTCTTCAGGATGACTACTGGATTAAAGCAATGCAGGAAGAGCTCCATCAATTTGAGCGAAACAAAGTCTGGGAATTAACGAAGCCTCCAAAACAACATAATGTGATAGGTACCAAATGGATCTTCAAGAACAAGAAAAATGAGGATGGTACTATCATCAGGAACAAGGCACGATTAGTTGCTCAAGGCTACTCTCAAGTAGAAGGTATAGACTTTGACGAAACATTCGCCCCTGTAGCTAGACTCGAGTCCATTCGTATACTGTTTGCTATTGCTTGTCATTTTAAAATCAAATTATTTCAAATGGACGTTAAGAGCGCATTTCTAAATGGGTTTTTAAATGAGGAAGTTTATGTGGCTCAACCGAAAGGTTTTGTAGACCATAAACAACCTAACCATGTTTTTCGTTTGAAAAAGGCTCTTTACGGTCTGAAACAAGCACCGCGAGCATGGTACGAAAGGTTGACAAAGCACCTTTTGGAGAAGGGCTATACTCGAGGGGGAGCTGATAGGACTCTCTTTGTGAAGCATTATCAAAGCAATTTCATTGTAGCACAAATCTATGTCGATGACATTGTATTTGGCGCAACAAGAGATAATGATGCTTCTAAATTCGCGGAGACCATGGAAAGCGAATTTGAGATGTCCATGATGGGCGAATTGACTTATTTCCTTGGATTGCAAATTAAACAAAATGATGAAGGTATTCACTTGAGTCAATCCAAGTATGCAATGGAGTTGGTTAAAAAGTTTGATCTTGAAAATTCGAAGGATTTTCCGACTCCAATGGGAACTAGCCACAAGGGACTTGGAAGTGAATCACAAAGTGAGAATGTAGATGAGAAACTGTATCGAAGTATGATTGGAAGTCTACTTTACCTCACGGCTAGTCGCCCGGATATATCTTTTGGTGTTGGGATCTGCGCGAGATATCAATCTGCACCAAAGGAGGTTCACCTGAAAGCGGTGAAAAGGATCATCCGGTATATCAAAGGATCAATTAATTTCGGAATTTGGTATCCTATGGGAACAAGTTTGGATATTGTTGGATACTCAGATGCCGATTGGGCAGGATCAGTGGATGATCGGAAAAGCACGAGTGGTGCATGCTTCTATCTTGGCCATTGCCTTGTTGCATGGCACAGTAAAAAGCAGAATTGCATAGCACTCTCGACTGCCGAAGCGGAATACATTTCTGCTGGAAGTTGCTCAACTCAACTCATTTGGATGAAAAGCGTATTGAGCGACTTCCGGATTTCAGCATCTTCGGTAACAATTCTTTGTGACAACACAAGTGCAATCAACATTTCTAAAAACCCTGTGTTGCACTCTAGAACAAAACATATTGAACTTAGATATCATTATCTGTCACGCCCCGGGATTTGTTTTAGCGGAAACGATCCATAAAAGTCGAATGTTTGACGTGTAAATTTTTTTTTTTTTTTTTTTTTTTAAAGAGAACCCCTCTTCCCCGGCACGTGCCCAGACCCGCCACACATACAGGATCACTCTGCAAACGGACGGAGTCTCCCCTGTATGTGCACGGCGTAGCGTTCAGTACATGTTCCAACATACACAGCCAATCAATCACAACAATTAACCAGCATTCTAAATTAATAACAGAAGAACCTATGGCCGGTCAATTTGGAAAGGATAAATCCACAGTTTTGAAAGAGCGCCTACCCGGCGCTTACGTTTTGGAAGCTAGTTTCGAAATTAGCATAAATCCACAAGGTTCGAAAGCGGTGCCCACCCGACACCAAGATTTTAAAAACAGTTTTCGCAATCTTTTCTTTGGCTTCTGCCTTTTTGATTTTTAAATGGCCGATAGAAATAAAAGGGAAAAATATTCCACCAGGGGCGCTAAATGTAGCCCGTACCGACATCCACGCCGACCCCACGAGGGTATCGCGAACCACTCACATAACTACAACGTAATGAAAAGCGAGAATAAAAGAATAAACACAGTCCAGGGTCCCCAGCAACCCAGCTGCTCCTGTCCCGTCCTCACCACCGCCTACCTCTCTCCCCGTCTGGACCCTGTCACGAAGTGGGATGTCAGTGACGCAGAAACAGTAAAGCAGGAGAATATAGTAAAACAAACCGTGAAGACAACTGGAGCAACCATCCTCCCAAGGAGGAAAGGCAACCTGTACACCTGCATCCTGTAATACCCGGCCGCGTCGGTCCACTACCGACGGCCCCATACCGTACCTGCAACACCGCGACCGCGCCGGACAACTAAACCGGCGGGTCGCTCCGCTCGCACCTAGGCGCCTCAACCCCACAGCTAATAAGGGGCCCCCACTACGTCACCTCGTGGGTATACATGGGTTCTACGACCTCTTTTTCGGAAAAGCGCACCCTCTGCGGTGGCCAAACCGCGGGTGCGCGTGTGGCAACCTCGAGCCAAGTAACCGTAACCACCATCATGTCAGTATCACAATAAGAATAATAAGAGTAATGAGGTAAATGAGGTAAAGTGCATAATCGAAAACAAGGTAATACTGCGCGCACTCGAAGGTGGCCCGCTGACATATATGGGTTGAAAAAGAAGAACACCGTCGGCAAACGACGCTAGTCATTATAGCGAACCCACTAACATGCATAAGCTATCACCCGTCATTATGTAACCCCAGTACACTTAGAATAGACCCCGTCCAATAAGATAGAATTTTAGAGGCTAGGCATAAGGTAAAATCAACCCACCTGAATGTAGGCCGATCCCGAACTCCCGCTAGACTGCCGGGAGGCTGGTGCTGAACAACTGGGCCCTGAGGCTTGCCTGAGATCTGCTGGAGGAGGTGGCCGGAGCTAGGTGACGCACCAATAACGCAAGCCAAGGCTCGGCTCGGGTTCACCTTGAGCAGCACAGGTTCAGACCTGGGCGGTTCTCCGATGTCCGGGAGCGTCGGCAAGGCAGCGCCGGCGAAGCTCGGAGGAGCTTCAAGGTTGTTAATGGTGGTTTCCGGCGCGGCGGCTCCGGGCAGGTGCTACCCGGACCGAAAGGTCTGTCCCAACACCCCGACGCCCGGTGCAGTGGTGGCCGGCGCCGGGAGGCCGCGGCGGCGCCGGACGGGGGAATTCCGGCGACGAAATAATTCACCCGTTTCTAGGGCTCGGCCGTGCGGGATGGATCCTTGTCTGATCAACCCCAGGTTTTGGAGGAAGCTTTCAGTCGTCTAGGGGACAAGGATCAACGGTGCTGATCTTGTGTTTATCGACCGGGTGAAGCCCGCGCCTGCGATCGGTCAAGAAAACGATAATCCGGTGACAGGGCTCCCGCCGGCGATCGGGACGGCGGCAGCGGCTCGGCCTGCACCCGGATGACCTCCACGGTGTCAGGAGCACACAGGACATGCCTAAATGCCAAAACTAAATGGAAAGTTCCGAGGCTTACCTTCGCCGGAGTTTGGAAAGGAGAAGGTGTCTCCCGCGGCGGCGCAGGGCGGAGCCAGGAGTCGGTTCACCCCGGGCTCGGCTGCGGCTTCGAGGAGGACTCCACTGGACAAGGTTTTGCTAGCCTAGGACCTCCTCACTATCCTTCCTCTCCAAGCACCGAGATCAAGATGGTTTCTTGATCCATCTCCTCCGGCGACGGGCGGCGGCCGGTGCGGGGAGGTTCCGGGGAGCGCGGCAGAGAGATGGGTTCTGTTGCACAGGCGGCTAGGGCAAGGGCTCGGGTTTAGGGTTTGCCAAATCCCAGCTCGAGTACATGCATATATATATAGCATTTGCTACAATTGCCATTTAGCCCCTCCAAGTCTTGCCATTTGCTATTAGGTCCCCTACAGTAGCTTTCCTTTGCACTTAAGTCCTTATCCAAGAACTGGCACGAGAAACGAGGCAACTTTAATAGGGTTTTAAGTGTAAATATCCCATTTTTCGCCCTATTTCACGTATTTCGAGGCGATCCGGTCGCCGAAACGGAAAATGGACTGCGCCATGACGTCCGGCTCGTCGAGACCTATCAGGTAGTGATCTCAGATTTTTGCGAAACTGCCCGGATAAAATCTCGGTCCATGATAACTGTGTCAAAATATAGTTTTCGCGCCTTTCGAGATTCCAGAGTCGTCAAACAGAATTTTCGACTGCGCCATTACGTTCAGGACATCGAAACGGATCAAAACGACTACCTGAATCACTATGTTCGGGTTCCGAACAGTGAATTAGTCAGCGTTGCAACCGCCGTAGTCCCGAAATTGAGGTTAACTTGTCATCTACAGTGGCCACTTAAGTGACACTGTGCACAGGCACTGTTACAATGGTTGCGTTTGTTCACTTGCTTCATCATGGGTTTCTGGAAGATCCGACCGTCAGATCGAAAAGTGCTGAATATGAATCTCGCTCAGTTCGACGAGACGATCGCAACGGTCAACTCGGATTTCCAAGATCATGTCCGGATTGGAAAGTAGCCTTTTTGTCTCGTAAAACGTGCAACTCGCACACTGGCGATTGACTAAATAAGTCAACATAGGTCTTTTGAATTCAAAAACCAGGTCAAAATTCACTTTTAGACTATTTATTAAAATAAAATATTTAGAGTTTTTACATCACTTACAACTTAAAAGAAGTTTCGTCCCCGAAACTTACAACTTAAAAGTTTCATTCCCGGAGCTTACCGCCTGAAGTCATACTCTATGAAAATGCTCAGAAAGTTTAGTCGAGGGCTACAAGTCAGTCGCAAGGTATCTACAACTCTAAGGCTACTAATTTAGACCCAATCTGGTACTCCTCATTATAGGGCAGAGTATTTCCTCAGTTCTTTCGACCGTCCGTTGCCTGTAGCCAACGTGCTTACCAAAAGAACAGCGGAATACTAAAGGTTTGTCGCCAACAACAAGTTGGGGACGCAACTCCTACCAGAAGGTATATCACATACTTCCCAACACAATCTCAGTGCCAAAACATAACCTTTATCGAGGGTTACTACCGCCTCGCGGTCATGAACATCGCCATGACTACCACTTAGGTGAGTCCACGTCGATCCACAAAACCTGTGCGAAAGGTGGGGTCAATTTGCATCGGAGACTGTGCAATTCACGCACCGGTATGCGATTTGCTAAGGTTAGATTGGCTCCCTCGCCTGTAAGCACACCGGACCGGAACGGTCGACGATACGAGAGGTAGAGCTAAAGGCAGGAGGGCTCGCAAGGGTCTGGTAGGGTCGGGTTGCTCCGGCCCAAACGGAGCTTCTATGAAGCCGAGGGAAGGGAAGGTAAACGGAAAAAGGAAAAGTAGAAAAACAAAGAGAGATAAGTACCTGTCATTCCCTATTTCGGGACGACGCGTCGTCTGCCGGGGCGGCCGGGGGCGTCCGCCCACAATCCTTGGGCCAGCGTCGCACCGCGTGTTGGGGTGGGGGTTTGCTGTCTAAAGAGTCTGCACATCGCTGGTCGTCGGGCGAGCCCTTTGTCTGCACGGGGGCCGCCGCGCTCTTTGTTCCTCTTGGCGGTGGTGGCACGGCGGCGGAGGCGGGGGTGGGCCCTTGAGGGCAGGAGAGGTGATTGTGATCTGGCAAGCCGCACCGGTTACAATAGTGGTACCTCCAAGTGCATTCCGTCACTGGGTGCGCGCCCTTGCAGATGACGCAGGATCCCGGTTGCGCGTGCGCGCTCCCCTTAAGCCCTCGTTCGACCTTCGGTGCTTGCGTCGGGCGTGGATTAGGTCGGCTCTCTGGATCGGTGCCCCCTTGAGGGGTGGAGGCGGCGGTTCCCTTGGGCTCGACATGTCGCGGCGCCGGGGGTCTTCTGACAGACGGCTTCAGCGGGCACTCATAACGCGTGTGGCCCGGCTTGCCACATCGGAAACAGTGTCCGTCCCGCCACGGGCAGCTCGTTATGAGGTGTGCATTGCCGCATATGACACACGGTTTCGGTGGCTTAGGTCTCTCCTCCGTCGTCTGCCCGAGGTTCTGCCCGGCTCTCGGGCGTTTGCTCGCCCGGCCCCTCCGATGGGGGTCCCCGGCCGACTCGGGGCGAAAGTATTCCTGCCGGGCGCGCTCTACGTTGGTGTGCACGGTCAGGTTAGTAGCCTCCTGGACGGCGGGAGGGCCCGTCGGCGGCATCCCGGGAGGGGCAACGCCTCTGCTGCCGCCCCGGAATCGGTCGACGCCCTCGAGTTCCTGTGTCAGCATGCTCAGGCGCTCCGCGAGAGTCAGCAGTTGCCCAGCCACGTCGCGCAGCTGGTTGCGGAGCAGGCGGTTGGCTTCGTCGGCGATGTCCATTTCCGTCGTCGGTTGCTTGCTGAGTCGGCCCTCTATCTGAATGTACACAAAGAAGGTCGGCTTTAGTCTTTGCTAATCATCAACGGTACATCGCACCTCTTAGCGAGGGAAGGGACTCGGACTCTGACTCTGTGTCCCCGGCCGATGATCTAGTACGGGCCCTGTCTGTCACACATCACAAGAGTCAACTTTAGACTACCCTACTAACAACAACCATAAAGTGAGAGAAAGGACTCAACATTTCCCCCCCCCTCGGTCACTCACGTTCTACAGTCCTATGCCCTACCCATTTCATTCGTATGTAGGCATGTGAGGGTTGTCCACGGATGTCGGCACTAACTGTTGTGATTGAAAGAATGCTCTGATACCATTAAATCTGTCACGCCCCGGGATTTGTTTTAGCGGAAACGATCCATAAAAGTCGAATGTTTGACGTGTAAATTTTTTTTTTTTTTTTTTTTTTAAAAGAGAACCCCTCTTCCCCGGCACGTGCCCAGACCCGCCACACATACAGGATCACTCTGCAAACGGACGGAGTCTCCCCTGTATGTGCACGGCGTAGCGTTCAGTACATGTTCCAACATACACAGCCAATCAATCACAACAATTAACCAGCATTCTAAATTAATAACAGAAGAACCTATGGCCGGTCAATTTGGAAAGGATAAATCCACAGTTTTGAAAGAGCGCCTACCCGGCGCTTACGTTTTGGAAGCTAGTTTCGAAATTAGCATAAATCCACAAGGTTCGAAAGCGGTGCCCACCCGACACCAAGATTTTAAAAACAGTTTTCGCAATCTTTTCTTTGGCTTCTGCCTTTTTGATTTTTAAATGGCCGATAGAAATAAAAGGGAAAAATATTCCACCAGGGGCGCTAAATGTAGCCCGTACCGACATCCACGCCGACCCCACGAGGGTATCGCGAACCACTCACATAACTACAACGTAATGAAAAGCGAGAATAAAAGAATAAACACAGTCCAGGGTCCCCAGCAACCCAGCTGCTCCTGTCCCGTCCTCACCACCGCCTACCTCTCTCCCCGTCTGGACCCTGTCACGAAGTGGGATGTCAGTGACGCAGAAACAGTAAAGCAGGAGAATATAGTAAAACAAACCGTGAAGACAACTGGAGCAACCATCCTCCCAAGGAGGAAAGGCAACCTGTACACCTGCATCCTGTAATACCCGGCCGCGTCGGTCCACTACCGACGGCCCCATACCGTACCTGCAACACCGCGACCGCGCCGGACAACTAAACCGGCGGGTCGCTCCGCTCGCACCTAGGCGCCTCAACCCCACAGCTAATAAGGGGCCCCCACTACGTCACCTCGTGGGTATACACGGGTTCTACGACCTCTTTTCCGGAAAAGCGCACCCTCTGCGGTGGCCAAACCGCGGGTGCGCGTGTGGCAACCTCGAGCCAAGTAACCGTAACCACCATCATGTCAGTATCACAATAAGAATAATAAGAGTAATGAGGTAAATGAGGTAAAGTGCATAATCGAAAACAAGGTAATACTGCGCGCACTCGAAGGTGGCCCGCTGACATATATGGGTTGAAAAAGAAGAACACCGTCGGCAAACGACGCTAGTCATTATAGCGAACCCACTAACATGCATAAGCTATCACCCGTCATTATGTAACCCCAGTACACTTAGAATAGACCCCGTCCAATAAGATAGAATTTTAGAGGCTAGGCATAAGGTAAAATCAACCCACCTGAATGTAGGCCGATCCCGAACTCCCGCTAGACTGCCGGGAGGCTGGTGCTGAACAACTGGGCCCTGAGGCTTGCCTGAGATCTGCTGGAGGAGGTGGCCGGAGCTAGGTGACGCACCAATAACGCAAGCCAAGGCTCGGCTCGGGTTCACCTTGAGCAGCACAGGTTCAGACCTGGGCGGTTCTCCGATGTCCGGGAGCGTCGGCAAGGCAGCGCCGGCGAAGCTCGGAGGAGCTTCAAGGTTGTTAATGGTGGTTTCCGGCGCGGCGGCTCCGGGCAGGTGCTACCCGGACCGAAAGGTCTGTCCCAACACCCCGACGCCCGGTGCAGTGGTGGCCGGCGCCGGGAGGCCGCGGCGGCGCCGGACGGGGGAATTCCGGCGACGAAATAATTCACCCGTTTCTAGGGCTCGGCCGTGCGGGATGGATCCTTGTCTGATCAACCCCAGGTTTTGGAGGAAGCTTTCAGTCATCTAGGGGACAAGGATCAACGGTGCTGATCTTGTGTTTATCGGCCGGGTGAAGCCCGCGCCTGCGATCGGTCAAGAAAACGATAATCCGGTGACAGGGCTCCCGCCGGCGATCGGGACGGCGGCAGCGGCTCGGCCTGCACCCGGATGACCTCCACGGTGTCAGGAGCACACAGGACATGCCTAAATGCCAAAACTAAATGGAAAGTTCCGAGGCTTACCTTCGCCGGAGTTTGGAAAGGAGAAGGTGTCTCCCGCGGCGGCGCAGGGCGGAGCCAGGAGTCGGTTCACCCCGGGCTCGGCTGCGGCTTCGAGGAGGACTCCACTGGACAAGGTTTTGCTAGCCTAGGACCTCCTCACTATCCTTCCTCTCCAAGCACCGAGATCAAGATGGTTTCTTGATCCATCTCCTCCGGCGACGGGCGGCGGCCGGTGCGGGGAGGTTCCGGGGAGCGCGGCAGAGAGATGGGTTCTGTTGCACAGGCGGCTAGGGCAAGGGCTCGGGTTTAGGGTTTGCCAAATCCCAGCTCGAGTACATGCATATATATATAGCATTTGCTACAATTGCCATTTAGCCCCTCCAAGTCTTGCCATTTGCTATTAGGTCCCCTACAGTAGCTTTCCTTTGCACTTAAGTCCTTATCCAAGAACTGGCACGAGAAACGAGGCAACTTTAATAGGGTTTTAAGTGTAAATATCCCATTTTTTCGCCCTATTTCACGTATTTCGAGGCGATCCGGTCGCCGAAACGGAAAATGGACTGCGCCATGACGTCCGGCTCGTCGAGACCTATCAGGTAGTGATCTCAGATTTTTGCGAAACTGCCCGGATAAAATCTCGGTCCATGATAACTGTGTCAAAATACAGTTTTCGCGCCTTTCGAGATTCCAGAGTCGTCAAACAGAATTTTCGACTGCGCCATTACGTTCAGGACATCGAAACGGATCAAAACGACTACCTGAATCACTATGTTCGGGTTCCGAACAGTGAATTAGTCAGCGTTGCAACCGCCGTAGTCCCGAAATTGAGGTTAACTTGTCATCTACAGTGGCCACTTAAGTGACACTGTGCACAGGCACTGTTACAATGGTTGCGTTTGTTCACTTGCTTCATCATGGGTTTCTGGAAGATCCGACCGTCAGATCGAAAAGTGCTGAATATGAATCTCGCTCAGTTCGACGAGACGATCGCAACGGTCAACTCGGATTTCCAAGATCATGTCCGGATTGGAAAGTAGCCTTTTTGTCTCGTAAAACGTGCAACTCGCACACTGGCGATTGACTAAATAAGTCAACATAGGTCTTTTGAATTCAAAAACCAGGTCAAAATTCACTTTTAGACTATTTATTAAAATAAAATATTTAGAGTTTTTACATTATCTTAGAGAGCTAGTTGAATCAAATACTCTTCAACTTTCATATATTTCAACTGAGGATCAATTAGCTGACATTCTAACAAAACCTTTGGATCAAAAACGTTTTATTCATTTGCGAAAAGCAATTGGAATGCTTTCCTTGAAATAAACTTCTTTTTGAAACCTTTGCTCAGGATAGGTTTTGTCTTTGTTTTGTTTTGTTCATTATCTATGTCTGTACATAGGACATTAATTGAGCATAGATCATAATTGACTTTAATTGCATCTTTTCGCACATTTAGAAATTTATTATGCTTTCGCCATCATAATATTTCACTGTTGCAATGATCATTTATGTTAATTAAATCATCTTCTGAGTGATCAAAGTCAATTTCTCTCTCTCAATGATCTCTTAGTATAGTCATTATCTTATTTGACTGTTTAGTCGAGTATGAAATCGAGATCAATTTTTGGTTGAATACTTTATATCTTAAATAATTGATAGCCAATTGAGGGGGAGTCAAAGAAATGTAAAATGCTCAAAAGATGTGGAAAGAGTTACATCCCAATGAGGAGTGTGAAAACTACCACCACATGGAGGAAAGAGCTACCACCTCGGTCGTCCGAGTATTGTGTGCAGCTACCACATGTATACCAAGTATGGTTGTTCAAATTTTGATTAAGTAAAATGCATGTTGAAATACTTGACTCCGTCAAATTTCAAGGTTGGTATAAGGTGGGTTTTTAAAGAAAGATGCTCAAAGAGCCACTCTCTTCAACAGATTGTCTAGATACATTATCTACTATATTTGGGATTTCAAACATCTATTGATCTTTGTATTTCATTTTCTTTACTGAATTGATGATTTGATAAAGGCATTACTCATAAGATCAAGTTAGATGTAATTGAAGGTGTTCAACTTTAAGGGATTTAATTTTTGTAAATTCTCGTTTCATTTTTGGATATTATTGATAAATTTGGCATAATCTAATTCTTGTTGTATGAAACGATGATTTCTGTTTAAAGTTGATACACATTTGTGCTTACAATCTTTTTCTGGTTTTTCTTGAATTTCTCTGAAATTTTCTAAAGAAAAAGTTGGAGCCGATCCGGATCGGGCAAGATGATCCGGATCCCGAACGCAGATATTCTTCTGCGGGCTAACGATCCGGAGTGGACCTGCCGATCCGGATCCCGAACGCAGTTTCTCACTGCGGGTAGCCGATCCGGATCGCAATCATGAACTGATCCGGATCGCGGCTAGGGTTTTATAAAGAACAAAAGGGTTTTAATTTTCTTTTACTCCAATCTTTTGTTCCAAAGTTTCCAGAGCCTCTCTCTCTAGATTTCATCCTTCCTGGAAGCTTTCAAACTCAAGTTCTTCAACTCCAAGTAAGTGTTATTGATCAAAATCTCGGTTTTTCACCGTTTTTCTCTATTCCTCCTCAAACGTGATGAATTTCTTGGATCAATTTAGTTTGTGGATGGTTTTTTATCAAATTTCTTTTGAAATAAGAACTCTGGGTAGATTAGTTTTGATTATATGCTAGGTATTCTCCTGATTAACGGATTTTTAGGCTTCGATTTCTAAAATTTCGGTTTTAGGGCATATAATAAGGATTTTCGAAAATCATGCAATTGATCTATTTTTAAAAGTCCTTTTGCAAAACTAATTTGATTCTTAGTCTCTCTACATGATTATGATTGTTTGGGTACAATTTTTCAAATCTTTGAAAATTAACAATTTTTTCATGTGTTCTTGAGTTGTTGCTCACAGGATTTTAATCTTCTTAAGGCACTTGGATCAATGGGATTCTCATGGATCATTCTTTTATTGGTCACTATGGTGCACACTCGGGCCACAAACAAGTTAAAGAGAGTTAAGAAAACACAACAAAAGGGTGAGTTTCATGTGATCAGCGACACAGAAGTAGATTGTCACGAGGTAGATTGGACTGAATTGACAGATGATGATGACTCATTGCCTGAACAAAAGGCGTCTGATGGTTCAAAAGGAAAAGCGTCCGATGCATCGAAAGAAAAAGCACCCATGGACAAAGGTAAAGCACCTATGACTGCACCAACCATCTCGGTGAAAAGGAAACGACTCGCTCGACGGTTTGGACGAGCACGAGGTTTCATGTCTAACGAACCGATTATTCCGGATTCTCCACCTCGGGAGGAACAAGTGTTCGTTAATGCGGATCGCCTAAGGGCATTTGAGAATCGTGAATGCATTGGTGAGAGGCATGTCAATATTGAGGCTCTACGAGATCACTCCCCTGAGTTTGGCGTTCTGATTGAACAAGCAAATCTTATTCAAGTTTGTCGTTTTCCAGAAGTGCTTGGATACTGTCTGCATCTTGTAAGGGCCTTCTATACAAATGCACGGCACCTTCGAGAAATTGAAAACGGTCCAATGGAATTTTACACGAACATCCAAGGCACAAGATTCAAAATTACTCCACAATTGATTGGCGAGGTTTTGGGAATGCCTGCCAGCAAGACAGGAGTTAATTACTTGAAGGGAAAGGTTTTGACGAACACTTTGTGGCAAATGGTTATAAAGGGAATTTGTTTGGAAGGAACGCAATCAACGGAGAAATCGATCAGATCCAAAGAACTTCGTCTTGAGTATCGATTTCTAAACTTCATCACTTGTTACAATATCCTTCCAAATATGCAGACGAAAGTCTTAAGATGGGATCGAATGTTATTTTTGTATCTCTTAGGACATCCGTCTGAGGCAATGGGATTGAATATCAACATTCCATACATTATTTGGAATAGAATGACAAGATATGTTGAGCACCCTCATCCCACAGAAAGAATTCCATTTCCACTGATTATAATGAGGATCTTGAAGAAATTTCAGGTAGATATTACTTCACCGACTTATCATCAAGGTTTGGGTATGATCGATGAGTCCACCGTTGTGAAGTCACTTCACAAATTGCCCCACGTCACTCCAGTCCCTCCATGCGGAACGAAACCTAGTAGCGGCACTTCCGCATCACCATCACAACCAGCACCCACACCAGCGGATGAAGCATCAGTCTCATCCATCTACAAAGAACAACAACGATTATCTGTTGAGCAGGAACAGATTTCGAAGGCACAGACGAGAATTTCCAATGAGCTGGAGCTCATCACGGCAGCTCATATTACCATAACTAAGAAGGTCAATTCAATGAACAAGCTGGTGAAAAAGATGTTCTCAAAGATGCGCTGCACGAGCTCTGAAGACTCCGAATCTGATGACTGATTCCTTTCTTTTTATCCTCTTGCAGATTTTTAACATTTTCCTGTGCAGGTTTTTCAGTTTTTAGGACTTACTCTTAGTTCTAGCTCTTATATTACGGAACATTTTCTATGAAATTTTTAACTCTCCTTCAATTTTTGGTAATTTTTGGCTTTGTTTGTGACAAAAAGGGGGAGAGAGTTTAGAGAACTTGAACAATGATGATGTGAAAATTGTGAAAATTGTGAAAATCTTGTATACATCAAGGTACAATGATGAACAATGATGACTACATCAAGGTACAATGATGAACAATGCTGATGTGAAAATTTTGTATACATCAAGGTAAGTATCACTTCAACTTCAACTTTGGTTTTTATCTTGTGATTGTTTGCATGTCTCTACTATCTATTCGACTAACTATTTGGGCATGTATTATCACTAACAAGTTGATGTTGGACTAACATTTTGTGACATTTGGTTTTTAATTGCATAGAAGATATGTTGGTTTTTGACTATGATTTTCTTACATATCTGAATTCTCAAATGTCATGATGATCAGATAAACTCTATCTCTGTACTAGGTTTTGAATGCTAAATATTCTTGAGGTATCTAACGATCTCTTTTTGTCAAGAATGATTTCTTTGTGCAGAGAGTACAGATGTCTAAGTCTAGAGTCTGTTTTAGGAGTTTATCTTATGTTTTTAAATTTTTGGATCTCCATTGTAAATTTTTGTTGTATGGTGATAGCAACAAAAATATCTTTTTGAATTTTCTTGAGTGGATCTGTGTTTTGTCACGAAACCGCCAAAGGGGGAGATTGTTACGGAATTTGAGTTGGCGTAGTTTCGTGAAAGTTTCAAGTCTTGAAGATTGAAGGTAAAGAAAGTTGGATCATTCAACTCAATCTCAAGAAAGAAGAATTCAAAAGGATCAGGTATGTTTAACTAAATATTTTTGTGTGATCCGAATACTTCTTGTAGTGTAGAAACACTTGGAAGAATTTTTAACTGCATAAAAATCAAAAACTGGTGTTCGGACATGTTCAGGATCCGGATCAGAGCCAGCGATCCGGATCCCGAAGGTTGTTGTTTCATACATTACTTCAATCCGGATCGCAGCATCTCACGATCCGGATCCCGAACGTTGTGTTCTCTGAAATGTATGAACGATCCGGATCAGGCATTCCGATCCGGATCCCGAACGTTTGTTTTCTGGAAACCGTCTTTATTGCAACTGCAATCCGGATCGCCCAAATCCAATCCGGATCGCCGTCCGTCAAAATTCCAGAAATGTTAGGTTTTTGATTCTTATCTCCTTCCTAGGGTTTCTAACCTATAAATAGACCCTATGACTCTTTTTCTAGGGTGGATCCAGAATCCAAATAGAGCCGTCATATTCATATATCATTTCATACGGCCCTAGATCCACATATAGAGAAGAAAGGAAATCATTAGAGAATACTCTATGTTTCTTCATCTATATTGATTAGTTTGATTCTAGGTATTCATACTCACATCTTGAGTTGAATCAAACTAATGAATACTTAGATGGTATTTCCGATCTATCTTTGATCTAAGTATTCGGCGGATCATCACCACCAAAAACAACGATTTACCCCAAAAATCGGCGCGTGGATTCGCGTGTCCTTGTGGATTCAAGGTTCAACCGCTCTCGTGGATTCGGAGCGAGGCACATTCGTGGATTCGAAGGGTGCTATTGGGCGAAGACCGTGGACTCGGTCGGACGTCGTGGATTCGACGTTGGACGCCGTGGATTCGGCGTTGGGCGCAGATCGTGGATTCGAGAAGCGTCGCGGAGCGAGCGGAGAAGATCCTCTAGGAGCGTATGGAAAAGGTTGAGTCGTAAGTGTGTACGGTAAATCACCTTGTACGTGTTTTAATTCTAGTGGATTTCTGCCGTGTTATCGGTCCCGTGGTTTTTTACTCCGGTGATGGAGTTTTCCACGTAAAAATCTTGCGAGTTAATTTTTATTTCCGCATTGGGTTTTTATCGCAACGATTTTTGAGTGTTTATACGTTTACACCTATTCACCCCCCTCTAGGTGTTTTTTCCCCTATTTAGATCCTTATTACATATAACCCAACATATACCGGCGGTTTGGCCACCGCACAGGGTGTATTTTTCCGGAAAGATGATAAGTTTTTACCCGTGTACCCCATACTTGTGACGGTGGGGACCCCTCAAGGGGAGGCGGCTGCTACTTGGGCAGTCGAGGGGTTGGTGGCACCAAGAAGATGAGTACGGTATTGGGGCTGGGGCCCAAAGTATTCTGAAAGCTGGGGTAGGGGCCCAGTGTGGCATTCGACAGGGATTTAGCGATACATGAGGGGGGGAAAGTAAATGCTCCGGTGATTCGGTGTGTTCTTTTCAGTTATTGCATTTACTTATATCTTTTCTACTTTATCAGTCACTGACAACCCACACTATGACAGGTCCGAGCAAGGGTGGGAACCGGAACGACGGTGAGGCATCAGTTAGAGGACCCTAGCCATGAGGGCTAGTAAACGATACGTCTTTCTTTGGTTATTACTCTTTTACCGTTGGTTAGTTAAACTATGATATATTTGCGTGGTTTCTGATGGATGTTGGAATAAGGATTGTGTGTCTATAATTGGTGAATGTTAAGATGTGTAATTGCGGCTCGTTTCCAAATGCAAACCTGGTTTCAAAAGTGTTTTCAAAGCAGGTGCCGTGTGGGCACCGATTTTAAAACTCGTGGATTTATCCTTTCAAATTATTGGCCGCTTAAATGAGTTTGCGAAAACGTTTTGAAAAAACTGGGTGTCGAGTGGGCACCGATTTACAAACCCATGGGTTTATGCTATAGTCTGTATGCGATAGCGGTGACATGTATGACTAATTGTAATCTCTCCTCTTTGTCTGTCATGGTTGGAATGGTTAAAGTGTTTGTCTTGCTGGGAACGCCGTGCATATACAAAGGAGACTCCGCCCGTTTGGGGAGTGAATTTGTATATGTGGCGGGTCTGGTACGCACCGGAGGCGTGGCACATTTAAATACAAAAAAAAATTGGTATGTTTTCCGCTCTTTTAGAACCTCCAGGGCGTGACAGAGAGAGAAGATAAAAAAAAAAAAAAAAAAAGGCTAAATTACAGAAAATCCTCATGTAAAATCTCGCTTTTCACTTTTTCCCTTGACATTTAAAAGTCTACACTTTACCCTTTCTAATTATAGAATTATGTACTTACCTCCTGCCGTCATCGTTCCGTAAGTGATTCTGTGATTCTGTGACCATATTTGATGCATTGCAGTATCATCATTGCCGTCATTGGAGCTGGGACTTGCTCATCAACAGCATCAACCCTTCAACCACTTACGGAACGATGATGGCAGGAAGGTAAATACATAATTTCGTAATTAGGAATGGACAAAGTATAGATTTTTAAAAGTCAGGAAAAAAAATAAATATGTGAAATTTTACAATAGAGTTTTCTATAATTTGGCCAAAAGAATAATAAAGAATAGTCTTTCTTTTTTTTTTCTTTTTTCTTTTTTCTTTGTTGTGGAACTCTCTCTGCTTTCTTCACTGTTCTCCTTCTTTCGTTATGTTCCAATCTCTTCTTCCTTTTTTTTCTTTTTTTTTTCTTCACCTCTTTAATTTATAGGAGTCTCAAATTTTTAAAAATTATTCAAAAAATCAAAAAAAAATGGTAACTTCATAACTCAAAAAGTATATACATTTTTTTATATCAATCAATCAATTAACATATCCTCCCCCTTTCTTTTTTTTTTCTTTTTTTTTTTTGCATCTTCCTCTTTTATTCCTTTTTGTGAAAAAGAAACCTCCAAACTATAATCATTTTTTTTCTTTCCTTTTTTTTTGTATTCTCCCTTTTTTTTTTGGAAATAATTATTATTCTTCTCTCTTTCTTTTTTATATTCCTGAAGAGACTATTATTCTCAAATATATATATATATATATATATATATATATATATATATACACACACTATACATATTATTTCTATTCTAATTTGTATTTTTTTCTTTTATATACACACTCTTTTTTATTCATTTTACTCTTTTTTTTATCTGAACTGTATTATTTAAATCTTCTAATATGGAATTGAAGAAGTCTAAAATGTGGCGGTAGCACCACATCACCCATGTTCCCAACCAATCAAATTGTATTGCTAGCTAAACGCCCTGCACACAAGACATGAGACACGATACGACTTGATGACAATAATTCGACAGATTTCCAAAAAATTAGAATACGAACATGCAGTATGTATATTGCTAATAATTTATATATTTTAAAAAAAAAAATTCAACCATACATAATTTATTCATATTAACTAAAAAATTATACATATTTATCAAAAAGTTAAAATATTTATCATCTTACATTTACTACAAGAAGATCATATAAGGACGTTTTTTAAACGACGCTTGGGGAAAGCATCTCCGAACATCTCTACAATATAGCAAATATCGACGTTTTAAAAAGTATCATCATATGAGTATCAAACTAACTTATTAAATGATAAATTTTACTATTATTTTTAATTTTCTAACGCTTTAAAGCGTTACGATTCCAAAAAATTGTAAAAAAAAATCTGACGCTTCTGCGTTTGGTTCGGGGATAAGAAAAATTTAGTTATACCGGGGATGGGTATAAGTTATGGTTTTAGCAGGAACTAGTGTAAATTTGTGTTTGGTTCGGTTTAAGAGTTATACCGGGTTTAAAGAAAATTATGTTTGGTAAATTATATAGGAATAAGAAGAATAAGAAGAATAAGAAAAAATTGTGTTTGATTGGGTATAGAGGAATAAGAATAATTGAGAGGGATAATTATATGTTTTGACTATTTTGCCCTTTAAATTAAAGTTTAAGTGGGAGTAAAAATTTTAAGTGGGAGTAAATAAAAATTAATTTTTAAATTTTAAGTGGGAGTAAAAATTTTAATTTTTAAATTTATATAAATTTTAAAAGATTTATGAAATAATTATATAAATTTTAATAATTTAAAATTAATAATTATTTTTTACAAAAATAAAATAAAAAAAAATTTAGATTTATTAAAAAATAAATTTAAAAAATTTAAAATTTATAAAATAAAAAATTTTAAAATTTAAAATTTATAAATTTAAATATTTTTTAAAATTTAAAAATTCTAATTTAAAAAAAATAAAAAAAATTAATTTTTATTAGGTTTATGCAAAAGAAAGGAAAAAAAAAAAAAAGTGCCGTGAGTGAGAGAGAGAGAGAGAAAAGAGAGAGAAAGGGTTGCTTGGGAAGCAAGCCTCCCCTCTCCCTCGATTCCCGTGCCCGGTCTCCCATCCCTCCTTATTCCAGCTTTTGGTTGGAATAGCTAAACCCGGGAATAGCTAGGATAACTCTTAAATCCGAGTTTAGCTATCCCCGAAATTTTTAACCCCGTTTGGGTATAAAGGGGGGGATAACCCCCTTATCCCACCCTTAAACACGTTACCAAACGGGGGCTAAAGAGTCCGAATATATTTTACCGATTTTTTGTAGAGTATCGAGACTTTGTAACTGTTCGGTTGTGTCCTTTTGAGCTGACCGAGATATCTGGAGATGCTCGGATTGTAAGTGTTATTTTGTGCGAAAAAGGCGCGAAAACATATTCCGGATCGCAAACAGCAAGGAACTGAAGTTCCAGATATTTTGGGCGCTCTAGAGATTTTCCGGACGCCCGAAACCTTTACGCATTTGCGGATCCTATTTGAGTATGCCCGAAAGTTACTGCAGCAGTCCGAAAGATGTATAGCTAGAATTTTCTCGAGATTTGTGCTGTTTGTTTAGGCGGTGGAGTTTGGATGCCTTACTATAGCACCGAGCGCAGGGAGAGGGCGCCCGCGGAGCAATAGAGTGGATGGTATTCCGACATTGTGGGCTCTTCACTGTAGCGGAGCGGGCGGCTGGGGAGCGCCCGTTAACACTGTAGCCGCGACGTTTAGGGTGCCCGGGGTTTGGTTTAGTGTGCCCAAAATGCAAATTTTTTCGCGAGATGGGTTAGTGTTACAAGTTATTCCGTGGCTTATTGTACCTGGAAGTTTGACTTTGTTGACGTGCTTGCTACACGTGTATATCTCAAACCCTCTGAACGTGGCCTGAGCCATTATCCACTTCCTTTTTCCTCCTCTTTCTTCCTTCTTCCTCCCAGACTTGGTACCAGAGGAAGAGCAAAGCGGCATCAACACCAGGGGATTGCACAGAGGGGCTTCAACTTGGGAGTTTGTGGAAATTTCTTCGCGCTGAGGTTTCAGAACTGATCGGTTGTAATGTGGAGTGTTACCTGAGGTGGAGAGCTCAACTGGGAATTTGTGCATGTAGGATTTGAGATACGTATTGGAATTTTTCGGGTTTTCTGTGGATTTTCTTGGAATTGTGATTCTCCTAGCTAAGTTGTGTTTTTGGAGTTTTGGTTGATTGAGTAGTTTTCCTCCTATTTTCTATCTTTGTGAGGTGTAATTCTTGCTGTGGGAGTGAAGTGAACAGAGGTAGATTTTGGTGTTGTCCTGTTCACTGAGCTGAGAAGAACCTGAAGCTTGGAAATTGAGTGTGTTGTGCCTTGGAGCTTGATAATTGTAAGATTGAACTGAGAACTTAGAATCACAGCTATGAGGTTGATTTGGGACTGTTTTGTGTTCACTTGGACTTTCTTCTATGCAGAGGAAGTGTGGTTGCGGGTGCGTGTGCCGAAGGCTGATTCCGACGGTTTCTTGACAGTGGATGGCACCGCACCATTTTGGCTTCTTGCAGTTTTGGGTTAGCGATCCATATGAATTGGAATTCTTCTAAAATTTATGAATTTTCTATTAAGTTTATTGTTTAGATATCCAGCCAGCTTAGTTTAGCTATTTATATACCTAGCAAAATTTAATAGTTGTCTGAAAAATTATAAAAAAATGATCTTGAACCCCCGTTATTTTTGATATGTTTCTGAGGTTAATGGGCACTAGAAAACACTTTTTATTTATCGTTTTAACTTTATCTAGCCTTCTATAAAAATTGCTGCACTGTTTTACCTATATCTCTATCTATATTTTATTCTCATCTGAGTAGAGAGCTTTGAGTGGTCCGGATAGTACAGTTTGTAGTTATGTTCGTGCCTAGGGGCCGAATAGATTTTTATAGCTCAGTTGATTGAGATTCTAGTATCACCTAATTTTGGGGACATAGTGATTATGAGTCGTTGAGGGTTCTCCGACATTTGTTGTGAGTTGATTGAGCACTTCGAGTTTCGATCTGATTGATCGTGGATGGACTATAGCCTGCATGAGCCACTTTTTGAGTTTGATTGAGATGCGTTGTTTTTCCTCGATAGGGTCGCTCCCCTCGAATGCCGCTCCGGATGCTGGGCCTGTTGAGGCAGTTTTGCGCGATGTTGAGATAGTCCTTTGGGACACCCTACGTTACAGTAGTAAGGGGCGTAGGCTTGACTAAATCCTATGTGGCAGTCAGTTAAACTGGGTTGATGTGAGCATCTCGAGAGTGAGTGGTTGCATAGTACTATCATTTTATGTTGTTATTTCTTTGAGCATGATAGTTAAATGCATAGTAGCTGTAGTTTTATTTCAGCTTTACTACTTTCAGTATACCTGTTACTTTTGCCACCAGTAAACTTAGTAGGCAGATCGTTGGTATTGAAGACGATATCCACTGAGAACTATCTGTTTGTTGTAGTTCTCACACCCGCTGTTGACGTTTCTTTTGCAGAGACTCCTGTTTCAGTCCCTGCTCGTGCTGATTCATCTGACCGAGATAAGGAAGTCGCGAGGTAGATCCTTAGCTACCTGTTTTGCGAGAGTTGGATGTACCCTATTTAGCTATGAATTTAGTATTGTATAGTCTGGTTGAATCTTTACTTGTATTTACTTTTGGGAGATGATGTATTACTTTCATATGTACAATTATGGAGACTTGTTGTAGCTATTTTTATTTACAACTCGTATAGTTGTAGATACTACCTTTGCAGGTTAGACGTTTTGCTTGTGCGAGATTTTTCGTATAGGTGGCGAATTTGTTGACGAGTCCGGATCACAGTTCGACCTCGGGGCACGACACTTTTGGCATAAACGTAAGTATATACGTGACGACTCTTCATTTAGAGACACTTTAATCTACGCTTTCAAATATAACGCTAGACTATATATATTTGGACGATTTTAAATATTGTTAAATATATAAAAAAAATATTTTTAAATATTAATTTTCTTGTAGTGATTATATATACACAAAAGAAAGTAAAAAAAAAAAAAAAAATGATGAGATGTGATATGGACTCGCGTCCATGCATGGCGTGTTCGCGTCAGACACTAGTCCGATACGAATACGCGCGTGTTCGATACAAACACGAGACTTATAAAATATCCATAATACATATAGATTTCTAGGATTCACCAATTCTATCCGAATAATTTTTTTAAAAACAAATTATTATGCCTTTTTGTCGAATAAAAAAAATTATATAGGCCGTAAATGATATAGTGTCACTGTTATATAGAAGAGCACTTATCATAGAAGAATATAAATTCCCAGTTTGTACGGAGCGTTTTCCAAGCGTTTTGTGCTGAGGTGGCGTTCTCTCCGCGTTCGCCCTTTGCATCTGCTGCGCCCACATGGGTTTGCCTCCTCTTCTCTCTTCTTTCCTCTCTTTCTTTTCTTCTCAGATATTTTTGCCCAACCCGCTTCCTCTCTCTTCACTTGGATGGACTCTCTCTCCTCTCTCTTGCTCCCTGTCCTTCTACAGATGGCCTTCTCCCCTAGGTCATCATAGAAGAATAGCTCGACTCTTTTCGGTAGCCCGGTTGTACGGGCGCGGGCCGCTCGACCCTCTCTCCGGTTTCTCCGGACTCCCTCTTCACATGGAGGGATTCTCCTACAGCCCCTCTGCTCCGCTCCCATGCGCCGTGGTATCTGGGCGGTGTGATGACGCCCTCCTCTCGCCCTCGCTTCCCTACGCTTCGGATGCCCTATTTTCCATGGGAACCAACGTGGGTGGCTGCGAGGTCAGGAGTCCGTACACCGAGCCACTTTGGGCGCCGCGGGGTTTGCTTCGTACACTGGTAACGCCCCCCTCTCCCTCTCTCCCTCTCTCTCCCCCCCGCCCCCCTCCGGTTTGGAGCCCCTCTTATTTACCCGATCGGGTGGTTGACTGTTGCTGTAAGCCTCACCGAGGCATCTACCCGAGGGAATGGGTGATTGTGGCTCTAAGCCTCACCGAGGCACCTACATGCTACCTTCATCTCCCTCTCGGTTTGGTGGTCCCCTGTTCTTCACCGGCTGGCCCTGTACACCTGGTTATCTTCATTTACTCATCTTTAGAACCTTGGCTATAAATACCCCAGCATGTGGAGACCCAGGCACGCATCTCCCCTCTTTCTGCTTTGCTTAGTTCTTACTCTTGAGATTCCTTGCTCTAATACTGAGATTAGTTTGTTACTCTATGCCTGCCTAGAAACGAAATTTTGAAAAAAAAAGGGAAAAAATTTGCTACATATATATTTTAATAATAATAACAAAAAAAAATATGGACTTTCCTTAAAAAAACTGCGGGCCCAACACAAGGTATTGGCCTACTGTAGGACTTTCCCGTACATCTTCGCTCCACGGGATTTCACAGGTAAAAGGAATCGATAAAGATTCTGTGGATCATTAAGCTGGGTAATCGTGGTTTACTGAATGTGTTATCTGCTGTATGTGTAGAATTTATTTCCTCAATTTTTTCTTTACCTGATTGCTATTTTCACTACAACAAAATTAGGCTATAGCGACACTTTTAAATGTTTCTAAAATCTAAAAAAAGTGTCGCTGACAAAAATACCGACACTTATTGTAAGTGTTGCTATATGTGCCGTCGCTAGGATGTATAGCGACATATTTTTGTAATGTGTCCCAAAAATGTGTCCCTATAACCTAATTTTGAATATAGATGAAATATAGATATGACACTTATACAAAAGTGTCACAAACATGTGTCCCTATAACCTAATTTTGTTGTAGTGTTTTGCTGGTTTTGGTTCTGTACTCTTTAAATTTTCACCTATATTCAAGTATAAAGTGCATACTTCTATATATAAGGACATTGTTAAGAACCTCTTTGGATGTCCAAGCAAGTTGTTTAGTAATAACTTCTGCCTAATGGAGATTTTAGTTCGTGATTATAACATCCTAGGATTTGATGTTTTAGCTATTTGAAGATCTTAATTATTCCAATTTTTGCTGATGGTAATACCTCAAACATTAATTATTTCCTGTTGGTTATGTTATCCTTTTGTTTCTTTCTCCTAGATAAAAGTATATAGACATTACTTGAACTACAACGCATTTGTAAAGGGCTACCTGTACTCTGAAAATTTTGATTTCTACCCAATATTTCAGTGCTTTTGATATAAGAAAACTGCTTCAAGTTCTGTTAGATCTTAAATTCTTTCTGTCAGAGGAGTACAGAATATTTCGTCAAGTAATAGAATATTTCATTAGGTGACAGAATATTTTTTAAAATTGTTAAAAGAAAAGCAATTAAGTTTTGATGGGGAGGTAATTAAATTCAAACGCCCTGCAAAGTTTGGGAGTAGGTCAGTAGAATCAAAATATCTAAAGTTAAGGTCTATGTTTCAAACTTAGCTATAATCCAGGGAAGTTGTGTACAAATTTCAAAAAAAAAAAAGGTTAACTTCTGTACATTTACCATTTTCACTTCTATTTATGAACAATTTCTCTTTTAACTAAAGCTGTAATTCAACAAGTATTTAGGTTCCTTTATTGGATCTTATCATTTCTTGACATAAAAGATGATTTTCTGCTATCATCCTATTGAATTTTAAGTTATTGCTTGTGCGACTAAAATCATCTGTTTCTTCTGTCTCTCACTGATATAGTATGTATCACTTTATGCATGTGCAATTCTCTGGAATCAAGAATGTCTTTGCTTCTTGCATGTTAATATCCATGTTATGTGCAGTTTGAAGTACATCAATGTGGCCATGGTGACTATATTGAAGAATGTTACCAATGTTATTACTGCTTCTGGTGAAACATACCTCTTTAAGAAGCATCATGACGGCAAAGTCTGGGCCGCTTTGATTTTAATGGTACTTCTCATTCCACTAAACTGAACATAAGCAGAAGTGGATTTAATGTTCCACATTTATTCCGCTGAATCTGTTGACCTTTTTCTTATCCATATATTAACTATGAGGAAGAAATTTGCTAATTTAAGATGGTTTGATGGGTATGTGACGTATGTCTATACTCTATAGTGTTGATGAAGCTATATTTGAAATTAACACGGATGGGCACGCAGTCCAGCTATCAGTATTAGTACTTTAGCAGTGCCGGGTTATTTAAAATTTAAAATTTAAAATTTGAAAATTAAAATTTATAATTCATAATTTATAATTTATAATTTATAATTTATAATTTGAAATTTAAAATTTAAATTTGGAATATACATTCAAATTTTAAAATTCAAATTCAAATTTAAAAATTTTAAATTTGAAATTTAAATCCTATATCATCTTAACCACACATTTTTTAATCCAAAGGCTAAAAACTTGATAGCACCAATGACTTGGTGCTATCGATATAATTCTCTCCATGTCATAAATAGAAAGAGTCTACATGGTTTGTTCAGTTTCGTTAAGAAATTGCTAGACTAACCACAATATATGGCAATTTCGTCTATTGATCTGCATGTAGATTTCTAGAGATTCTAAGCTATCTTTTGAATAAGAAAATACCTGCTCTTGGATTTACTCTTTTCTGTAACACTTTCTCAATACCATATTTATTTACTTATAATAATGAGTGCTTTTCCATGTAAAAAATTTATTGTTTTTGAACAAGTGAAAAGATTCTTTTGTTAGTTCAAAAACTGTTGTGGACTGCAGCAACTTTATGATTTCAAATTGATCAATTTGAGGATCACTTTTGCTAGCCCTCCAATTACAGTACAGCTTTCTTTCAAAGTTTGGAGTTCTTGGATTTGAAATGGGCACTTCTTGGAGAAGGATTTTGCTCTATATTTTCATTGGTGGACTGTGGTTCTTTGTGCGTTCTTGGGTTAAGGTAAGGCCCGAACTATTTTATCAAATACAGTTGGCAGGAAAAATTGGAGAATGAGGAGACCTTCAATTTTACTGCTTAGCAATTCCTGGCTTGCTTTACCAACAACTACAGCAACTGATGCAGCTGCTTTTGCAGCTTCTGCCACCTCTTCAGCAAACTTGGGTCTTTGCTTCGCTTTCTTTTCACATTCATCTCCTTCTGCTACAGTTCTGCGGATCCAAACTTTCAGCCTGGGAACAACAATATACTGAACAAAAGAAAGCTCTTCAAATTTATAGTTTCTTTTCAAAAGCTTCATTCTTTTGTTATCTGCCAAGGAAACTTACTTTTCAGTTGCAAATTATAGTAGTATGAGCAGAGGAGGTTAGTGGTGCTTCAATGGCGAGAACACCTTGAATTGAAGATTTATATTTGATTCTAAAATATAAAGGTTGATAACTAAAGTGAAACTTTACAGGGTGTTTTAAGACCATTGGTGCAGTTTACCAACCTTTTAGCTCTTTTTTAAGATTCTGCTCAATACTGTGGTGCTCTAACATGTTCTTTGACCAACCTTTACTTCCAAGCTCACTCGAGGTTGTTCAGTTCTATTGAGAAAATAGTTTTTGTGTGGTATTTTGATGAAATTGCTAAATTGCATACGACAATTTCGTAAAAATGCTATGATGATATGGCCTTCGATGCTAAATCCTTTATGGATAAGTTGTGAACTGTAAATGTTAAGCTTACAGTTAGCAAATATTGGACGTCTATCGCATGCCCTTCGATACTAAATCCTTTATGGATAAATTGTGAGTTGTAAATTGTAGGCTTATGGTTAGCGAATATTGGATGGCCTATTTTGTAGGCAACCTTTCGCTTCCCTGTATATTACAATTTGTTCTTTCCCTCGGTACCTTATGCTTTTGGTTTGGTTGATACAGTATGCTCTCGGCTTGGTTCGTGCGGTTGTCTACAGATAGGAAATAGTGTTCTCGCTCAATAAAATGATGTCGAAATTTAATTAATGGGCAGTCTGAGCAAAATATATACTTAAAAGTAATTCCGCATTTTCATTCTTTCTACAATTCTATATTTTTGAAATACTATTAAGTCATTTCATTTGCAATTGTTTTTTGTATACTACAACATTCCTTGCTTTGAATACCGAGTTATTTTCGTTTCCCTTTTTGTACTCTATCCTAACAATTAACTTTGCTATTGTTTGCTCATTATTACAGACTATTAGATCAAACAGTTACAAAGCGAAGGAAAGAAGGATGATTTTATGTCTGATACTGAGACAGAGGAAGGCGGCAACAATGGTGATGCCACTGACGACAACGGCAATACTAAGAAGGGTAGTAATGTAAAGTGGATTCTATTGTGACGAATGTTAATGCACTTTGTGAATCATTTGTGAATGTTACCGTCATTTTTCGAATGTAAAGTGGATTCAATTGTCAATTTATGAGTTTAATACCTTTTGTAAGTTTGTAAGTTTCCAGATGTAAAGTAAATGTTACTGTACTCTTTAAATATAAAGTGGATTTCATTGTGAAGAATTACTTTGTGGAAGCATTATTTTGTGTGAGGGATTATTTTGCGTGCATGATTACTTTTATACTTTGATTATTTATTTGTAAAGTTGGTTTATTATTATGATGGTCCTTTCTACTTAGCTTGCTTATATTCTTTTGTGTTTACCTTCCTTTCATTCTATACCTGTGTTGATGGACTGAATAATTATTTTGTAGATTATGTAATATTTATCAAAAAGTAGGAAATAAAAAATAATATTTATTGAAAAAATTATACCTGCGGCGCAGCGCGGGTACTTCACTAGTATGGAACTACAGGGCAGTAAATTTTCTATACAAATATACCACAAGGATTTGCAACCAAGCAAAGCTCCTCTTTTATACCAAAACCCAATCACATGTAACGCATATAGCATATAAGCTTCCCTTATAGCTTAAGTCACTTGAATTAGGGCCCTGATTAATTAATACTAAATAATAAGCAACATATATGAGGACCCCCTCAAGTATGGGATGTTTTAAATTAGGTCTCCCAACTTTTATTTTTTTATTGGCACTTCTCGTAGCTTCTAACTCTTTTATTTTAGTTAATGAAATTAGTTAAGTTAATTTTGTTAAATTTAACATCTCTGTTAGTTACTTCTGATTATTTTTTTTTCAGTGTTTTATTTGCTAAAAATTAATTAAAATTGTTAAGCTTGATGAAATCACTAATACATTTGGCAAAATCTAATCTCTAATTTGCTTGACTAAAATGATCACTTAATTCTAAAAACTAAAAGTTCAACAAAAAAGTGTTAACTAAAAAATCAAGTTAAGGGGTTATTTCATAATGGCCTATAGTAAAAGGTTCTCTATGTATACAGTATGTTTCCAGTTTGTTAAAATGGTAATACTACCCGTACACCGATTTCGGATGTACGATGTACATCCCACCCATTCTAGGGTTGGAATTTCTCTACCAGTCACTTCGAAGTGACCAGTAAAATTTATCCTATTTTAAAATGGGTGGGGTGTAAGATGTACACCCGATTTAGAATGTACAAGAAGTATTTTTCTTGAGGGAAATAATACTTGTACATCGGAGAAAGGATGTAGATTTTACATCTCCATCATAGGGTTTATAAAATTTTAAATAAATTTTAGTAAAAATATAAAAAATTTGATATGACAAATAGTAAAATAATAATTTTTAAATAAAAAAGTATAAAATATATACCTTATTTTGAAATATACTAGTAGCATTGCTCTATATTTTGACCTGTTATATATATATATATGGGACAAATGAGACAGTTCATACATTGTCCATCATACTTTGAGATTCATACTATATAACCTACATGATGGGTGGTAAATGAGAGCCTCATTTTGAAAACTGTCCTCAGAAATATTTTGTTCCTATGCGTAGATCATGTGCAATCTAAAGCCTCTTTTAACTGCTTCAAATCAATTTGGGTCCCAAACTGGGTCTCCCAACTCCCACTTTAAGAGGGGCAATAATGTAATTTCAAGCATGAGGGAGCCATTTTTCACTCTCCCTTGCTTTCCTCAAATAAAGCAGGTTAGGCCTTGTGCTTGCATTGGGGCACTTAGCAAAGCAAAAGCACCACATACAAACCTTACAACATAAATGCATAATGGGAGCTCCCCTCAACCCTTTACTTCATTACTTGAGTTGGGGATTAATAATCCTTCTAAGCCCTTCTCCACCCTTCCTTATCATGGCTACTACACCACCTTGCCTTCATGCAAGAAGGAAGAGGGTGTGATGTTTCCTCTCTATGCTTTCACCTTACTAAGCTCCCTCCTCCTTGCCACCCACTTCTTCTCCTTCCTCTTCATTAAGTTTTTCACCTTTCTCAATCACAAAGCCATCTCCAAAGACAATAGGTCAGCTCCTCTCTCTCTCTCTCTCTCTCTCTCTCTCTCTCTCTCTCTATTTATATGTAATATATGATGCATTGTAGGGAGGTTCAATTCAAGACTCCTCAAGATGTGGAAGAGTGCATGTATAAGATCAATGAGAGCTTCAAGAAGGACAGCTTGGCCACCGACGATGGTGGCGGAGAAGAAGGGCTCATCTTTTGGTACTTCGAGAACGCGTTCGAGGATTCCATACTTGGCATGCAAGGAAAAGATTTCAACAAGGAGAATTCTCTAGAAGTGGAAGGTGATGCCTTTGCTGTGGAATCTTTCTACACATCCCCACAAGAGGATCTCACAGATGTGAAGCGTGGAACCAAGGACAATATTGATCTTTTGACTGAAGTGTTAACTCTGTCGGATTGCCCTAGCCCAACCGTATCGACATGCGACAATGTTGCTTGTGAAGGTACATAGAATGAGTTGTAATTTAATTCATTTAATTTGACCATCTCTCGTTCTAATATCGCTTATGCTGTTTTAGCAGATAAAGACAACAACAAGGAAGAGAATAACAATAACAATGATGAGACAAAGCTTTTTGCCGAGGAAGCGAGATATCATGCCAACAACCCTCCTAAGTTGGATAGTAAGAAATTTCGCTTCGACAATGGCCATGAAGATAAAGAGAATTTTGGAGGATCTCTCACAGGCGAATCTACTTCCAAGAGTTCCGTGGAATGGAGAAGCTCAACAATAATGAAGGATTCGGAGACGGAATACCCGTTCTCCTCTTCTTCTAGGAGGAGTTCTTCTAATTGGGAATCTTACACACTCTTTCGCAAGTATGACGAGGAAATGATGTACTTTGACCGAATAAGTGCGCAAAAACTCACAGAAACAGGTAAAATGATCATCTTGTCCACTGTGCTAACATCTCTCTGATTTTATTATAATTTCACATTGATTTTCTTAGGTTAACTATTCTTTTCAGAATCATTTAGGTCTCTTAGGTACCAACCAAGATCGATCTCGCGGAGAATAGTGCACAAATTGACTACAAAACATAAAAATTTTACGATGGGAGGTAGGAATCCATATCAAGAATTGGAGAGTGCTTATGTGGCGCAAATATGCTTGACATGGGAAGCACTTAACTGGAACTACAACTATTTCCGACGTAAAAATGCTGATAAAGAGATGGCTTCCTCCTGCTGCCCTGCAAGAGTAGCTCAAGAATTCCAGCAGTTTCAGGTACTATTGCAGAGATTCATAGAGAATGAGCCATATGAACTTGGTCGAAGGCCCGAAATTTTCGCTAGAGTTAGAATTTCTTCTCCAAGATTGCTTCTAGTACCAGAATTTAGAGGTATGCTATACACTACTGGGCTTAATTCATTATCAGCTCCTAAACCCAATTTATTGTATGTTTTGGCTTCTCCTTTTTGGTTAATATATATGATGCTTTAATTGGTTAGAAATGGATGAAGAACGCAAGGAAGGTATGGTATCATCCGCAGAATTTTTGGCGATACTTGAAGGTGCGATCCGAACATTCATGGATTTTCTCAAGGCTGATAAGCAAAGCCACTGCGAAAAGTTTAAGGCCCTGATCCGAAAGAAATCAAGGTCGATTGATCGAACTCTACTCAATTTGCTCAAGAAAGCCAACAAGAAAGTAAGTTGGTTCCCCCTCATCTATTGAACCCCACACTTCTTTTTGTTTTGAGTTGTCTTTTGTTGGTAATCTTATTGGTTCTTTGCATGGCATTTATAGAAGAAGATGAGGCTAAAAGATCTCGCAAAGAGTCGAAGATGTATAAAGAAGAGAAGGATAAAGGAGGGAGAGGAGATAGAGACACTAATGGGCCTAATAGACATGAAGACTGTGTCAAGGGTTCTAAGAATGACTGAGATAACTGAGGAACAGTTGCATTGGTGTGAGGAGAAGATGACCAAAGTGAGGATTTGGAATGGGAAAACACAAAGAGATCCCTCCCCACTTTTTTTCCCTGTGCACTGACCCCCCACATTCATAGTGTTGTATAATCTACTTTAGTTTTATGTTGCTTGATGACTAGATAAAGTGGTTTGACATGTGAATATACTGTAAAGACATAGAGAAAAAATGAGAGGCAAACCTTTAAACATGGAGTCCATGTGATTATCTCAATCTGCATCCATGAACCTGATGTGGCCAAAAAAAGTTGATAGGTTTAGGATACAATATATGTATCTAGATCATATATATATATATATATATATACACACATTTAAAAAGAAAGCTATGCCAAGAAAAGTAAAAGGTAGGAGAGGGGAGAGAAAGAGAGAGAGTGAGGATTGAGACAAGCACAACTTTAGCTTTCTTTTTTGCTTTACAAGTGATTTGTTTTCAGTGGGTGGGTACAAGAGTCATCAGTGCATGCATGGGGTTTTGGATAGAAAGAAGATGAGGCCAAATTGTTCAACATCAGATTTGCCTAGTGAGTAATGGGATAACTACATGTTTTTTCTTGGGCCCTCTTACATCATCCTTAAAGTAGTTGACTGAATAAATTTATCTCCACACACCAGAATAAAGGGGAATAAAAATATAGTTTAAGATAATCCATGGGACACCACGTTTTGAGGAAACAAGAAGAATGGTGTAGAAAACTCTAAATTGTGAAGGGCATGCACCTCTATTTCATGTTCCATATATATATACAAATATATGATTGTATCCTAGGCAGTTGTGGTTCAGATGCTTTAGGTCCATAAGGTAGCTTTTATTAGTTAATTTGAAAGAGAGATTCTTCTGTTTAGATGTATAGCTAGGATAATAAAATCGTCCCCTCTTTTACAATGATTTGGAGAATTTTATTTCATTTTTTTTGCTTTTATATCAAGCTTGTGGGCAACATGTGTTTTCTATTTATTCTTACTGCACAATTTATACTAGAAACTTATTGTGCAGAATACAATTACCTTACACGGATCTTACATGTATGCATTGGGAACATTGCCTTTTAACTATATAACTAAAGAAAATTCTATTGATACACTCCAAAATTGATGTACATCTTACAACCCATCCATTTTGGGATGAGATAAATTTTACTGATCATTTCGAAGTGACGAATAAAGTACATCCCTAAAGTACACCCCATCCTTGAATGGATGGAGTATACATCATACACTCCTTTTGAAATGTATGAGTAGTATTGCTCATGTACTAATCCGCTGCTTGTGTAAAAGAAATAATTTTTAATTTTTGGCGATATACTCATCAGCTTTGTACTCCTTGAGCTGCATCGTACGCCCATTTTGGAATGTATGAGTAGTATTGCTCATGTACTAATCCACTACTTGTGTAAAAAAAATAATTTTAATTTTTGGCCATATACTCATCAGCTTTGTACTCCTTGAGCTGCAAAAGCTCATTACCATTAACCGTTTAAATTTATTTCGTCCAGACTTTCTGAAATATTTCTCACCTTGTGAAGCAAAAGTTATGCATTCAGCTAAATAAAAAGAAGGTTAAAACATACATAACTAATCTGGACTATAGCACATGAATATTTGCATTCGATGGAACAGGAATAAATTCTATAGAATTAACTTTTGTTATCCTAAAAATATAACCAAATATACTGTTTCATGCTGAAATGATATCAAATGACCTCGTATGGTTTTCTGCTTGAGAAATACTAGAGCACATCTCCTTCAATTCAATTCATCTGGACCACTTCTTAAAGACTCCGCAGCAATAATCTTCCATATCTTGTTTGGTAACTTCTTTAGTTTACATGCCAAAAGTTCAATAAACTCATTGAGAAATGGTTGATAACCAGATCTCATTGTACATTATCTAAATAAAAACTTCCCAGTATCATCCTTGTAGTTTCGCACGTGTACACTTCTATCCTGTGGATTCAGTAGTAACACTTAACTATTCTATGACATGAATTATTCAGCTTACGACCCCACAAGTCATTTATAACCAGCCGTTAAAATACAAGCATCCTATAACATAACAAACAAACAAAAACCACAAGGGAGTTTAAAAAAAAAAAAAATGCAACAAAATAAAATCATAGACAAGAAAAGTTTGTACAATTTATACAACTCAACACACAACGAGAACACTATTAATCAATATCCATTCAGTTTCCACCATTATAATTGCCTACTTTTGGTAAACCCTTATTTCTATGAGGTTACTGAATCAACCAAAAAAAAAAAACATTCGAGGCCCTTGCTTAATACTGTGAAACTTCCAATATGAAAAATAGAATTAACGTATCATTGACCGATGAGGTCTCTAACATCAGAAAACCAAAAAAAATACATTCCAATCCAAAAAGAGCATCAGCATATTGAAATGCACAATATATTACAGAATGAGCTGAAACTAGTGAGAAAAGTAAATAATTTGTACCAGCTCTCGAACACGAATATCAGGTGAGCGCATTGTGCATAAACAAAACGTTATCGAAGGTAGCAGGAGAATTAATTCAGTCGGAGCATTTCTTGCAGTTGAAGCACTTGTTGCCGCTGCTCTGCCGGCAGCATATTGATTTGGTCCTTTGTAAGGCTTAAAACTTGCTGCAGCAGAGCTTTTTCCATTTCGGCTGTCAACTACACAAATCACAATAAAAGAGATGAGAGTTGATAATAGAAAGATTTTTGGAGCAGTCTTTTGAGCATAGATAGAAACTAGTAAAGTTTGAGGATTTAAGAATAACCGGCGGCGGGCGAGCCTGACTGCTCATTCCGGGCACCATAAGTCCAGATGCCATCAGCGGTCGGCCCGGTATTTGAGACCCAGCTGAAGAAATCTCCGGCCGGCCGGACAACCAAGGAGCTCCTCTCTCAGCCTGCATGGAGATTCCACCTCGATTACTATAATAATCCACACCATTAAGCGGAACAACACATAAATACATAAGATAGGAAAAGTTGTTAATGCATAAAATTAGTGCAACAAATAAAAAAAAAAAGTTCATATACTTAACAACCATTATAGGCGGCTGAATCCAATAGTTGGAGTTGCACGTAAAGGCACAACTGCAATAGTTAAAATTAAGCCCAAATTGGCCGTAGTTCCTGCTATAGCAATTGGAAAGAATAATTTTAAGCAAAAGATAAGCTTACCTCCTTAGTCGTATTTTAAACAAAATATATTATTTTTTACCCCTCTACATTGGGAGTAATCTCACAACCAAAGATTTAAGTGTCATGACACAGGATCGTATCGAAAATTTGTCAGCATAATACGGTACGGTGTGTACCGCAGTGCCGATGAGTGCCGGTCAAAAAAAATATATGTGTGCCGACACATAATGGCATGAAATATTTATTTTTTTTAGCAATAAAATTTTCTAATTGCTTATTATATATTTTTATCAAATCTTTTGAACTTTATTAAGAAAATTACTTAATAATTTAAAGAAAAGAGGATTTTGAGCTATACCATCGGTATGGGGATGTATCGTACTGATATTTTGTTGACACGATACAACATAGTGGATACGAACCGTGTCGATGGATATTTAAATCCTTGCTCACAACCCTATATAAAAAGGAGCTAAGCTAGAATATTTTTAGAAGCAAACGAGGTCATTTACTTCCACGTCATTTTTGCCAAAGGGGCATCCAAATCGACGATTGCCACTATTAAATATGATCTAGGGTATTTGAACTTTTTTTGGATTTCATTTTATAATAATTTTTCGATATCATTTGCCTAGTTTTCAAGTGGTTCAAAAATTGACAACTTTTAATGACTAATATAAGATGAATTCGACACCACTTGATCAGTAGGCAAACAATATTGTAAAATTATAAATTTTGGTTTTAATAAAGTTTAAATAGCCTAGATAATATTTAATGGAGCTGATCATCGATTCGAATGTCCTATCACCGAAAATGATGTGGAAGTAAATGGTTTCGTTTACTTCTAGAAGTATTCTAGCTTTACTCCATATGAAGTGAAATTTTTTTGTAAATGTACTTCTCAACTTCATGAAACCAAATAAATTATTTATCGTTGCAGCGCTTTCCACTACTTCCAACTAAATAAGGCGCTTGCAGTCATAACTACTACATTGCCAACTGCACACATCTCAAAGTACACTGCATTTACAATTGCATCCAACCAAATGGCCGCAAACTGTAAACTATGCATCTCATATATCAACCACTTGATGTAATACTAGCCAAATAAATGCCAGAGTAAATCTCAATTTGTGCTTAAATATAGTCCTTGTACAGAAGCAAGTATCCATCTTCAAATTCTTAACATTTAAAATTCAAATTTTTATTTTTGACTGTAAATGCACGTACAACATATGGTTCCTTCGCCTTCATCGCACAATTGCCGTTTAGCACACTAGTATGAATTTCTTGGTAGTAATAGTAAACAATATCTACTACTCAAGGTTCAGACAACCAAAGAGGACAGACGGGTCGAACCGTGTTAACGGAGAAAAGGTCCTGCTGCCGGCTCAGTCCGAGGCCAAGAACAGTTTCCATGAGAAACCAGGAAAAAACTGGTAAAAACAGGTTGGACCAGCCGGTTCAGACAGTGAACTAGCTGAACTTGATGGTCACAGCCCGGTTGGACAGCAAAGTAAATTAGAAACCTCCACAGCATGCATTTGTAGGATTTGAGGTTCAAATTTGAGTGTTTACATGAAAGGTAAGGCATCTAGATGTCGATGCACAGAATATCTTATGGAAAGCAGAAGAACTTCAATATAGATAAAGTTGTATTACTATTTACTGTATTACAGTATGACCCCAATTCACCTCTGGTTAAATCTCTGACCCTTAAACCTATCCCTTCACTGGTTCGATGGCTAGGTCGGTTTTCAAAACACACATATTATCTCCCAAGTTTGTAAAAACAACTAGATACGAACACTTTATCTAATTATTACATCACATGCAGACTCACTCTATAATTTCCTATAATGACTTGCATTCAGCAAAAGACAGACCTAAACCTAAAATATAGTCCCACCTAAAATGAGTGTAACTTAGTTCAACTTCTAACAGTGTAATTACTAAAACTGTATAACTACAGAAGATCACAAAACAAACTCTCACTCCTAACTATTTAAAAAACCACGTGTTCCAAAGAAGCTGAAGCTTGGGATCTCTAATGTACTGTGACTAACAACCCACAAAATTATAGTAACATGGATGAAACAAACTACCTTTAACTCAAAAAATTGAATTAGTAGCTTTTTTTTTGTTTAAATTTGGAGAAACTACCAACAATTCTAAAATTATGATCTTTGTATTGTGGTGAGCCGAACTGAATTGAGAGGAGCCGAATGCCTTGAGGCGATGTGGAGACAACATTTCGGTTTGTGCCGGTGCGATCGGCTCATGCAGAAGTCAACGGATTCTATTGGTGATGGAAAAGTCGCCGAATACTACGCTGACACTTGGGCTTATTATTATGAGAATAGCTGGTGTGGTGTGCCATGCACTCAACTCTGTCAACGCCGCATGCGCCGCTCGGTCAGAGCCCTGCCCTGTCACTTCTGTTCCTTTTCGTACACAGCTGGCTTCCCCTATAAATAGTATTGAGAGCAAATCTACCGGGAGGATACCCTGTTGATGTTGTGAGAGGCTAGCTCGAGCCGAGGACTGAAAATATTCAGTAGATTGTGGAGTTCGAGGACCTCTTCCTCGAATCGGCTCGTGCCCCAAGGAGCGTTCTTCAGCGATTCAAGCGATCGACTGCAGCCTTCAGCAGTTCTTCAACCTGATGTGGGGGATATCGCCAAGCAGGAGAGATTCCTTACCTTGTCTACTGTCTTGTGTTCTATCTCGCTGCTAGTTCTTACTTCTGGTTGTAGTGTGTTCGCAGAGGGAGTGTGTGTAGATCTCCCTGAGCTTTGAGGTTTGGAGCTATAGAGGTTAGTGACCCCGTGTTTGGGTGTTTGCTTGTGGACCTCAAGGTAGTACCATGGGGTTGTGGAACCGAGGGTTCGGTTGAGTGTGAGAGTTGGTAGACTCTGTCTTAGGAGTAGCCTAAGAAGGGCTAGAGGCGAGTATTCTAGTATGCTATGAGTTGGGTAGTTGGCCGTTGGGCTGTTGTGTGGCGTGAATGCACTTGACTTAGGAGTAGGTCGATGCTTTCGACTCCTCTGGAAACGGGTATACAGAGCTAACGATTGGGTGTGGTGACGTGGGTGTAACCCGGTCTCCCTTTCGGTTATTTTTGTGGTGTGATCCACCAAAGGACGACGTGGGTGTAACCCAATTCTCCAGGCGCCACGCAGTATGTGGTGAAATACCCACAGAGGGTGGCGTGGGTGTAACCCGACTCTCCTGGCAGTAAGTTTGTTTAACTAGGTGGAGCGAATGTGAAATTTTTCGACGCCCCACTTGGCACCCAAGACCAATCTGGTGAGCAAACGGTCACCCGACTCGGCCAGAATAATGTACGGGTAGGCCAAGGAGAGTGCAGTTCGAGGATTCAACCTCCACTCGGGGCTCGCACAGATCAACCGATCGGAGAGATTCCCCTTTCGGCTGTTGCGCTGGTGAGTGAGCTCCGCGGGTCTGAGTCAAGGCGTTAGTTTGGTTGGGTGTTGGTGAGGTATTTGGGTTGTTCTTTAACCTTTATTGCTTTCCTTATCTACTTGTCTTATCTCTGTTGACTTTGTAAATGCCTCCTGTAGACCAAGTGTAGAACATTCTTTCTTGGTGGTCGAACCCACTGGAAACTTTAATTAGTTCTCTCCCTGTGGTTTACTCCTTTCAGGTGTCGGTGCGGTTGGTGAGGCTCGCGATCGCGGCAAGAATGTGGTCTAGTAGCAAAGCTAGGAGTTTAGCTGGCGTCGGTCGTGCTGAGTCGTTCGGCTGTTGTTTTGTTGAGCCAAGGGCTTGGTTGTTGCCCCGTTTTGTAACCAAACCGATAGATGTAATAAAGTTGTATTTCTATATTTTATTCCTTATACTCTGATATTGTGCATCCTTTCGCTCCCTTTTATTTAAGCGTAATTGGGAATGACCATTCCGTTCGGGTGGAGTGACGCTTATCCGTTCGGCGGGAAGTCTGAGCGTGCTCCTGAACTGATAAAAAGGCGGTTCTGGGGCGTGACACGTATTTAGCATCAATGCTCAAAAATTATTATATTATTAACGAAAAATATAATTTGCTTATGCATTTAATGAAAAATTGGGTCAAGATAAGAGTAAACTACTAGAAGAATCTAGAGACAAAAATGTTCAAAATCAAATGGAGGACTCGATTGTCATCCGAAATTTGATATAGAAAACAAAACTCCATGAACACCAGTTAAATGTTCATATAAAAGAAACATGATGCTAGATAAGGGTGAGAGTTTATACTGAAGATTGCATATTGAGACTAAGTAGAAATTAGTGTTCCTAAATAAGAGATGTTAACAAAGTTCATTGAACCTAATAAATCAGGGATTTACTTGTATCAAAGTTTATTGGTGGAATAAAATATGAACTATTTGTAGAAATACTCATTTTCAGGAAGGTGAGAATTGAGAAAACAAGAGACCGGCCAAATTATCACAGTTATTAGCAATCCTGAAATGCAAATTGAAACACATCACACTTCACTCTTCAGTCTACACTTTGTGCCAAGGTGCGTCAAAGTTTTCAATGAATGTCATCATAAACTTAATTTTATTTAAATTAACTAAATCTAGCAAGTAATCTAAGTCCAACAACAAAAAAAGATCTAGTCCAACTTAAGTTCATGAGTAAAATTGAGCCATTTAGGTTGCAAATAACTTTTCCCATTTTGGGAAGATTTTCCAATGATCTCTATCTTTGTCGTCTAACACTAGATAGAGAATTCTATTATGTCTTGAACTGTAGCTTGTTGGGAACTTTTAGAGAAGGATGAAACCTATAGTGAATTAGGGCTTCCTTTGAGAAGTACCAAATCAGCCAAAATCCAGAAATGGGTCAATACTTCAGTCTAACAAAAGTCTACTGGATCCTGTTCAACTGCAATGTACAAGATACTTACACCGTTTTCAAGTTTACTAAACTCATTTATTATGTCATTCTAGTTCAACAGTAGGACATTATTCAGATACTCAAACTGTCATCGTACTAAACAGTTCGTGACTAAAATAGGTAAAAGTCACCCATTAATAAAAATAAATTCATAAGTCATAACAATTGAAGCATGCTTCCTGAATCTATTTTCCATAAATTTGTGTATGCCGCTTGTAATCAAACATAACACCTACTTAACTTGCAGCTCGCAATGTAACACATTGCCTAGTGGGCCCCACTTCCCTCTCACTGGCTACATGACCAATCACCTTTCGCTAGCATTTCAGCCAATCACCTTAACCCATTAAACAATCAAGCATCGATGCACATTTCAATTTATAATTTTTCGCTTTGCATTTATTCCATAACTGTTATTCAAAGGAACTTTTTCACTCCCTCGTCCGATGATTAGCTCTGATCCTCAGCCTCTCATATCCTCTTTGTGTCATTTTATTGGTCATGAGGACCAAATATTGTTATCAACAGCATTGTTCCATAAGTATATCACTTTGGTAGATCACCTTTTCCAGTCACTTTAATGAATCCTTCATTTATTTACAAGATAGTAACATTAATTTTGCTATAGTAACCAACCACTTCTTCAATTTTCATATTATAGTATTCCTAGTCAACAATTCTTCCCTACTGGTGTGAGCACGTTGAACTTGTTCTTGCTATTACCTCTTTTTCCATTTCTCTTCGTTAGTTTTCGGATGATGAATTTCTAGTATCAAGTCCCTTCATTTTCATTAATTTCATTATCTGTAGATAAACTTTTAATTACAGCATAACATCTATAACATTCAATTTTTTTTTGACTATGAGGCCAACTCTGTATACTTAGAAAGTTGATCAGTCAGCTATGAGCTTCACATCACGGCCTCTAATCCATTCTTTAGAGAAGATGGGTTTATAGACCCATTGGGGCATAGACAGGAATTTCCTGGACATTCTAGTTGTGGAATATATTTCTGGAAACTCATCACGAGTGAATTTTTTCTAAACTTTCACTTTGTAGTATAACATACGGTTTTGGATTACATTCCTTTTGCCAATTGTGTTTATTCTAATTATCAGTTACATTTGACCAACTTCATCACAACTTGTGTTATCTCAATGTCAACTGGATTTTACCATTTCTTTTGACAATTAATTTATGATATTCTTCCCGGACTAAAATGCTAATTGTATTTCATCCTATCTTCAAGCTGAACTGGTCAACTTAGGAGGCCTGAAGTTTCAAAATGAGAGATTCAACACTAGGCATACAGAGCACACAAAACAGTATGCAAACAATTTAGATATCTTGAAGAAAAATCTGATCATGAAAATGCTAAGACTTGTGCCTTTTATTTGTACCTGACCATGCGCTTGACTGCCAGTTCTGTTTACTTTTTTAATTCCCCCATGGTTGAGTACTGTCTTACAAGCAAGAATATATCCTAGTCTTACAAGCAGATGTACACATTTGCCTTATGGTTGTCAATTATGCTAACAACTAGCCCAAATTATAAAGCACTACTCTACTTTCTCTACGAAAGTTCCAAGAGAAAGCTACTTCACAAGCTTGGATACCTCATTCAATAGCCCATGTGCATGATGCATGCAGTGAGTTGTGTGGAAGTAATTATGATTGGTCATAAATTCCCTGTTTGTTACCTAATATAAAGATCTACTGCCACGAGATCCACATATATGACAACTTCCGAAGGCGACTGGTCCTACAAACCTTATTTGTTTTCTTATCTAAAGATCTCCAGGAAAAATTTCTGCTTCTATTTGGCATACTTCGATAGCATGGATACCCAAGTGGTAGCCCTCAAGCACACCGCTTGTAGTGAATCGCAAGGAAGTTTGTGTATATATGTGTTACCTATGGTGATTGGTCCAACAAACCTTATTTATTAACTAATCTATAGATCTCCCAGAGAAAAATTTTATGTGACATACTCTGGAAGCCTGGATACCTCATTCAGTAAGCCTACTTGTAGATCGTATGTAGTGAGTTGGAAGAAAGTTTGTGCCTATACATGTACCTAAGGTGATTGATCCTACAAGCCTTATTGTCACCTAATCTCTAGATCTTATTCAGTAGGCTATATGCACGGCCTGTGAATTGAGCTGCAAGTTTGTGTCTATATGTGTACTTATGGCGATTGTTCCCAAAACCTTGTTTGTTAAATAATCTGCAGATCTATCAGAAAAAAGTTTCATTTGACATATTTTGAAAGAACAAATACCTCATTCAGTAGCCTACGTGCAAGCCACATGCAGTGAACTACAAAATTTATGTCTATATATATATATATATATATATATATATATATATATAGAGAGAGAGAGAGAGAGAGAGAGAGAGAGAGAGAGAGAGAGTTGAGCTGGAATGCTATCAATAGCGAACCGGCTCGATTGCCACCCATTTGTTTTCGATGATGGAGCTTCCAAATCGACGATCGGCACCGTTAAACATGATCTAGACCACAAGAAGTATCTAGAAATTAAATTTCAAATCTTTTCGACATCATTTGTGATGATCTGGATCTCCGCAGAGCTTTTGCAGTGTGTCCAGCAACTTCTGGAGGCTTATTTTGGGTAATAGAGTTGGTTGTGCGCAAATCGGATCTCAGGATTGGACCCAGCGCGAAAATTGGATCAAGTTTGCCTATCCGGATGCCTTCGACGAATTTTAGAAGTGGAATTTGGCAAAACGGACATCGGATTTGGACTCAGCGCGCGAAAACGATGAAAATCGACTATTTACTTGTATTTTTCGGAGTCCAGACGCCCAAAAACGGAATTTTGGGCTCAAGTTACTCTTCCGGCCGGCCGGGCAGCGCCGGGCAGGCGGCGGAGCGCGAGCGCGGGCGGGCTGGTCCACGGCCAGGCGCGTGCATCAGGACCAGAGAGTTTGTGCACTGCCACGTGGCAGCCCAGGATTGGCTAGGCTGCGTCAAACACGTCGGCGGGGCGGCGCCACGTGTCGCCTTCTGATTGGCCGACAGGTTCCGGAAGATCTGACGCGTGGACCGCGACCCGCCACGTGGCGCGCTCCTATTGGCGGGCGCAGCCACCACGCATGCACCGGGCGCACGGAGCAGGGGGGAGCAGACACATGGCATCATCCCGTTGATTCGGGCGCTCGACGTGGAGGGTTTGGATGGCCGCCACGTGGTTTCGGGCGCCACTGTGCGGATTCGGGCGCCCGAATCCGACCCATTGACCCGAATAGTAAGTCTCTTGGGTTTTGGCTATAAATTGGCCATTGTGGACTCGTTTTGAGGGGTTTTTGAGATCCGTTTTGAGGGTCATTTTCGACAGTGAGTTTCTTCTTCGAGTCTTCTATACTTCTTGGCGTTTTGGAGAATTTTTGGAGATCGTTTGATATTTTTTCCCTACCCGATCTCGCGAGTTGCGATGTTTCTTCGACATCGGTCTTTTCCGTCGACTCTTCGTCTGTGAGCTCCCCTGAGCTAAGTTCTTGGAGGTTTTCGCCGATTTTTGCGGCAGCGTTTTCACGACAGGTAGGCCTTCGATTTTTGTATTCATCACTCTTCTCCGTTTCGAGTTTTTATGGGAGTTCTTGCAGCATCTTTAGACCCCCTTTTTCTGCGACACTTTTCTGGACAGAACTGAAGTAATCTTGCAATTTCTCGGCATACGAGTGACGGAATTTGGTGTTTAAGGACTCGATTTCTATCTACACTTCGCGAGGATCGCAGCCGTATTTTTCTTGGAATTTTTGGAGGGCATCTCGCAGGAGGTAATTTCCTGTTTTGTGGAAAGATGTGCGATAAGGTTACTGTTTTGAGTGATTTGAGCTTATCGCGATGTTCGACTTATATCTCAGTGACCGGGAGGAGTTTTCTGATGATTTTTGGTGCGTTGGAATCGTGGAGACCTGAGAATCACGCTGTAGTGATTCGGCCCTTGGGGGTATTTTTGACTCACATCTAAACTATTTAAACCCTTAAGTGGAATAAAATTATTTAATTGTTAAAAGTTGGCCGGTGTGTGGTGCTGGCATTTTTCTGCGATAGAGCGCGGAAAATAATGACCGACGGTGCGATCGGATCTGAAATCCGATATCGGGATCTCCCGGAACGGAATTCTTAGTGATGCGGTGATTAGTCATGCATCGGAATCCATGCAAAATATCTTGCACCCGTTGGAGATAAGGTGGGTTATCTCGTAGAGGATAATTAATTAATTAATTAATTATCCGGTGACGGAAAATAGAATTTTCTTACGTACGAATTAAAGAGGAAATTAATTAAATATATATAATTAAATAATAGGGATTATATAAGTGATCCCGATTATCGGAGGGAAAGAAAGGAAAAATAAAACCCTAACCGGTGAGGAGAGAAAGAAAGGGAAAGAAAGGAAAAAGACGGAACCCTAGTCGGAAGGAAGGAAAAGGAAAAAGAGAAAGAGCCCGATCCTCCCGAACACCGAACCGAAGGCAAGAACGCGACCGGGCGACCTTTCCGTCGATCTTCGGTGAGTAAAATAATTTTTGGAATTTTTCGGGATTATTCCGTCGTCCTTTTTGTTGAGTTTCGGGCTTCTCCGTTGTCTCCGTTACCGTCGCCGTCACCGCCGTCGTGCTAGGGCGCGGAACGGGCGACGGAGACGCGCGATGCCGCTAGGGCATCACGCGGAAGATTACGCGGATGGCCGGTCGCCACCGCGAGCGGCGACGGAGAAGACCGCGCGGCCACCCAACCGCGCGGGGCGCCGCGCGGACGCCGCGCGGCTGCCGCACGGGCGGCACCCGCGCGGGGCACCCGTACGGGCGCCGCGCGGGCGCCGCGCGGGCATCCCCCGCGCGGGCCCACACCCGCGCGGGCCACCACGCGGGCGCCGCGCGGGCGCCACGCGGGCGCCGCGCGGGCACCACGCGGGCGCCGCGCGGGCGCCGCGCGGGCCCGCACCCGCGCGGGCACCGCGCGGGCACCGCAAGGGGCGCCGCGCGGGGCTGCACCCGCGCGGGCACCGCGCGGGGCTGCACCCGCGCGGGCACCGCACGGCCGCCGCGCGGGCGCCACGCGAGGCGCCGCGCCGCGCCGCGTGGGCCGAAACCCACGCGGGCGCCGCCGCGGAGCCGCGCCGCGCGGTTCCGAGCCGCGCGGGGCTCCGACGGGCGGCGACGGCAGCGCGGGGTTCCGGTTTCCGGCGAATCGGACGGTGTTGGACTTTTCTATCAAGATAAGTAATTTGGGGTTTTCCGTTTTGAGATGTTAGTATGTGTTGTTGACCATAGTTTATCCTTGCGAACTTTTCTTAGGTCCGGGTGCGCAGCGGGAGTGTGTGAAAGATCCGAGTGCTCCGATCTTCCCGCAACAAGGTGGGTACTGTTGCTATAAGTGCAACAAGTGCAGTAAGTGCATCTATCATCGTAAAAGTGTTCTTAATATGCCTAACAAAGTAGATGGACTATCTAACCTTTCGCATGATCGTATTTTATCTTATGTAATAATTGTTGCGGCTACGGTCGCGGTGCTAAATACACGCCGATCTCGGCAAATCTAGTTTCGGATGCTGCACGTACACTGGCGGCTTGGCCCCCACATAGGTGTACTTTTTCGGAGAAGTGGTCTATACGACCCGTGTGCCCCACGAAGTGTGGGGACCTCCTCACGGCTGCTACAGGTATCGCACTAGCCCCGTGAAGAGGTTAAAAGCATCAAAAGTCCCGCGGGAGAGATCGTTGACTACCCTGTCGGGACGGTGTCACTAAAGTAAATAAAGTGAGTAAAGTAAGTTGCAGGGTTTTAGCGAAAGGTCCCGGTGTAATCGGTTTGCTCTTCTTTCCTTGTTGTTATTTAAACATCTACTTTGTTTGTCACTGACTTTACCCACTCCGTAACAGGTGATACTAGGTGCGTTAGCCGGGATGGCGGTGAGACTGCGTCGCGAGGACCGTAGTCAGAACTCTTGGATATATCTCATTTTCCTTTATGCTTTTATTAGTTAATTTGATTGTGGTTTATATTAGTTGTGGACATGTATTAGTTAGCGCTGTGGATGAGATGTACTTTTACGTTTAGATACTTTTAGTGATGTTTTATATGCGGCACGTTTTCATGAAAAGCCAAATGATTTCGAAAATGCTTTCTCAAAACGAAGTGCCATGTGGGCACGGGTTTCGCAACCGCTGGTTTTATCCTTTCCAAACGGTGACGCCACTTTAATAGCTTGCTTGAAAAAAATATAAGGTGTCGAGTGGACACCGGTCTTTTAAAATAGTAGTTAAATCAATGTACTCTGATTGGTGATGTATGTCTACTGTATGGATGATGGATGATGTTGTAAATGAGACGCCGTGCATATACAAAGGAGACTCTGTCCGTGGACAGAGAGAATTTGTGTATGTGGCGGTCTGGCACACACCGGGGATGAGGTTTATGTTATTATATTAAGAAAAAAAATATACACGCAATTTTCCGCTTTGCTTGACTCAAAAACCCCCGGGGACGTGACACACGCAGGCTAAATTTCAACTTTTTTGGAATTTGGACCGACGGCGCATCCAAGTGGGTTGGATTTTCCTCCAAGTCTGCGGACTTCTTTCTAATTCTAGTAGTGTAGCTTTTAGCATACTAGAATGGGTGCTATTATTGATGTATCGTGATGCTTATAGAGTTATGGGATTTGACTAGCACTCCGATATATGATTGCATGTATTTAACCAGACTACTAGAAAATTTTCACTTGGGCTAGGTTCTTGTATATTCTAGTTCCCACCCCTTGCATTCCTTTTTCCTGGATATAGAGCTTTCCTCGCCCGTGTAGTGGGTCGAGTAGTCGGGATAGTGTGGGATGCATGTCACACTCGTGCCCGGGGGCGAAGTGGAGTCTGATAGCTGTGACTTGTATTGTGCCAGTGATGGGAACCGTTTGGGTAAACGGTGATCCCATGTCGTCGGGTATTCTTTGATTTGTTGCCGCCACCAAGGTCGAGGCCGTGGTGTGCGTGTGATATCAGGATCTTGAACCCAGAATATTTTTGGACACTCATGATTTTAGTAACAAGTGTTTTCCTTCCGAATTTCGAGGGGTCGCCGGAGCCTGTTCTTGTTTGATTGGGCGAAAGCACTAGTCCTTCGCGGTTCGAAAAATAAGCATGTTTCAACTGATTTTCGCAAGAACTAAAATCTATAAAAGTGATTTTCTCAAATCAAAACGGTTTTCCAGAAAGTGAGCTATTTTTATTCTCACCCTGAGAGGGTTTGAGTGGAAATGGTATTCAGCAATAAAGATCACATTTTCTTACAAACTGCCTCACCCGTGAGGGTGAGTGATCTGGGTTTTAAGGGCTGTTTTCCTCCTCGGGTCGAGAACAATGGAAGGCTATGGCTATGGCCTATTCTTGTTTGATTGGGATTGTAAGGTATTAGTCTTTCGGGGTTCTTGGACCCTCCGTTGTTGCGGCTGTGGAGTATCTCCAGCCAGTGAGTCTTTGTGGGTTGAGTTGGATTCCTGTTTTATGAGCCGTTTGGGTTGGCGGTGATCCCGGCTATGGAGTATCTCCAGCCAGTGAGTCTTTGTGGGTTGAGTTGGATTTCTGTTTTGGGAGCCGTTTGGGTTGGCGGTGATCCCGGCTGTGGAGTATCTCCAGCCAGTGAGTCTTTGTGGGTTGAGTTGGATTCCTGTTTTGGGAGCCGTTTGGGTTGACAGTGATCCCGGCTGTGGAGTATCTCCAGCCAGTGAGTTAGTATTGTGAGTTGGACATTATCGATCCGCTTGATCGTGGATTTGGATTATAGCCTGCAGATGCCGCTTATTGAGCCAGATGAGACACGCTTGTTCCTCGGTGGGGTCGCTCCCCTCAAGAGCCGCTCCGGATGCGATGATGATGATGCGCCTGATGAGGCTACTTTGCGTGATATTGTGATAGTCCGATTGGACACCCTACGTTGATACACTAGGGAGGCGCAGGCTTGACTGAACCAGTTTTGGCAGTCAGACAGATTGGGTTGATGTGAACACCTCGTGAGCGAGTGGATGTATAGCATGTTCATAGTTGAGTGTTTTTCCTTTGAGTATGATACAGATTGGGTTGATGAGAGCACATCGTGAGTGAGTGGATGCATAGCATGTCCATAGTTGAGTGTTTTTCCTTTGAGCATGATACTTGAGGCATAGTAGCTGTAGCTTTCATTTCAGCTGTTATTATTTCAGATTACCTATTTTATTGCCTCTAGTAGACTTAGTGAGCAGACCGTAGGGTTGGAGACGGTGCCCACTGAGAACTACGTGACGGTGTAATTCTCACACCCTCTGTTGGTGACAGTTTTGCAGATCCTTTCTTTTCCATCCCTACTTCGGTTGGCTCGACGGATTTTGGTGAGGGAGTCGCGTAATAGATCCCTACCAGAGTTGTCTTATTGGTGAGATAGATGTACCAACCCGGACTACGGGTATTACTGTACACTGATATATTATGCTTTTAGTTTACCTCCCTTTTTGGACTCATAGATGTTGTATAGGAGATTTCTACTTGTACTTTTATTTCAGTTGTACCGTGGTTTCAGATTTTATTACTGACAGTTACTTTCAGCTCTGATATCTGTATAGTTGGTAATTGTTACCCTTTTTCAGGTTGGACGCTTCGCCTATGCGGGGTTTCCCGTATGGGTGGCGGATCTAATCTGTTGGCGAGCCCGGATCGTAGTTTCGACGGCGGGGCGTGACATCATTGACCTAATATTCCAAAGGTTGCAAGATTTATAATTTTAATGATAAATATAAGCCTTTTGCTTGTTTAATGGTGTAAAGAGATCTAAATTAATTGAATTTTTGTTAGAAAAATTTTTAAATTATTTAAAACAAGATCTACACTCTTGATCTTGATTACAAGACTTCTATCATCACTTTTTGAAGGATATTTATTTTCAGCCCTTCATTTTTTTGTCCACTTGATGAAAAAGAAAAAAGTATTGAAAAAATATGAAATTTAATTTCTAGATAGTTTAAATGGTCTAGATCATGTTCAACGGTGCCGATCGTCGATTTGGAAGCTCCATCATCGAAAATAAATGGATGGCAACTGAGCTGGTTTACTACTGATAGCATTACAGCCTAGCTCTATATGCATGCTAAGAAAATAGTGGTGATGCAAGACACGTAAGAACTAGATCCAATCAAAATAAAAGGCCCAATTATCCTGGTGAAGGAATCACATGTCTAAGTTCTGGTCCACCTGCATGTGATGGAATTGTGTATAATTCGTAGCTTCGTACGTCACTAATCAAGCCATCACTCTCGTCAAAGAAAGCAATTCAACGAGGTTTAAGTCTTTGAATGTCCAGTATAGGACGCATCTCTGTGGTCTTTGGTTATCCAGAGTACGGAAGCATATAAATCTGAAAAAGTCTAGCACACAACAATGCTAGTAACTTAGATAGTAGGCATTGGTGGCAAAGTCACCTCATTCGTCAAATTTTTATTACCTATTTGTCCCCTAATCTATAGATCAATAGGACATACCTACTGCGATCAATCAGTTAAGATTTTCAACTGATATGAAATCAATAATACCTAATCTGGTGGTTAATTGATGAGGATTCTGTCATTGCAGATCCATATTCAAGATCACCATCATTCCATATTGGAAGCTTGTGGATAGTTAATTCATCAAATAATTAGTCTCCATAGTGCGCTCATAATTCAGGAAATTGGACGATAAGGGAAGATAAGGCCATGTCACACAATTAATAGAGGAAAACCACTGCATGCTTAGTGAAGTTACAAAACATTGGAGACCACAGTCACTTCCCACAACACCTTAAACATAGGAGAAAAAGAATAACAAGAAAAAAACTACATAACCAGACGGAAAAAATAACATGGACCCTTTTCCCTCTAAAAGTTTCAGTATTGTAAAAGTTGCCAGCATCTAAACTATGCACACAAGGATAAGGCACTTGTACATAATATCAATAAACATGAGTACTTAACTCTCAGATATAATTTAATATAAAGCAAGGTTCGAAGTGCCGTGGCACGGGGGCGTGCCGCTCGCCGCCTGGCACGGTACGGTACCGGCACGCTTGCGTGCCGACACGTGGCACGCTTGCGTGCCAATGGATACGCATGACCTCCCAGTGGCACGCTCTGGCACGTTTTTTTTTTTTTTTTTATTCCCAATAAGCTCTTATAATATTGTTTTGAAATCTTTAGTCAAAAAATTATGAATATTGGCTATATATAGCTTACTATACTCACCAATTAACATACTGATATTCTTTTATATATATAAAGTACAATGGAGTTTTTTTTCAAAATAACCTTCTAAAATTTTATAATTTGCGAAATAATCTTATCAAAATTTTATTTGTAAAACTAACCCTATTTTTGCCATATCAGCTTGCCATATCAACGCCACATACAGAAGGCTCACCACCTTCTAAAGACGGTGGACCGCCTTTAGCTATAATTTTCATGATTAAGTTAATTTCAAACAAAATTACAGAGATATACGTAAATAAAATAAGAATGTGGGTACGAGTCAGATTTTTAAGAGATTTAGGTTGTTATTGTAGAAAGATAAGATAAAATGAGAATGTGGGTACCGATTAGATTTTTAAAATATTTAGATTATTATTATTTATTAACTAATATAAGAAGGAAAAGAGATAAAAAATATTTTTAATCATAAAACCTAATTCTTTAAAAGATTTAGATTGTTATTAGTTAGTAAATAATAACAACTTAAATCTTTTAAAAATCTGATTTATAACCACATTCTCATTTTATCTTATCTCTTTACTTTTTATATTAGTTAGTAAATAATAATAATCTAAATCTCTTAAAGATACTCACATTTACTAACAACCTAAATTAATTAGTGAACAAAATAACCTAAATCTCTTAAAGATTAAAACAAAAAAACAAAAAATATGTACCGTACAATATGTGATTTTTTAAAAAAATAATAAAAAAAAATACCCTACGCATGTGATTAAAAAAAAAAAAAAAAAAAAAAAAAAAAAAAAAAAAAAAAAAGGGTTAAAAAGGCCGTGCCGCTCGGCACGGCGATACCCCATGGGTATCGCCATGTCTCGAGCGATACCCAAGGGTATCGCTCGAGACGGGTGGGGGGGTGCGATACCCCCCCTGTACCGTGCCCCCATTTGAGGGGCACGGTACGTGCCGCCGCGGCACGGGCGGCATTTTAAACCTTGATATAAAGTTTTAAAATGGCTGCAGAGCTATTATAGCCTTAATCAACTTCTTTGCAACAGAAAAGGCATATTTTTTCTGGTAGCAATTTCATCCGATACACGCATCTAGAAACAACGCAAGTTCACTAATCACCACATATAATTCTACAAACAGGGCAAGGCAATAATTAGTACTATGAAATATTTAAGGCACAGAAGCTCCTCAAACATTATTTGAAGCCTGCGACATATGGACCATAATAGGAAGTAATTGATTGCATTGTGATGTAGTTGAAGAGAGGGCAGAAAATAAACCTGATACAGCTGCTGAGGTGGCGGCTGATTAGGCAACGGTGGTTGTCCTTGAGGAAAAGAAGATTGAGGATTTTCTCCTGACTGTACAATTAGACACAAAAAAATTTAAAAAAATGAAAAATAGAATAGACAGTTCGTTTTCCACAAATAAAAAGATCTGAAAATTGGAAATCAATTAAAGCTTCGGCGATCAACTTACAGTAAACATGGGTTGTAACAGATGCTGTGGAACACTCGATGGCTGAAAAGCAAGTCCATGAGGCATCTGCGAGTGCATTGGATGCAAGAAGGATTGCATGGGTGGCAGAGGCCTCGGGTGCTGAGGCAAAGGCGGCTGCAGTTGTTGATTGAATACTCCGGGAGTCTGAAGCGGCTGTTGTGGAGGAATCATATATTGTGGAGGGGCGGAAGGGGAAGGTAGGGAAACATTATTATGAATCTGTGAAGGTTGCTGGAATGATACGGGAGGAAATTGATGAATCGAAAACGCTTTAGTTTGTACAGGTTGTGGAGGATTTGATGGCATTGTCTGAGGGGGAAATGTCAATGGAGGGACTAAAGAAGAAGGAGGTAAAGTAGGTGGTTGAACTGGGTGTTGAGGTTTAGTAGTTGGAGGTACTGAAGTTTGAGATGCACTGGTTTGAGTCTGCGGAACAGGTTGAATCGGCATTGATTGAGTAGGTGGAACATTTGAGGGTTGTCCCACTTCTGATGGTTGAGCTTGCGACAAAGCTGTTTGGATGTCAGGCATCTGAGAAAAAAATGAACGTTAGTGTTCTTCCAAAATGATTCAATGCAACGTATTGTCAATAAAGAAGCCAAAAGGACAACCGTTTGAGGAGGCTTCACCATTCCAAGCATAATTTGTGCCTGCAATAATTAGGGCCGCATAGTAAATTAGTAATACACTTAGTTGGAACTCTAATATTGAAACAAATAAACTACATAATTGCGGAAAACATAACAAACCATACAACCCAAAAAAAAAAAAAAAAACTAGAAGATATTAATCATGTGACCAAGGAAATGCATGGACCACTGCAAACATGAGAAAGTATGCCGAAGTAATAAATAGAACACCAAAATCAACAGCATATTCATATAAATTAATTTTCTTGGAAATAGATAAAGTTGCACCCAATAACAAAAGTCAATGTTCAAACAAAATTAATCTCAAATTTATGAGAACTAATTAGCATTTGACGAAAACATATAAAACTAAAAAAGTTCCTCCTAATTGCAAAATGACTCAAAGAGCATAATGTCTATAACCTAATTGACTATTGAGTTTCTAAAGATGCACATATAGGAAAATCTAACAGTAAAGAGCACAGTACAAAATAAGTTGAACTTGCTGCCACATATTATCCAGCACTGGAGGTGAAATTGGTTCAAATGTTATTTGTTCATCTTTTGCGTCCAAGTATTAATGGACATGAATTTGACAATTTCTCACATCCAAATACTGAGAAAGCTGAATATTATATCTGAAAAGAGATTAATATACCTCTACAAAATAAAAAACCAATAACATGTATTTACCAGCTCCTGTTATTTCAAGCTCATCACCATTATATAAATTTCTTGCTCATTTTTCTAAGAATATAAATCACTACCATTATATAAATTTCTTGGTCACTTTTCTAAGAATACAAATCACCCATCTCAGTACTATCATATAAACTATGCTCATACTTCGAATATGCCACCCCATAACATGCTAATATTCTGGAATGGTGATGGCTTGATTATCTCGAGTGAGAGAGAGGGGAGGTTGACGACAGCTTGAAATTCACCTATAAAGTTTCATCAATGCTTCTTAGCAATAAGGGCTTGCTTGGTTCACTTATTTTAGACTATGAAATCGAAATGGAATTCACTAATTCCAATAGTTGTTGTTTGTTTTGTAGGAATCGGATTTCGATTTCCATTCCACTCTGGAATGGTAATGGCCCGATCCATTTATGGCCCAATCCGGCTTTAAATCCTGGATTGACCAATTCCATAGTAAACCACTCAAAATTCTCTCTCACAAACACTTCCCCCTCCTCTCCCTTGATCACTCTCCTCTTCCTTAACCAAAACCCCTCTTTCAAAATTCTAGATGTCCAAATTGTGCATTCCGATTTTCATTCCAATAATGAATCAAACATTTTTGGATGATTCATCATTCCATTTTCCATGTCAATCCAAAATACCATTTCCCATTCCCATTCCAACCATGAACCAAACATGCCCTAAAAGTTAAATCAAGTTATACATTTCGCAGCAACTTCCTATAGTCAGATTTTGCATGAAAACATAGCAAAACTTCCAAATAAATTGATTGCCGGATCAAAATCCATCTTGCAAACTTTGTCAATCATTTCTAGCAATCAAAGTTTGTCACTAAAACTCCACAACATACGTTAGACAGTGGCTTAAATCATAGTCTCCAGAATTTAGCTTTCACTCCAACTTAGCAAGAAACCAAAGAACCTAACACCAAACCTTAATTCCCAATCCTTCTTTCTCGACAGAAGTTTGCGTAAATAAACTACAACGCCTATTACTTCCCTTTCCTTTCACACATGCACCCAAACAAACCAAGAAACGAAACAACCTTACACCCAATCCCTAATTCTCAAACCCAAAAAACCAAAAAAAAAAAGAAAAACAGAGAGAGAGTTCTGATGACAAATTGAAATCAATCCACAAATAAAATTCATCAATCCTAGCTTAAATAGCCTATAATGCCCATTAATTTCCTATCCTTTCACATCTGCACTCCAGCAAACCCCATTCCCTAGCCCCCAAACCCTAGAAAACCAAAAAGAGGGGTTTGATACCAAATCCAAACTCACCGACCCACAAAATTCATAAATTATTTACTTCCCTCTCCTTCTGAAGAAACCAAATGAACCAAACAACCCAAATTCAAATTCTGAAACCCTAAATACCAACGAAAAGAAGTGGAGTGAAGGATCGAATCCTGAAAAAACCTGGAAGAGCGCCCGGGTCAGGGTCGGATTGTCGACGAGGATCTTCCGCGCCTGCTCCCGATCCTGATCGATCAGCGCCTGCATACATCAAGAAACAAAACAAAAGCTATGATTCCTTCTTGAAATTAAATTTTCTTTTTTAAAAAAAAAAGAAAATTAGAGAGAGGTTGTGAAAAGTACTTTCATCTGGCACATGATGTCGTAGAGCTGGGACTTGGACATGCCGGCAATGTGGGACGTCAGGCCATCGCCCGGCTGCTGCGCCTGCTTCGCCGACATCGCTCGTGCCAGACGGCGGAGGGAAGAAGAGAAAGTAGCGACGGCGGCTGCTGCTGCCGCGTTCTTTTTTTTGGAGGGGTGGTTTTTTGGACACGGAATGGGGGGAGGGATCGCTCGGGCCAGACGGCGGAGGGAAGAAGAGAAAGTAGCGACGGCGGCGGCTGTTGCTGCGGTTCTTTTTTTTTTTTTTTTTTTTTTTTGGACAAGGGAACGGAGGCAGGGTGAAGATAATGGGACGAGGGAGTTAGGCTGTCCTGGAGGGTCTTTTTAAAAAGAGTAGTGCTACCGGTACACCCCTTAAAGGGGTGTAGATCGTACACCCTGTAAACGGACGGCTTGGATTAAAATGCAATTTAAGGAGGTGATATTTTCACTCCAATTTTACAGATAATACTCTTTCACTACTTTCCCATTGTACAGTACCGGTACATTATGTACCGGTACCGGTACATAATGTAATGTACCGGTACATAATGTAATGTACCGGTACCGATACATTATGTACCGGTACACAAGTATTCTTTATTTATTTATTTTTTTTTAAATAAAATTATGAATAAAAATTTAAAAAAATTAGAATTTTAATTAAAAAATTAAATTTAAATTTAAAAATAAAATTTGCACAAAATTAAATTAAAATTTTTCCACAAAGTTAAAATTTAAATTATACTAGTGCCAAGAATGTCCCATGAGAGGAAGACATGATCCGAAAATTAAATATACATTTTTATAATTTAATAATTATAAAAGATATTTCAATTTATAATATTTAAATTTTAAAAATATTTAATTTTATTCCAGTTTATATTGGTTTACTTTATTTTATAATAAATTTTGAATATATTTATATAATATATAATATTTATATATTCAATATTAATATTATATATTTTTAAAAGAGAGAAAGTGGGTGTGAGAGAGAGAGAGAGCGGGTGTGAGAGAGCGGGTGTGAGAATAGATGGCTGGGATTTTTACTTTCAATCCCAGCCATCCCTGTTAGGGGTGTATGATATACACCCCTAACAGGAGTGTACCAATAGCATTTTCCTTTTAAAAAACTAATTAGAAAAATTTTAAAATTTACAAACTAATCTTCTAAAAAAAAAATTTATAAAATTAAATCTATTTTTGCCAACTCGGCGCTACGTCAGGTGGACCAACTGAAGACGATCTTCAATATTTTTGCTGAAAACGGTGAATCATGATTCACCGTCTTCACAAAAACCTTCTGAAAACAGTGAATGATTCACCGCCGTGAATGATTCACCGCCTTCTGTATATATGGTGAAGGTGGTGAATAGTTTACCGCCTTCAGTATACATACTGAAGGTGGTGAATCATTAACCGTCATCAGCGCATTCTCCGGAACTTAGTCATATTTCGCTTTCGCCTAAGCTAATTTCTTTTGAAAAATGGTTGTGTAGTTTTTGTCTTAAAGACGCTGAATCGTTCAGCGTCTTTAATACAATGAAGAATACGCTGAATAATTCAACGCCTTTAACATTGCACTAAAGGCGCTGAACGGTTCAGCGCCTTTAGCATTGCACTAAAGGCGCTGAATCGTAAAGGCGCTGAACGATTCAGCGCGTTTAGCATAAATGCTAAAGGCATAAATGCTAAAGGCGCTGAATGGTTCAGCGCCTTTAGCCACAGTAGTCATCGACATTTTTTTCCAAGTCAAAAAAATTAAATTTTGTACAACAAGTTTCAGAACATTCAAATTTTTAGCTAAAAATATAACAAGCTTCACAACATTCAGATTTTGAGTTAAAACATTCAGAAATTATGTATAACAAGTTTCACAACATTCAGAAATTACAGTTGAGTAACAACTAAAAATCAAGATCTCAAAAATTTCAATAATATAACCTCAAATTCAAAATTGATCTAAAACTCAATTTTGAGCACGTCCTCTCCCTTGACGTCCTCGGCCACGCCCGCGTCCTCGTCCACGCCCACGCCCACGAGGAACAGCAAGCTCGATAATCGGTATATCATCAAGATACTCAACGGCTGCCAATTGATCGAGCTCCTCGATAATACCACCCTCATCATGCTCAACAATATGCTGGATCTCCTATGGCGATGATGACAAGGAACGATGTGATGACCTGGATCTCTACGAAGGTCTTACGGTGTGAATTGTGGCTTCTGAAGGCCTATAATGTGTCTTGTAGATGGTTGTGCGCAAATCGGACCTCAAGATCGGACCTAGCGCGAAATTTGGATTAAGAATACCTGTCCGGATGCCTTCGACAAATTTTAGAAGTGGAATTTGGCAAAACGGACATCGGATTTGGACTCAGCGCGCGAAAACGATAAAAATGAACTATTTACTTGTATATTTTCGGAGCCCGAATGCCAAAACACGGATTTCGAGCCATTTGTTACTGTTCCGACAGACAAGGGTAGCACCGGCGGCGGCGGAGCGCGGCGGCGCAGGAGCGGGCAGGCGCGTGCGCAGCGACGGGCAGGCCAGTCCACGGGACTCGGCGTGCACTGGGACCAACCAGCGGAGCAGCGTGACACGTGGCGCGCGCGGATTGGGCGGTCAACGCACGCGCGACAGCGCGTCGGGCGCGGCACACCGTGGACCCCGCCAGGCCACGTGTCGCCTGCTCATTGGCGGGCGCAGCGACTCGGCTGCCCCGCCGTGAACCGCGGACCACGGTTTCCGCCGTGGACCGCGCAGCCAAGCGGCGCGCCGTGATTGGCTGGCGTGCGGGGCGCGAAGTGTGCCACGTGGAGCGCTGATAGAGATTCGGGCGCACACAGTAATGGGCCGGGCCGGATTCGGGCGCCCGAACCCTGCGCCCGAATCCGGTTTCTTTTTTTGGTGGGCTTGGGCTATAAATAGCCCATTGGTGTTCTCTTTTGAGGGCTTTTCCCGAGCCCTCTTCGGCCCATTTTCGACAGGAGTCTCTACCTTCGAGTTTTCTTCGACATTTGGGATCCCGGAGATTTTTGGAAGGCGTTTCATTTGCGTTCTCCTCGACATCGCGAGCTTCGACGCGCCTTAGATACCGAGCTTTTTCGTCGACGCTTCTTCCGCAAGCTCCCCTGGGCTAACGGGAGGGAGTTTTTGGCCGATTTTTGCAGCATCGGTTCCGCGAGAGGTAGATCTTCATTTTCCATGTTTACCGCTCCTCTCAGTTTTGGGTTTTTATTGGGGTATTCGGAGCATCTTTGAACCCCTTTCTTGCTGCTAGATTTCCTGGATAGCAAAGCTTGTCGGATTTTTATCTCTACACTCAGTTATCGGATTTCATCCTATGAGGACTCGATCGACATCTTCGCTTCGCGAGGATCGCAGCCATATTTTTATTGGAATTTTTAAAGCTCATCTCGCAGGTGATATTTCACTGTTTCTCGGACAGATGTGCGACAGCGATGTCTTTTTACTAATTTTGGACTTACCGCAGTGTTTGGCTCATATCTCGGTGACCGGGAGGACTTTTTGAGTGATTTTTGGTGCGTTGGAATCGTGGAAACTTGAGGATTATCCGCGTTCAGTTTGGACCTTTGGATCGATGCGCACTTTCTGGTGAGTTGAGTCGTCTCCAAAACCGGTGGACGGTTCTCTAATTCTATTGAATAGAATTGCATGCATGATTGCGAGAGAGTTAGGAAGCATGTTAGAGTGAGAGATGATACTTTCTTGTGTTGTTACTGAGTTCATGTCGACTAATGCTTCCTATTTGTATTAACAAATGTTATTATTGAAACTTGACCTAACACCCTGTCATATGATGTATGTTCAACCAGACTAGTAGAAAACTCTCACTTGGGCTAGGTTTACTTATGCTTTAGACATCCACACTTTACATTCTATCCCTGGACATAGTGTTTTCCTCACCCGGGTAGTGGGCTGAGTGGTCGGGATTTCTCTTAGTGTAGGATGCATGTTGCACTCGTGCTTGGGGGCCGAGTGGAGTCTGGTAGATGTAGCTAGTCTTGTACCAGTGGCGGGAGCCGTTTGGGTAAACGGTGGTCCCGGGTTGTCGAGTTCTTCGATTTGTTTGTCGCCACTGTGTTCGTGGCAGTGGTGTACCAGTGATAGTGGGATCTTGAATCCAGAATCTTTTTGGACACACATGATTTCAGTAAACCAATATTTTTCTTCCAAATGTCGAAGGGTCGCCGGAGTCTGTTCTTGTCTGATTGGGCGAAGGCATTAGCCCTTCGGGGTTTGGGAATAAAACTTGTTTTCTAACTGATTTTCCTAAAATAGCTAAAATTCATTAAAATTGGTTTCCTTAAATCAAGATGGTTTTACAAAAGGAACTACTTTTAGTCCTCACCCCATGTGGGTTCGAGTGAAAATGGTTTTCAGTAATAAATATAACATTTTTCTGTAAACTTTCTCACCCGAGAGGGTTCGAGTGATCTGGATTCTAAGGGCTATCTTTTTCTTTGGGTCGAGAACAACGAGAGGCTATGTCTAGAGCCTGTTCTTGTTTGATTTGGGTTATAGGTTCTAGTCTTTCGGGGTTTTCGGACCCTTCATTGTTGTCGGCTGTGGAGTCTACCCTATTAGTGAGTTTGCATGTTGGGTTGATGTCCTATTTGGGGAGCCGTTGGGTTGACGGCGGTCCCGGCTGTCGAGTATTTCCAACCAGTGAGTTAGAGATGTGATTTGAGTACTGTCGATCTTGTTGATCGTGGATTTGGATTATAGCCTGCATGAGCCATATTGAGCTCGATAGAGATGCGCAGATACTTTTCTCAGTGGGGCCGCGCCCCTCGAGTGCCACTCCGGAGTAGAGCCTGTTACTTTACTATCGCGACTTGTTAACGCCTTCCCTCTGGCTAGGCCTTTTTTAGGTAGTCACGAACGCCCTACGTAAGTCCAGTCCCTCGTGGATATAATGGCAGTAGGTGGGCACAGGTTTGACTGGACCCCATGTGGCAGTCACTATGATTGGGTTGATTCAGTATATTGGGTTAGAGTCGATGTATCATTTTCATCTGTATCACCCTTTGAACATTGTAGATAAATGCATGATAGCTGTAGATTTCTTTCCAGCTTATCTTTACATTATTACAGTTTTCCTGTTACCTTATGCCTCTAGTAGACTTAGTGGGCAGACCGTCGGGCTTGGTGGCGGTACCCACTGAGAACTACGTGACGGTGTAGTTCTCACACTCGCTGTGGTGACAGGTTTTTCCGAGGTAGCTGTTCCTGTCACTCCCCGAGTTCGAAAAATAGCGTTTAAATTTTTTTTTTTTTTTTCAAATCAGAGTTTAAAACCAGCCAGAGCGCGACAGACCGCCACATATATAGAAAATTCTCAATCCCCATTGGATTGAGCCTTTTCTATACATGCTCGGCTCAACAATGGCAAACCACATCAGAGTAGACTAAACTACCAAAACAGATACAACTATTACATCATATTACAACTTGAATTACAAATTAAATAAACTGATAAATATAATCAACGGCTGTCAGGGTCAACTCTATCGCGTCATCTCACCATCACGTCCCGACATCCCAGCACCCGACCGACCTGAAAAATGGTCACCCAGGGGGTGTGAGATACATCGACAGTGTATCCCAGTGGGCACGACGAGCCGAGAAATAGCAGATCGTACCTACTGGCATACAATACTAGAGGATAGTAGAAATCACGACATTAAACATAATCAAGAGGCGGATAATTAATCAATATGGAAAGCAGATATAGATTTCAACAAGAGTATACTGAAATAAATACTGAAAGGAACTGAACCATCATAATAGAAAAGCATGCTGAATAGGCACTATGCATCAATAACTGAAACAACAATTTACCCAATCATAGCCACCATATTGGTCAACAAGACCTCAGGGAAAACTCGCCGAACCTGGCACCAACCTGGCTGACATACTTCGGCACCCTCGGGCACTAACCTGGGGGTCAACACTTCGGCACCCTTGGGCACTAACCTGGGAGTCAACACTCCGGCACCCTTGGGCACTAACCTGGGAGTCACGGGTCGTATACCAGACCACTTTACCGGTAAAGAACATCCACACGGGTAGCTACTCCGCTGATGTTCGTGAAGTACAGCAGTGCGGGCGATCAATCATGCGAATGCTCAAGCTCACGGTCCACAGACCGGGTAATCGGCAACAAGCCAGGAAAATCCCAACAGGGATGCAATGCAGAATAGCCAACTGAATCTCAACTCATGGTAATCGGCAACAAGCCGGGAAAATCCCAACAGGGATGCAATGCAGAATAGCCAACTGAATCTCAACTCATGGTAATCGGCAACAAGCCGGGAAAATCCCAACAGGGATGCAATGCAGAATAGCCAACTGAATCTCAACTCATGTGCAGAATATAATCAACAACTACTATAACATGGATCAGGATATACTGATAATCAATAAGGTGTGCAAACTAGCTAATGACCAAGCAGGCATGGCAATGTCCAGAATAATATCATAATCACTGGAAGCAACTAAGATCAATCATGCAAGGCATCATATAATCAGATAACTGATAAGGATCATAAATCAGGCATATAGCAGTATAAAATTGATCAAAAGAAAGGTAGGCTCAAATATACGTCTAGGCTACAAGAACAGGGGTCCAACCAGTACTATACCCCAGAGGGCCGAACTGATAAAGCCCGGACCGAAGATAAACCCACCTGTCGTTTGCAGGCGACTGAGTACACCGACGGTATGCTCGAAGGCTAGAGCCGAACCGTGCCAACCTGAATCATGAACACTGATCAGGAAAACTCACACACTCAATCAACTGACTCTCTAATCCACTAAATCTGGATCTTTTCCAGATTTACGCGACTTGCCGGAAATCCGCCGTTCGGCCCACTTTGGCCCGAACAACATCTTCAGATTTCCAAAATCTGACGAAACCTGACGTGCAGCCTCGGGACACTAAAACACTAATATCTGTCAGTTAACATTGCTAAACTCAACCTTTTATTCAAACGTTGGTATAATTACCAAAATGCCCCTCCCGAAAATTTCATTTGAATTTCCGGGAGACACGGGCTTTGACCCTTTGCCGCTGGCTCAACCAGATTCTACTGGGACTCAACAGACAGCTAGGCGGAACCGCCGCAATTTTCCGAATTACGCGATTGCCACCGGGGCGCCGTTAAACCGACGATTTTGTCGATTTACAGACCGATAACCAATTTTCGCTCAACGAGAGCCAACGGATCACTAGAAAAAAGCTTAGAGATTATATACACATTGTCCGAGACAGCACGTGAGGCTATAATTGCGTTTTGACCCCTAGGGTTTCCAGAAATCACACTCTTATAACAATTTGAGAGTCGTTTCCGCTTGTTCTAACTATTGGAGCGTCATTTTAACGAACCGTCACCTCCAGTAGGTGACCCTCGACTTACTAGACACCGTGCTCACCATTTTCCAGCAGCACAGATCCCGAGAAAAACTTCGGGCCATGACTTTCTTGCTAACATAGGCTAAATCACACTATTTTGCATTTTTAATTTTTCTACGCGACCAAACCCACTTTTAAGGTGAGCATCGCGTTCAGTGACCCCAAAATAGCCAAAAGCTCACTGCCGCGAAGTCGCAATATGCCCCAAAACAGACCCATGGCCAACCAACCAACCTAGAGCTTCAACTTGCTCCAACTTGCAATTTAATTGTGCAAATTCCAAACAAATTTGAGCATTCATCTCTGGGCAGCACAAAGACTCCAGGGCTTGCTATTGCGCAGCCCAGAGGTAGCAAAACCAAAAGATCCAAACTACCAGTTCTCTAATGGTCGCAACAAGCTCCACACACAAAACCACACAGACAACGTTTGATCTATAGTGAGCATCAAGCTCAGGGGAGTGTGTGGAGAAAACTTTATATTGGTTGGATGCTCAGATTTTGAACTTGAGCTCTTTGTGGCATTTCATCAAACACATGGTGGGCACAACTTATATAACTTGTAAACTTTACCATCTAAACATTATTTATGCAAAAACTGGAACCTGGGAGCTTCCTACTCGTATGGTAAGACTCTGTGAGGTTGGAGGAGCATTTCCCTACAACCTGGACCATCCAGCACACTCGGGTGGTCGAAAAGTAGGAAAAAGATGATGAGAAAGATAAAGTCCATGAACCCAAAAATGGCACTTTGCTATTTCTAGGCTCTGTGCCTCTCACAACAGCACCATAAGGTGCCTTTCATCCCTGCAAACCCATCCAGACCCATGCCCAGCGACAGGACACGGCGGCAGCGGAGCAAGCTCGGTCAAGCTTGGACTTCAACATTGGCAACTTGTAACGAGGGACTTTGAGGTGCAGAGGACAGCACCAATAGCTTCCTATGATCAATTTAAGATGGTCTGGGCAAGCCTTGACCGACGGCAGCCTGCGCATGGCTGGCCGCCACTGTTGGGCTCGAGCTCGGGCCAACAATGGTGGGTCTCACCTGGGGCTGCATGGATGCCATTCAAAGGCATGGTTGCACTCCTCTCACTCCCAGAAAGCTTCTCGGACAAGTGGCCGGCGGTGGGGAGCGATGCTAGCGCCGGAGCAAAGAGCTAGGCCGAAGCACAATAACCCGAAAACTAGGGATTCGATCTGCGACGCGCTCACTCGACCAAACTCCCTCAAATTTTGTGGAGATGATCTACAGATCCTACAGTCCAAACCCACCATTTTGGTTCGGCGTTTGGGCCAGCCGTTGCGACGCACGGCCGCGACGGAGCTTTCTAGGGTTTCGACGGAGATATTTCTCCCGCCGGCAACCGGAACCATCCCGAGGGCTAGGACTTGACAGGGAGCATCTAACAACTCTACAGAGTCGACTTCTAAGGGTCTTGGGTGCTACAAACCAAAAGAAAAGAGGAGCCTACCTCGCCGGAGTTGGAGAAGATAGGGAAGAAGGCGGTTTTCCTCTTCGCGTTGCGCAGCCTCCCAGCTGCCTCAGCCTTGATCTCCTAGCACAGGAGAAACCTCTAGAGACTTCAGGGAGCAAGCTTGAGGAAATTGGAGCAACCCTTCTCTCCTTCTCACCCCAAGCTCGGATCCTCTCTCCAATGGTGCGGCTCTTGGCGACTCAGAGATAGTGGGGAAAGCGGTTTGCCTCGCTTCAATGCACCACAGGCTCTAAAGAAACCCAAAGATGCCTATAAGCCCCCCCACGGGGAACCCAAAAGACCCCAAGCCAAAAATATCTAAAATTGCAACAAAATGCCCTTTGATCCCTACACAACAAACCCTAAGCCCTTAGGTCCCCATTGTAGGTTCAAAATGCTGTAAGGACCTTCACCAATAAGCCCCAAATAATTTGGTCCATAAAACATTTAAGTTTTTGCAAAAATACTTAGTTTTTCGACGCTTTTCATGCATTTCGAGACGAACGGGTCGTCAAAATGAAAAACGGACTTCGCCTCGACGTCCAGCTCAACGAAACCCTTCAAGTAGCATATTCGCTTTCTTGATTTGGTGCTCGTATGAAATCTTGGGCCATAATAAACAGTGTATTTCACTGTATCGCACGCACTTTGATGCATTTGGGTCGCCAAACACGAATTCTGTCAGTGCCATTGTGTTCAGAACGTCGAAAATAGCTAGAAACGACTACTCATACTCCTATGTTTGAATCTCAGACAGTGAATCGGTCAACAACCGATCAAGAGGGAACCGGAAAATAGGGTTACTATTCATTCACTATTCCCACTTAAGTTGTGGGCCCCGTTTTTCACCGCTGATTTACGGAAGATCCGACCGTCGGATTGAAAACATTTGAATATCAATCTTTTATGTTTCGACGAGACGGTCGCACTGGTCATCTCGTATTTTCGAGATCAGGCTCCGATCAAAAGTCGATCTTCTAGGGTTCAACTTCCACTATAAATTACCCATTTAAATAATCCATAAAATTATTTAAACCTAAATTTTGGGTTCCAAAAATCATATTTACTACAGTTCCGGCTTCCGTTCGAGTGGAGACAGCAGTTCGAGGTGAGGGAGTCGCGAGCTAGTTCCCTACCCGTCCTTGGAGTATAGTGGTATCCTTTTTGGAGCTTTGTAGTACAGTCTGCTGGATTCTAGTAGTTAGTTACTTTTGAGAGTTTTATTTTGAGAGACTTATGTATTGTGAGGTTCAGATCTATACTATTTGGAGTTGTATTATCTTATTTCAGTAGTATACTTTTCAGCTCTGATATCTGTATAGTTGTAGTATTATCTTTTGCAGGTTAGACGTTTCGTCCATACGGGGTTTTCCGTATGGATGGCGGATCTGTTGGCGGGCTCGGGTAGCAGTTTCGACCCTGGGGCGTGACAAACGACGACGTAAATATGTCGAAACAAAAGATGTCCGTGATACAGGAGGCATGAGCAACTCTGAAGTCAAAAGAAATGTCGTAGGGGCCTGGATAGTAGAAGATGGAGATCGTGGCACCTGAAAGGGCGTAAATAGTTAGTTAATTTGAATTAGAATACTTAATTTGAAATTTCTGTTGATATAAAGATATCTGATGACTCGAGGACGATGCGTGAGCATAATCTCCTCGTCCCTCTAAAACTCTGACAGTAGGTAGCATTGGTACATTTTGCAGTACCATATGAATATTCTCACGCATATCTGCCAGAGTCCCGAATGTGATCGCAGGCGACGGTCGATCATGCAATAACTGGCCTATAATAGTATCCATCTGTCGTAGACTCGTAGTGTGTCGGCCTACATTTTAATTTACAAATTAAATTTATATTAAATATATAAAACATGTTAAATTTATATATAAAAATTATTATATCAGTGTCCTCTTAATATGCCCACGAGGATGAAAAGTCACCGGAGGACGCTGTACTGGACGATATATCAATTTCCTCGTAATCGTCCAGTACCATTGCATGTATATGGATGTTACCTGCAGTGGGTCCTCACCAGCAGCCGGGAGCTGATCAACAATGTGATCTAACCTCTCAGACCACCTCTTAATGTGTGTAGCGTGAAATGCAATTCAATCCTCATCTGGACGCCCACGTGATGTCACACATCGGATGGACTCCACATTGAGAGGTATATGCTGGAGAAGATCGAACTGCTGCAGGACTCTGTCTGGTACATGCATCTCTACAATGTGAAAGTAGATGATGACTGTTCTTGAACGCCAGACTTGCGAGTCCTGTACACAGAAGTCTGGTAATGCGGCTAAAATCTCATCTGTGTACGGCATGTTACGGCTTTTTGGTATTGGCATATTTTGTGAGTCAAGTCAGTGAGTTGAGTCAGAGTCTTAAAGGGATCAAATTGTCAATCAGCAATCAAAGACTTAGAGAAGATTCAACAAGAGCTCAAGTTGACACCCAGTGTCTTGAGTCTTGAAGATTGAAGTTGAAGAATTGTGGATCAGTTACATCAATCTCAAGAAGAAAGTATTCAAGAGGATCAGGTATGTTTAACTAAATAATTGTGGTGATCCGAATACTTTCTTATAGTGTAGAAACACTTGGATGAACTTTTAATTGCATAATAATCAAAAACTGGTGTTCGGACTTGTTCAGGATCCGGATCAGAGCCAACGATCCGGATCCCGAAGGTTGTTGCTTCATACAAGACTTCGATCCGGATCCATGCAATTTCCGATCCGGATCCCGAATGTTTAGTTTTCTGATTTGTATGAACGATCCGGATCGGGCAATGCGATCCGGATCCCGAACCATGGTATTTCTGGAATCGTCAATCTCGTTACGACGATCCGGATCGCAGTAAATCCGATCCGGATCGCCGTCCTGAAAATTTCCAGATAAGGTAAGTTTTTGATTCTTATCTCTTTCCAAAGGTTTCTAAACTATAAATAGACACTTAGGGTTTCTCAAAAACGTGGGAGCTACGGCCGATCATTTTATAAAACTCTTGAGAGCAACCCTAGAGGCTAGGTTTTTATCGTTCTTCTTTATAGCCTCTTTTAGGTCAATTCGATGGTTCCTTCAAGAACATATCTTTGGTCGAATTGATCTAATCTTTGCTTAGAGATTTCTTCTACGGTTCTTCATTGATAATCTAAGCAAAGGATCACCATCGAAGTCAATATTCTTATCGACTGAGTTTGCGTCGTGGATTCGACGTGGCATCGTGGATTCGGTGTGCTAAAGGCGTTTCGTGGATTCGAAGCGTACGTTCGTGGATTCGAACGTGAGCAGTGGACGGGCAAAACGGTGGAGCGCGAGGTCCAAGAAATTGAAGGAGGGGTTAAATCCGTGGAGACGGTAATCACCTTGTTATTCTTCTTTTCTTAGGGATTGTTATTGCGTGGATATCCAACCGGTCAGCGCGAGGTCCGAAGAAGCTGAAGGAGGGGTTGAGTCCGTGGAGTCGGTAATCACCTTGTTATTCTTCTATTCTTAGTGGATTGTTATTGCGTGTTGGTCCCGTGGTTTTTCTCCTGGATTGGAGTTTCCACGTATATCTCGGTGTGCTGTTTTTATTTTCCGCATTGGTTTTTATTTTGCACTGAGATTGAGTTTTTAAGTATTACACCTATTCACCCCCCCTCTAGTTGTTTGATAGTACCTATTTAGATCCTTTGGGATCCATAATAACTCAACAATTGGTATCAGAGAGGGTTTTAGGTTTATCTATCATGTTGGGTGAAAGTGGTAATATTTATAGACCTCCTCTTTTTGATGGGACTAATTATGCTTATTGGAAAGTGCGGATGAGAGCTTTTCTCATCGCAATTGATGAGCGGGTATGGCAATCCGTGGAATGCGGTTGGGTGCATCCTGTTGAGGAAGTAGGAAATTCTACTACCCCAAAACCTCGCTCTAGATGGTCCAAAGAGGAATTTGAAAGATCTTCTTACAATGGGAAAGGTATGAACGCTTTATTTAACTCTCTTTCCTCGACTGAATTTACAAGAATTTCCGCGTGTGAAACCGCGAAGGAAATTTGGGATATTCTCAAAATTACACATGAGGGTACTAATCTTGTAAAAATTCAAAAGCTCCAGATGCTTACAAGTCAATTTGACTCTATTCATATGGAAGAGCATGAATTGTTTACAGATTATTACACTAGACTTCAAGATGTAATTAATACATGTGCTAATCTAGGAGAAAAGATCCCGGAGTCGAAAATTGTAAGAAAGATACTTCGGACTCTTCCGGAACGGTTTAGGGCAAAGGTTACCGCCATTGAAACCGTTAGTCATCCGGATGAGATGAGTGTTGAGGAATTAGTAGGTGCTTTGCAAACTTATGAATTGACTTTTCCTACTAATCAAGTTTCTTCCAAGTCTTCTTCTAAGCTTACAGGTATTGCATTCAAATCCACAAAGAAAGAAGATAGCGAATCGAGTTCCGACGATGAAATCTCTTTTGCCGATTTTGAAGAACAATTGGCGCGGATCACAAAGAAATTTCGTCGGAAATTTTGGAAGAATCGAACCGATGGATCTTCATCCACGAAACCATCTAAAGGATCATCGGGTTCTAAATCCTCTAACCTCAAATTCCTTGCAAAACCTTCTAAGGAAAAAGATGAATTCGAAGGGGAAATCCGATGTTATAGATGTAAAGGCTACGGCCATATTTCAACGGATTGTCCTACTCCGAAATTATATAAAAAGAAGGCTTTGCAAGCGAAAACTTGGGACGATTCTACTTCTAATGAATCGACCTCAAGTAAAGAGGAAAATGCCATTGCTTTTCATGCCTCTCAAATTCCCTCCTCTAATTTGTGTTTATCATCTTTAGTCACTGACTCTACTCCTTTGATTTTGCATGAAACATCAACATCCGGCGGAGAGTCATCATGTGAGGGGGAGTCGGACGAAGAAGAACTCGTTGAGGCATATGAACAACTTCTTATGGAATCTAAGAAGATGGCCAAGCTTATCAAGAAGTTGAGGAAGCAACGACTTGAAGATCAAGACGAGAATCATGCTTTAAAGATAAAACTTCATGATCTCGAGGAGGAACAAGGACGTTTATTGGATAATAATAAAATCCTCCAAGAAAAGCTAAACCAATCGGAGACAAACGCTAAATCATCTATGAACAAGATTGGTTTTCTAGAAAAACAGTTTGAGGAGATTCATGTCACCAACCAAGTATTGACCAAGCAAGTTCATGAACTCAAATCCGACATACTAAGGTTTTCAACTGTTTCCAAGAAATTTGATTGTATATCCGGATTAGGTCAAGCAAGCAAGGTTGGTTTGAGATTTAAAAAGGATCAAACTGTGCATGCTTCAAGTTCCACATTCAAATTGAAAGGAAGAACTTGTCACCTATGTGGACTTGAAGGACATTTGGTGAAGAATTGCCCGAAAAAGAGAAAGAAGAGTCCTTCGGCAACTTCATCTACAGAGCGAACTCAACGGAATCAAAAGACACATCAAGTCAAAGGAGTTCACTCAACCCACCAAAGGTCCGAGCCACAACATCAATCATTCAAGTGGATCACTGCGAGGCAAAGACCTAAGGTGGACCAACAGTCAAAGCGGACAACCCCCGGCCACAACGAATCAAGACAACCCAAAATCCAGCGATTTTGGATTCGGAAAGGTGATATCTTTCCTTGTCTTAAGTTCTAAATAGCTTATGACTGTATGTAATGCTTTGATTGGTTTTCCCTTCATATTTTTCTTAATCTTTGCATTACATGTTTTTCAATGCTCTTCATTTTTATACTTTGTTTTTGAACAAAAGGGTTTTTACTGAACAAGTGCATTGAATAAAAAAAGGGCTTCACTTTTATTCACTCCAAATTAATTTTATTTGGATTATCAACTTTACTCCTTAATCATAATCTTGAAGATACTTCATTATAGGAGTTTTTGATATTATAAGCATCAAATTTTAGAAATCATGTGTGATCTTTAGATGCTTAATCTATTTCGGTTGTGTGAATTCATTGTGATAAACGTGAGACAACCGATAGGCTAAAATTTGGGATTTAATTCTTTCACGTAAGAGATTATTTTCTTACAAGGGTAATAAAATGAATTGCATAAGATGTGGAAAGAGTTACATCCGAAAGGAGTGTGAAAACTACCACCACATGTTGGAAAGAGCTGCCACCCCGGTCGTCCGGTTTGTGTGTGAAGCTACCACATGTTATGGATGCTTGATAGTATTTTATGAGAAAATCTTTAGTTGAAGCATTTGGAGATTTATATGCAAAACTCTTATATTCTGAACAATCTCCTGGTTGGTATAAGGTGGGATAGTTGAAAGATGCTCAAAGAGCCACCCTTAGGTATTTTAGTGCTTATCTCAATTTGAAAGGGTAGAATTCAAGATTGATGTCGTTTGGAAATCTCCGTATGTCATCTTTGTAAATCCGTTACATCTTGATAGACTTTGGATCTCAAGATTATTTTTGATGACTTGTGTTTGATGAATATAACATGAAAAACGGTTTATAATGTTTTACCTTTATTTTTCATGATTTTGGAGTAAATCCTTTTAATTTTGTGAAATTAATTGGATTGAATGACATCTGTGTGAATTCACTGTTTAAAGCACTTAAATTGATTTCTTGATGGAATACAAATCGGTATTTGAAAAGATTCTAAAATCTGGATTTGTTTCAAGAAATTATTTAATTTTTGCTTTCTGGTACCGGTACGCAATCTGCATTTTTGTTATATATACCAGAACTGAGTTTTTATCTCTCTTTCTCCATGAACTAATTTTGTTAGTAATTTCCTTTTGTCTAGTATGTTCACTGTTTGACAATTTGTGACAAAAAGGGGGAGAAGAGAAATGACGGAGATGAGATCATCAAGAGAGGACAAACGAAACGAAAATGGAAAAATGGGGGAGAACGGAAAATGATGATCGTACCACAAAGGGGGAGAACATAGATGCTCAAGAACATGGAGAACATGTTAGAGATGCTCAAGATAGGGGGAGACAAAGAAAGGTTGAAAGAGCTGGGAAAAACAAAAGAACCAAAAGGATGAATCAAATGTAGGATTTTAATTTCTAACGACTGACGTTTGATTTTGTTTGGAGTTTTGTTTTGCAGGAATTACATCACTTTAAGACTCCAAGTCCTAAGTCATAGAGTATGTTCTAGGACTGTTTGGTTCAAATGTAATTTTGTATTTATTGGATCTTTCACGCAAAGAAAATCAATGTTTTGGTGATAACATTGAATTTCGATTTTTGGTTTAAGATAAGTGACTTGAGCGCTTTTATGTATTTTTGGGTTTTGTCACGAAATTGCCAAAGGGGGAGATTGTTACGGCTTTTTGGTATTGGCATATTTCGTGAGTCAAGTCAGTGAGTTGAGTCAGAGTCTTAAAGGGATCAAATTGTCAATCAGCAATCAAAGACTTAGAGAAGATTCAACAAGAGCTCAAGTTGACACCCAGTGTCTTGAGTCTTGAAGATTGAAGTTGAAGAATTGTGGATCAGTTACATCAATCTCAAGAAGAAAGTATTCAAGAGGATCAGGTATGTTTAACTAAATAATTGTGGTGATCCGAATACTTTCTTATAGTGTAGAAACACTTGGATGAACTTTTAATTGCATAATAATCAAAAACTGGTGTTCGGACTTGTTCAGGATCCGGATCAGAGCCAACGATCCGGATCCCGAAGGTTGTTGCTTCATACAAGACTTCGATCCGGATCCATGCAATTTCCGATCCGGATCCCGAATGTTTAGTTTTCTGATTTGTATGAACGATCCGGATCGGGCAATGCGATCCGGATCCCGAACCATGGTATTTCTGGAATCGTCAATCTCGTTACGACGATCCGGATCGCAGTAAATCCGATCCGGATCGCCGTCCTGAAAATTTCCAGATAAGGTAAGTTTTTGATTCTTATCTCTTTCCAAAGGTTTCTAAACTATAAATAGACACTTAGGGTTTCTCAAAAACGTGGGAGCTACGGCCGATCATTTTATAAAACTCTTGAGAGCAACCCTAGAGGCTAGGTTTTTATCGTTCTTCTTTATAGCCTCTTTTAGGTCAATTCGATGGTTCCTTCAAGAACATATCTTTGGTCGAATTGATCTAATCTTTGCTTAGAGATTTCTTCTACGGTTCTTCATTGATAATCTAAGCAAAGGATCACCATCGAAGTCAATATTCTTATCGACTGAGTTTGCGTCGTGGATTCGACGTGGCATCGTGGATTCGGTGTGCTAAAGGCGTTTCGTGGATTCGAAGCGTACGTTCGTGGATTCGAACGTGAGCAGTGGACGGGCAAAACGGTGGAGCGCGAGGTCCAAGAAATTGAAGGAGGGGTTAAATCCGTGGAGACGGTAATCACCTTGTTATTCTTCTTTTCTTAGGGATTGTTATTGCGTGGATATCCAACCGGTCAGCGCGAGGTCCGAAGAAGCTGAAGGAGGGGTTGAGTCCGTGGAGTCGGTAATCACCTTGTTATTCTTCTATTCTTAGTGGATTGTTATTGCGTGTTGGTCCCGTGGTTTTTCTCCTGGATTGGAGTTTCCACGTATATCTCGGTGTGCTGTTTTTATTTTCCGCATTGGTTTTTATTTTGCACTGAGATTGAGTTTTTAAGTATTACACCTATTCACCCCCCCTCTAGTTGTTTGATAGTACCTATTTAGATCCTTTGGGATTAATAACTCAACACGGCATCCATATAACCTATTAATAACACAAAATGATCAGTTAGTATAAAAATGTTCAGAAAAAATATATTTAAAGTATTGAATAAAATATCTACATATCTGTGTCTCTCTCTGTTGATCCAACTCATCTCTATAAAACTCAATGTCAGGGGTCCTAACATTGGCTCCAAAGCGTAGTCCTCCAGCGTTGACCCATCTAGATTATAAAATACATATATTAGTTGTAATTACATTTGAAATACAAAAATCTACTATATCAAATAAATGTCTTACCGGCAACCCAGAGGGAGATCTACTATATCGAGTATCGCTAGGACACCTGTAGGTCGGCCGATATGAATGTTGTCCCATGCCCAAATCTATATATTAACACCAACGGCTTAATATAATAAATAAAATATTAAATATCAATATATTAACATAATACTGAAATCAAAATATTAGATATTATACCTGTAATAGGGTCACAAAACTACTACACTCGGCCTTCCCGTTCAACGAGGCAGTGTCACGCCCCGGGGTCGAAACTCCGACCCGGGCCCGCCAACAGATCCGCCGCCCATACGGGAAGCCCCGTATAGACGAAGTGTCTAACCTGCAAAAAGAAGGATACTATAGCTATACAGATATCAGAGCTGAAAAGTAAACTACTGAAATAAAAAATAATACAATTGTCAAAAAGTACAAGTCCGAACCTCACTATATAAGTCTCTCAAAATAAAACTCTCAAAAGTAACTAACTACTAAAATCCAGCAGACTGTACTACTAAGCTCCAAAAAGGGGTACCGCTATACTCCAAGGACGAGTAGGGAACTAGCTCGCGACTCCCTCACATCGATCAGCAACAAAAAGATCAGCAACTGGAGCAGCAGGAACTGGAGAAAGGGTCCCTGGGGAAAGATACCACAATGGGTGTGAGAACTATATCCCACAGTAGTTCTCAGTGGGTACCGCTATCAAGCCCGACGGTCTGCCCACTAAGTCTACTAGAGGCATAAGATAACAGAAAAACTGTAATAATGAAAAGATAAGCTGGAAAGAGTCTACAGCTATCATGCCTCTATCTACAATGCTCAAAGGGTGATACAGATGAAAAATGATGCATCGACTCTAACCCAAGTACTCAATCAACCCAATCACAGTGACTGCCACATAGGGTCCAGTCAAACCTGTGCCCACCTACTGCCATTACATCCACGGAGGACTGGACTTACGTAGGGCATCCGTGACTGCCAAAACTGGCCCAGCCAGAGGAACTGCGTCGACAAGTCGCGATAGCAAAGTAATAGGCCCAGCTCCGGAGCGGCACTCGAGAGGCGCGACCCCACCAAGGAAAGTATCCACGCATCTCTGTCGAGCTCAATATGGCTCATGCAGGCTATAGTCTAATCCACGATCAACAAGATCGACAGTACCCAAATCACCTCTCTAACTCACTAACAGGAACCACTCGAACAGTCGGGACCGCTGTCAACCCAATGGCTCCCCAAAAAGAACATCAACTCCACAAGCAAACTCACTAGCTGGGTATACTCCACAGCCGACCACAAAGAAGGGCCCGGGAACCCCGAAAGACTAGAACCTACAACCCAAATCAAATAAGAATAGGCTCTAAGCATAGCCTCTCATTGTTCTCGACCCAAAGAAAAAGGCAGCCCTTAGAACCCAGACCACTCAAATCCTCTCGAGTGGGGAAGTTTACAGGAAAAATGTGACATTTATTACTGAAAACTATTTTTCACTCAAACCTACGCGGGGTGAGGACTAAAAGTAGTTCCTTTTTGAAAAACCATCTTAATTTAAGGAAAACCAAATTTTAATGATTTTTAGTTCGTTTAGGAAAAACAGTTAGAAAATAAGTTTTTATACCCAAACCCCGATGGGCTAATGCCTTCGTCCAATCAAACAAGAATAGACTCCGGCGACCCTTCGATGTTTGGAAGAAAAATATTGGTTGACTAAAATCATGTGTGTCCAAAAAAGGTTCTGGGTTCAAGGTCCTGCTATCACTGATATACTACTGCCACTAACATAGTGACGACACATAAAACCGAGAAACACGACATCCCAGGACCACCGTTCACCCAACGGCTGTCACGCTCCGGGGTCGAAACTGCGACCTGGGCTCGCCAACAGATACGCCACCTATGCCAAACCCGCATAGGCGAAGCATCCTACCAGCAAGAAAAGTGCTACAGCTAACAGATATCAGAGCTATAAATGAAAATCTGCTGTAAAATTAAAAATCAACCACTGTACAACTGGAAAATAGTACAATAATGTCAATCTCCCTAAATAATAATACAATATCCTCATATACACAATCCAAAACTCAACAGGGAGATATCTCCAATAAATACATCAGTGTACAGGCTCTCAATACATATCATGTCCTCACTACATCAGTCTCTCAAAAGAGAAAAAATAAAATAGCTAATCTACTGAAGCTCTCCTCTGAAGGGGTACCGCTACTCTCCAACGACGGGTGGGGATCTAGAACGCGATTCCCTAGCCTCGATCAACAACCGCAGAATCAGCAACACCCGCTAAGACTCTGCAAAACCAAGGAGAGAAAAGAAAGGGAGGGGGAAAACCCCCAACGGGTGTGAGAACTACACCAAAAAGGGAGTTCTCAGTGGGTACCGCCACCAGGCCCGACGATCTGCCCACTAAGTCCACTAGAGGCATAAGATAACCAAAGCAGTAAAGACTGAAATAAGAAAGCTGGAGACTCTCAACAGCTACCATGCCTCTATCTAAATGCTCGAAGGGGAAAACTCTGATAAAGATGTACAACACTCGCACATGAGGTGCTCAATCGACCCAATCGAGCTGACTGCCACATCGGGTCCAGTCAAACCTGCACCCACCTACAACCACCTCCCGCTGACGGGTAGGAATTACGTAGGGCGTCCAAACGGACTAACTCGCTATCGAGTAGTGGCTCATGCAGGCTATAGTCAGAAACCACGCTCTCTCTCAGAACGGATAGTCTCAAGATCCCCAAACCTCTCGCACAACGATCAAAGTACTCACTATGCCATGGGACCACCGTCAAACCAAACGACTCCCAACAACACTAGCACTGGTCTAAACACAGCTACTAGACTCCACTTGGCCCCCCGTGACACGAGTGCAACAATAAAGTAAATGTCGGTAATAACCCAATCTTGTGTCACCAGTAAAACTGGTACTGCCTGCTGTGCCTGACGAATCGGGTATGCTGGCCAATGCATAACACCGATAAGGGATAGGAGTCTCAAGGACTCAAAGTATGTATATCGCACACTCCGGAGTGGCACTCGAGGGGAGCGACCCACACGAGTAAAGTACCTGGGTAATAAGTATAATAGTAGTATAAATCAGCAGGACTGGATCATGACTCCGATCAAAGTGGGAAAACTCAACCACTAAAGAAAGCCTCGATCCTCAATCAGATGCAAAAGTATTCAAATAGTGGGAAACTCTGTCCAATAGAGAAATCTGATACCCAATCTGATGCATAAATAAATATCCGGTCAACCGCCCAATATCCGCGGTTGCCGCAATACCCTGCCATCTATAATCAAATCCTATAACCGACCTCTGGTCAACCGCCCAAAGTCCGCGGTCACCGCAAAACCCTGCCAGCCTCAATCCAGCACAACCCATCCCTGACACCAATGTCCCGGTTACACTACCCCAGACCCCTGCTCGCACCCGAGCACACAGACCGCCTGACTAACAGAGAAGGAGAAAAGGGTAACATGGTTTCTCCTAAGTCAAGTTCCAAAAAGTAGTGTAGCAGTAAAAAGTGGCCTATCTATATGTCCATACAAGCATGCATTGTCCTCAAGAAAAGATAAAAGAAAGTAAACCACATGCCAAAATCATCAATGCCTACACCTGTCCATAATCCTCAATCCATAACAACTTCTCAGAGTAAAATCCTCACATAGCTATATAATCCTACCCCATCGCATGAACCAATCGCATAAACGGCTATGTGATAACATGGCATGCTACATAATCACATAGGGTAACATTATCCTAGGTAAGCTTACACTAATCATCAACAGAGATATTATTTTTGCAATTAATCATACAATTATCATTATCAAGCTTACCTACCTCTCAATTATATGCCTTGTACCCTAGACATGCATGCATCCTAACATATAGAATTAGAGAACCGTCCACCAGTTCTGGAAACAAAGCACCCACGTGAAGCGCTTTCCGCAGGCTAAGCCGAAGTCGGTGAAGAGTGTGGCCACCTGCTAACAAAATCCACTGAACCCGCATCCTCGATACATGTCGCGCAAGTCTCGGCTCCAAACAACATCACGCCAACCATGCAACACCACAACAAACAACATCACGATACAAACTATACCCAACAAACACACAGATAAACACACAAGTATCCACATACATGTTGTCCCAGAATTCAGTCCCAAAGATGCCCAATTTTTACCTGCGAGATGGAGACCAAAAATTTCCAAAAAATTGCGGCTGTGATCCTCGCGTCGAGACGATCGAAATGAGCACTCGCACGCCCAAATTCGATACCTGTAGGCCGAGTTACAAAATCAACAAGATAACCATCCCAAAATTCCCAAGAACAAAATCTGTAGTACTAAACTCTGGAAAATGGGATTTTTCACCTTCGGGCCTACCTCCAAAAATGCCAGAAAAATTCGAGGACACTCCTTGCGATGTTTAGATGTAAAATGACTATTGGCACGTCTCAATCCGATGCCTGAGCGCAAAGTTATTGCCGAAACACTGTGGCGCTGTCCAAAACTCCGCCCAAGAAAATGGGTCAAAAGAAAGCTCGGGAAACTCCAAGATAAACTTGAAATGAGGGGAAGCTCAAATCACGAGGATCGTAGCCCTACCTGTCTTGAAGCCAACGGCGCAAGAATCGACGAAAACGGTGGTCGGAGTAAGCCGGGGGAGTCCTCGCACCCAAACCGCGACGAAGGAGGTCACAAATGAACGAGCGTCGCGCCGCACTGTAAAAATGAAAACCTCGGGATGCGTGCCGCAGAAAAATCCGAGAATCTGCAGATGGAACCAGCTCTGGGAGAGGAGGAATTCTTGTGAAGGTTGCACTGTGAGGAGATGAGCAGGAAAGGAGCTCTCAGCAGTTGATCTCGGCCTATATATAAGCTGGAAGAAACAATTCAAATAATGACCCTCATGTCCCTGGATTCGGGCGCCCACACCGGATTCGGGCGGCCGAATCCGCTGCGGGAAGCCGAACAGGAATCGCCCGAAATCCCCTGGGATCGCCACGTCAGCCCGAACAGGGAACAGCCGAACGCTCCACTCGGGAGGCGCTGCGTGGGCTCTCCCGGTCAACGCGGGTGGGTGGCGCCCGCGAATCAGCGGGCGCCACGTGGCCCGCACTATCGCCCCGACCAACCCTGGCGCACCGCCTGGCGCCCCTGCCAGGCACGGATCCCGAGGCAACCCCCCGTGCCTCGGTAAACCCCGCCTTCCTGAGCCCGCCAACAGAAAGCCGCCATGTGTCTCGCCGGTCCATGCGCCACGCCTGCCTGCTCCGTGGTCCCAGTCCACTGCACCGACCAATCCAATCACGCCACGTATCCTGCCCTCCGGTGCACGCCGGCCCTTGGACCGCGCGCCTGCCCGCGCCCGCGCGCTGCCCGCGCTGCTGCGCCGCCGTGCTCCGCCGCTGCCCGCGCTGCTGCGCCGCCGTGCTCCGCCGCTGCCCGCCGGCCGCCGAAATAGTACCCAAGCCTCGAAAGCCGTGTTTTCGCATCCGGGCTCCGAAAAATACCAATAAATAGTCCATTTTCACCATTTTCGCGTGCTGAGTCCAAATCCAGTGTCCGATTTGCGAAATTCAAATCCTAAAATTTGCCGAAGGCATCCGGGAAGGTGTTCTATTGTCCAAACTTCGCGCTGAGCCCAATTTTAATATCCGTTTCGCGCGAAACCATATCTAAAGATCCGACGGGGTCAACCGATCACCCACGTGATCCATTTTAAGCCCGAAATCTGTCACTTGTGTCCAAATTGTGCACAAACACCACCGACACACCACGTAGGCCTCCGGAAGCTGCCAATCAACCAGTAATCTCATCGTGGGGATCCGGGTCCTCACATCCTCCCCCACTAAAAGAAAGTTTCGTCCTCGAAACTAGCTCAATTCCACTAGGAGTCACAAACACCAAGGGTAAGTACTCAGCATCCCCGTCTCCAGCTCCTAAGTCACCGCTCACTCCCCGTGATTACTCCACAATAAGAACAACAACCACAACCAGTACGACTTAGCCTGATTGCGCAATTCCCTCACCTCATGAGCCAGAATTTGCAACAGGCGTCCCTCGTACTCTAAACACTCTTAGCTCTCAAATGGAGCGAGTCAATCACGGGCGAGGGATCCAAAAACAAAACACTCCTGAGCTGAGACATGAAACACCACAGGGGCTCCATCAAAAAGCTGGGGGGAAACAAAATAACCACTAGTGCAACACGCACCAAACCACATCCTGGGTCAACTCAACCATGGCAATCCGAAGCGTACCCACACTATCATTCAATAAGAAAAAGAATCCTAACAAGGAGGGGTCCTCACTCGGCCACTCTCAAATCTTGACCATCCGAGTGAATTACTCAGCCACGGTCTACCATCAAAAGGGACCCTCATGGACACAACCACAAGCCCTGATTACCTCAACGGTCCACACAGCGCCAGCTGTGGAATCATCAAAGTCAACCCCAGACAGCTCTCCTGCTCCAGGTATCTGCCATCACAGTGGCCCTGTCGGGGTAATCCAGAATGCTCAACAATAGCCCAATCGGTAACTCCACAGTCACTATGGGAGGCATCACTATAACTCGCAGATCCTTCTCCCAACACTGGTAATACTAGCATTGGTGCTGGTATCAGTTTCATTATCCATTAGCCATGCTCTCCTGGCACTGCCAAGTCCAAGAAGCTCCTCTAGTCCATAATCATGCCCTATTACCGATGTCCTATAAAACCTTGACAATAATTGTCGACCTCGGCCAATTCCCAAATGGTATCCATATTGGCCGGATTTCCACCGCCGCCCCCACGGCTAACACAATGTGACCCACGAAGGTAAGCTTCAGAAGCTAAAACTTGTATCTCAATAACTTGGCATACAGCTTCATCCACACAGGCACGGTAGCACATCCCCAAGTGCCCCTCGTGCTCCAAGTCGCTCTGGGAGTAAATCAAATATCCTCGGGGAACACCACTCTCATTCTGTCCAAGTACATCTGGAACACACAATTCCTCAAATTTTGAAGACAACAGGGCATTAATTATTCTATTTGGCCCACTGTGCGCTCATAATGCCCCTACCGGATCCTGAATGCCATCTAGGCAAAGTCCTCGGCTGTCTGATTCCAAGTAGGTACTCGTATCATACAATAAATGCCGGAGTATAGCTCCATCAGAAGGTCCTACACAAAGCCCGGACCTGCCTGCACTCTAGCCGCAGTAAAACCTCACCGTCGTATATCAACGACGTGGCATCACCACCGTACATCACGGCGTGGCACTGGGTCAAACAAAACCCCTCGATCCATCAGATCCTGCAACTGCGCCATCAGCTCTCTCAGCTCTACAGGTGATATCCAATGAGATGCTGTCGAGGGTGGCGCGGTTCCCCGAACCACGTCAAACGCAATCTCTATCTCCCTAACCGGCGGCATCATCAACAGCTCAGGTGAAATCACGCCCGGGATCTCGTGGGCAACAGAGATATCCTTGAGTCCCGGTGCCGCCGTAAGCACCTCTCACACTGTCACTAAAATCTATGTGCTCTAACAATCTCAACAACCAAGCCTCCTCTCGTCTGCCTTATAGAAGGCCAACGTCCTCTCTCTCCTCAGTCAAAACATCCTGTGGCATTGTGCCAATCAATCTCAAGCACAGGGTCAAAATACCGAACTACCACAATTACCAATAAATCTGTCGGTAACTCGCAGTCTCAGCTGCACTGGACATGATCCACAAGCCTCCTCCACATGCACAACACTAACAGGAACCTGTACCTCAAGTACATGTGGTAACAAATCTGCCTCTAGTCCATGCAGGAATGCAACATGCTCTAACTCCGACTGCTGTGATGAAATCACACCTGCGACAACTCAATCCACTACCGTGGCGCCCTCCAACCGGGCGGCACAGATTCATCCGCTCGATGCAAATGGTCGTTGCTTAGTCTGCTAGAAAAATTATGACTATTCACATAGGGAGCACGACCTCTGTCTCTGCTCACACTGAGGCGACGAATACGGTCCTCCGCAGATAACAAATCCACGCTACCGCTGCGCTACTCTGATATAGATGCTGATGCTGCCATCGGGGTCCACCGGATCTCTGGCATCTCGGGGACTCGTTATCCTGGAAAAAAAGAAATCAGAAATGCCTCTGCCGGCCAATCTGTCCTCCATCACCCGACGCCAAGCACCAATATCCAGAACTCACCTCTGGCGGCAGATCCCTATCCAAAGGAACTGCAGTGCCATGCTCCATACACAACGCCTACTCTATCGAGGCATCCAAGATCCAAAATTTGTACAGGAGGGACCGAATAAACTGAAAGGTATCTGGCGCAATCCACTCCCAGACACACACATCCTATGCGCCTCATCCCTCGAAACCTGGAGCACGAAGTTCAATAACTGCAAAAACTCTCTAGCACAGTGAGGCTCTCACTTGATCACTCCATCACCACTAACCACGACTCTGCCTCCAAAGGCTCCGACTCAATCTTACGAGTCGGGGTGGTTCATCTGCCAAATCTGGCTGAATAGATCGATCATGTCCCCTCAGCTCACCAGCTGTCAACTATCCACCCTGTCTCGGTGCCTCGACACTATATTGGCACAGAGGGGGCTACTCGCTCCATTGGTGCCACAGAAATCCCTACCACTGAGGATACTCAACCGGGTGGTCTCACAAGGAAACACTGTCGAGCTGCCCGCTGCTCCGACAACCGTGTCACCCAAACTAGCTGCTCACTCTGCTGCTGAAAGGCCTTAGACAATCCTGTCATCTGGGTCCGGAGTTCTCTGACCTCAATCCAGGTATCCGGCCCAAAACCAACCGCTCAAGCTCAACTGCTATGACAGGATGCACACGGGTCAACACCCAGCGTCGGGCAGACACCGCTCGCCACGACGAAACCACAAAACAGCGCTCGACCCAATCCAACGAAAGTCTAAAGCATGTCACCCGTTCCACAGCATTATGTTGTCTGCAGCCAACATAATCACTTAGGAGAATAAACATGCCAATCACTCTCCCGTCCCTTGGGAGAGGTATAAAACTCAATCAGGACTCTCGCTAAAAATCACGACTCTCACGAAGTCATCAAAGGGTCAAACCATAAGCCTAGGGTTTCTAAGTCCACAATGACCTATAACCTAGGCTCTGACACCAACCTAATCTGTCATGCCCCGGGGTCGAAACTGCGACCCGGGCTCGCCAACAGATCCGCCACCTATGCCAAACCCGCATAGGCGAAGCGTCCTACCTGCAAGAAAAGTGCTACAGCTAACAGATATCAGAGCTATAAATGAAAATCTGTTGTAAAATTAAAAATCAACCACTGTACAACTGGAAAATAGTACAATAATGTCCATCTCCCAAAATAATAATACAATATCCTCATATACACAATCCAGAACTCAACAGGGAGATATCTCCAATAAATACATCAGTGTACAGGCTCTCAATACAAATCATGTCCTCACTACATCAGCCTCTCAAAAGAGGAAAAATAAAATAGCTAATCTACTGAAGCTCTCCTCTGAAGGGGTACCGCTACTCTCCAACGACGGGTGGGGATCTAGCACGCGACTCCCTCGCCTCGATCAACAACTGCAGAATCAGCAACACCCGCTAAGATTCTGCAAAAAACCAAGGGGAGAAAAGAAAGGAAGGGGAAAAAACCCCAACGAGTGTGAGAATTACAGCAAAAAGGGAGCTCTCAGAGGGTACCGCTGTCACGCCCCGGGGGTCTCGCTCAGCGGAAAAGAAAGAGTTGTTAGTTTGAATCCCCTTTTTTTTTTTTTTTGAAATTCGGTCCTCCCCGGCACGTGCCCAGATCCGCCACATATACAGATTTACTCGAAAATCGGGCAGAGTCTCCTCTGTATATGCACGGCGTCGCGGCTATTACAACATCTCAACACAAGCATTCAGTTAATCACAACAGTTCGACATTCAACCAACATTGCAACTAAATAGAAAGCCCGTCGCCAGTCAAGTTGAAAGGATAAACTCACAGTTTTGAAAACAGGCCCACACGAACCAAGGTTTTGAAAACGGTTTGGAAAGATGCCATAAATCCACAGGGTTTGGAAAACGGGTCCACACGACCCCATATTTTTGAAAGATAGTTTTCAAAGTTTTTTTTTTCTTTTCTAATTATTTTGCTTTGGAAAACGGCCGAACGGGAATAATAAAAGAACCATAATATCGAATCCAAAACACCGGTAATCAACATCCACACCGACCCCACAAGGGTATCGCGAACCACACCGTAGTCTACAGTACCAAATGAAATGCAAGGAAAAGTAAAGGAGATACAGACTAGGGCTCCTCACTGCCCTACCACTCCTGCCTCGACCTCACCGTCGTCTACCGCTCACCCCTGGAAGAACTTGTCACGGAGTGGGTAGTCAGTGACACGAAACAATAATGATAAGCAAGAAAGAAAAGCCAAACCCAACTGTAAGACTATCCGGAGCAACCACTCGGCTCACTGGACGAGTAACACGTGAATACCTGCAATACCTGTAATACCTGTAGCACCTATGCACCTTGATCTCGTCGGGCACCTACCCCGACAGATCGCACCGCTCACACCTTGGGGCACCTGACCTCATCGGACACCTACCCCGACGGGTCACACCTCTCCCCCCCCTTTTGATGCCTCAAACCCCACACCTACGGGGGCCCCCACTACCTCACCTCATGGGTTAACACGGGTCGAAGACCGCTTTCCCGGAAAAGAGCACCCTTTGCGGTGGCCAGACCGCGGGTGCGCGTGTCGCAACTACGAGCATGAAACCAAAATACAGGATAATATCGCAAACACTAGAGACCGTTAGCATTAGTACGGATAACATGTAATTAGTAGCCTTCCAACAACATTGACACTATGCTAAGCCTCAAAGAAAAACCCACCTGTCACGTGCTATGACCGCCGCTCAACCCCTCCGCGTCCCGGTGCGCTCCCCGGATCTGCAAGGACCCCCGGGATGAATCAGATACCCACCAACAATAAGTCGAGAGCAGTAGAAAAGAATATCCAGTTTCCATTGCTGGACACGACCCTCGCCCGTCGGTCGCGGAAACGGCGATGGCCCGGTCGGACCCGGTGGCGGCGGCGCGGCCGCACGGTGTCCGGGCCTGCGCGGCACCCAGCCCGCACGCGCGGGCGGTGCCCCGCGCGGTGCTCAGGCCCGCGTGGCGCCCAGCCCGCACGCGCGGGCGGCGCCCCGCGCAGTGCCCAGCCCGCACGCGCGGGCGGCGCCCCGCGCGGTGCCCAGGCCCGCGCGGCGCCCAGCCCGCACGCGCGGGCGGCGCCCCGCGCGGTGCCCAGGCCCGCGCGGCGCCCAGACCGCCCGCGCGGCGCCCAGCCCGCACGCGCGGGCGGCGCCCCGCGCGGTGCCCAGGCCCGCGCGGCGCCCAGCCCGCACGCGCGGGCGGCGCCCCGCGCGGTGCCCAGGCCCGTGCGGCGCCCCCGTGGCGGCGGCGTGCGGCCGGCCGTAGGGTCCCGATCCTTCGTGCGATGATCCGCCTCAACCTACCCAAGAAATACGTGCAGTAAAAGAAACGAATTATTAAAACAAAAGACTCACCGATCTCGGCGTTCCCGATCCGCCGATGGAGAAGGAGGAATAGGAAAGGTTCGCCCCGCGCTTGCTTGCCGGATTTCCTTGGGGTGAGCGATCATTTCCCCCTCTCCTTGATCACCTCCGCTTGGTCCTCGGTTCCGCTGGTAGAAAAGAGGGGATTTTTGGGAAAAGGGTTCCGCTTCCTCGTTCCTTGTGACCTACGCTTAGGGCAAGAAGGAGGAAAAATAATAATCCCAACCCCAGTCGCAACATAGAAGAAAGGATCGGGCTAATCAAGAGAGTGGGGGTAGCCCAAACCTAATTCTCCAAGGCCAAATAGTTAGTCGACTTGGGTGCGAACCAGGGTTCGGTCTGCCTCGGTAATTGTTTAAGTCGCCTGAACCGCACTAAACTTCCGGAATTTATTCTGGGAGATTCCGGAGTCGGAATCCAAAACCGATTTCGCCGGCGGTCTCCGTTTCGCGAGCTTTATTGACTAAAAATACTCGCGAGCCCCGACGATCTGCCTGGAAACAAAGAAATATTAGTCCCCCTCTCCGGACCTCTGAAACGAACGCGAAGCAAAGAAAACCCAAAAATAGACCCAAGAACAGAACCACAGTGTTTTAAACCAGCGGGTACTACAACCGCCACCAGGCCCGACGATCTGCCCACTAAGTCCACTAGAGGCATAAGATAACCAAAGCAGTAAAGACTGAAATAAGAAAGCTGGAGACTCTCAACAGCTACCATGCCTCTATCTAAATGCTCGAAGTGGAAAACCCTGATAAAGATGTACAACACTCGCACACGAGGTGCTCAATCGACCCAATCGAGCTGACTGCCACATCGGGTCTAGTCAAACCTGCACCCACCTACAACCACCTCCAGCTGACGGGCAGGAATTACGTAGGGCGTCCAAACGGACTAACTCGCTATCGAGTAGTGGCTCATGCAGGCTATAGTCGGAATCCACGCTCTCTCTCAGAACGGATAGTCTCAAGATCCCCAAACCTCTCGCACAACGATCAAAGTACTCACAACGCCACGGGACCACCGTCAAACCAAACGGCTCCCAACAACACTAGCACTGGTCAAAACACAGCTACTAGACTCCACTCGGCCCTCCCTGACACGAGTGCAACAATAAAGTAAATGCCGGTAATAACCCAATCTTGTGTCATCAGTAAAACTGGTACTGCCTGCTGTGCCTGACGAATCGGGTATGCTGGCCAATGCATAACACCGATAAGGGATATGAGTCTCAAGGACTCAAAGTATGTATATCTCACACTCCGGAGTGGCACTCGAGGGGTGCGACCCACACGAGTAAAGTGCCTGGGTAATAAGTATAATAGTAGTATAAATCAGCAGGATTGGATCATGACTCTGATCAAAGTGGGAAAACTCAACCACTAAAGAAAGCCTCGGTCCTCAATCAGATGCAAAAGTACTCAAATAGTTGGAAACTCTGTCCACTAGAGAAATTTGATACCCAATCTGATGCATAAATAAATATCCGGTCAAGCGCCCAAGATCCGCGGTTGCCGCAATACCCTGCCGTCTATAATCAAGTCCTATAACCGACCTCTGGTCAACCGCCCAAAGTCCGCGGTCACCGCAAAACCCTACCAGCCTCATTCCAGCACAACCCATCCCTGACACCAATGTCCCGGCTACACTACCCCAGACCCCTGCTCGCACCCGAGCACACAGACCGCCTGACTAACAGAGAAGGAGAAAAAGGTAACATGGTTTCTCCTAAGTCAAGTTCCAAAAGGTAGTGTAGCAGTAAAAAGTGGCCTATCTATATGTCCATACAAGCATGCATTGTCCTCAAGAAAAGATAGAAGAAAGTAAACCACATGCCAAAATCATCAATGCCTACACCTGTCCATAATCCTCAATCCATAACAACTCCTCAGAATAAAATCCGCACATAGCTATATAATCCTGCCCCATCGCATGAACCAATCGCATAAACGGCTATGTGCTAACATGGCATGCTACATAATCACATAGGGTAACATTATCCTAGGTAAGCTTACACTAATCATCAACATAGATATTATTCTTGCAATTAATCATACAATTATCATTATCAAGCTTACCTGCCTCTCAATTATATGCCTTGTACCCTAGACATGCATGCATCCTAACATACAGAATTAGAGAACCGTCCACCGGTTTTGGAAACAAAGCACCCACGTGAAGCGCTTTCCGCAGGCTAAGCCGAAGTCGGTGAAGAGTGTGGCCACCTGCTAACAAAATCCACTGAACCCGCATCCTCGATACATGTCGCGCAAGTCTCGGCTCCAAACAACATCACGCCAACCATGCAACACCACAACAAACAACATCACGATACAAACTATACCCCAACAAACTCACAGATAAACACACAAGTAGCCACATACATGCTGTCCCAGAATTCAATCCCAAAGATGCCCTGTTTTTACCCGTGAGATGGAGACCAAAAATTCTCGAAAAATTTCCGCTGCGATCCTCGCGTCGAGACGATCGAAATGAGTACTCGCACGCCCAAATCCGATACCTGTAGGCCGAGTTACAAAATCAACAAGATAACCATCCCAAAATTCCCAAAAACAAAATCTGTAGCACTAAACTCTGGAAAATGGGATTTTTAACCTTCGGGCCTACCTCCAAAAATTCCAGAAAAATTCGAGGACATTCCTTGCGATGTGTAGATGCAAAATGACTATTGGCACGTCTCAATCCGATACCTGAGCGCAAAGTTATCGTCGAAACACTGTGGCGCTGTCCAAAACTCCGCCCAAGAAAATGGGTCAAAAGAAAGCTCGGGAAACTCCAAGATAAACTCGAAATGTGGGGAAGCTCAAATCACGAAGATCGTAGCCCTACCTGTCTTGAAGCCAACGGGCCAAGAATCGACGAAAACGGTGGTCGGAGTAAGCCAGGGGAGTCCTCGCACCCAAACCGCAACGAAGGAGGTCACAAATGAACGAGCGACGCGCCGCGCCGTAAAAATGAAAACCTCGGGATGCATGCCGCAGAAAAATCCGAGAATCTGCAGATGGAACCAGCTCTGGGAGAGGAGGAATTCTTGTGAGGGTTGCACTGTGAGAAGATGAGCAGGAAAGGAGCTCTCAGCAGCTGATCTCGGTCTATATATAGGCTGGAGGAAACAATTCAAATAATGACCCTCATGTCCCTGGATTCGGGCGCCCACATCGGATTCGGGTGCCCGAATCCGCTGCGGGAAGCCGAACAGGAAGCGCGCGAAATCCCCTGGGATCGCCACGTCAGCCCGAACAGGGAACAGCCGAACGCTCCACTCGGGAGGCGCCGCGTGGCCTTTCCTGGTCAACGCGGGTGGGTGGCGCCCGCGAATCAACGGGCGCCACGTGGCCCGCACTATCGCCCCGACCAACCCTGGCGCGCCCCCTAGTGCCCCTGCCAGGCACGGTTCCCGAGGCGACCCCCCGCGCCTCGGTGAACCCCGCCTTTCTGAGCCCGCCAACAGAAAGCCGCCACGTGTCCCGCCGGTCCATGCGCCACGCCTGCCTGCTCCGTGGTCCCAGTCCACTACACCGACCAATCCAATTACGCCACGTATCCTGCCCTCCGGTGCACGCCGGCCCGTGGACCGCGCGCCTGCCCGCGCCCGCACGCTGCCCGCGCTGCTGCGTCGCCGTGCTCCACCGCTGCCCGCCGTGCTCCGCCGCCGCCGCCGCTGCCCGCCGGCCGCCGGAACAGTACCCAAGCCTCGAAATCCATGTTTTCGCATCCGGGCTCCGAAAAATACCAATAAATAGTCCATTTTCACCGTTTTCGCACGCTGAGTCCAAATCCGGTGTCCGATTTGCCAAATTCAAATCCTAAAATTTGCCGAAGGCATCCGAGAAGGTGTTCTATTGTCCAAACTTCGCGCTGAGCCCAATTTTAATATTCGTTTCGCGCGAAACCACATCTAAAGATCCGACGGGGTCAACCGATCACCCACGTGATCCATTTTAAGCCCGAAGTCTGTCACTTGTGTCCAAATTGTGCACAAACACCACCGACACACCACGTAGGCCTCCGGAAGCTGCCAATCAACTAATAATCTCATCGTGGGGATCCGGGTCCTCACAATGGCTCCCGCCACAGATATAAGACCAGCTACAACTACCAGACTCCACTCTGCCCCCAAGCACGAGTGTAACATGCATCCCACACTAAGAGAAATCCCGACCACTCAGCCCACTACCTGGGCGAGGAAAACACTATGTCCAGGAATGGAGTAGAATGTGTGGATGTCTAAAGCATAAATAAACCTAGCCCAAATGAGGGTTTTCTACTGGTCTGGTTATACATGCAACATATGACGGGGTGCTAGGTCAAGTTCCAAAAATAACATTAATTTAACGTATTTAGGGAGCAATAAAACAACACTAATCAGCATAGCAACACAAGGGGTATCAATTTCCTCTTTCTAGCATGCTTCCTAGTACATCTCAAAATCATGCAGGTTCCCTACTCAATAGAGTTAATGAACTATCCGTTGGTTTTGTAGACGAAACAACCCACCTGAAGCGCGCGTCAATCCAAGATCCAAAAAGGCTGAAACTGAACGGGGACAATCCTCGGATTTCCACAATTCCAATGGGTCCCAAAACACCCAAAGACACCTCCTGGGTACAAAGACATAGTCCAAACATTGCAATCAACACAAAATTCCAAGTTTACAAACTGCTGAAAAAATCAGTCCTGAAAATGCTTAAATACCACCTACGAGATAATCTCCAAAAATTCCAATAAAAATACGACGGTGATCCTCGCGAAGAGTAGATGTCGATCGAGTCCTCACATGTCGAAATTCGATACCCGAGTGCAGAGATAAAAATCCAACAAGCCTCTGCTGTCCAGAAAAACCACTAGCAGAAAAGGGGTTCAAAGATGCCTCATAAACCGTGCAAAGAACTCAAAATGAAGCCAGGTGATCAACACAGAAATCGAAGGCCTACCTTTCATAAAACCGATGCCATGAAAATCATCCAAAAATTTCTTTGGAGTAGCTCTATGGACCTCGTGGACCGAAACACGACGGAAATGGGCCACCGAAGAAGAAACGTTGCACTGCGCCAAGATGCCGAAGTCGTCGATGCCGCGCCTTCCAAAAATTCCGAAACTCCTTCGCAATATGCAGCACAAGAAGAGGAACAACTTCACTTAAGGGCTCAGTCGCAAAAAGGCTCGGGAAAAAGGTCCAAAGGCTCAAGAAAGGGGGCTATTTATAGCCCAAGCCCACCAAGGAAGGGGTTCGGATTCGGGCGCCCGAATCCGGCCCAAGCCCAACACTGTGCGCGCCCGAATCCTTCTCGGCGTGCCACATCACCCGCTATGCACCTCGAGCGTCTGGCGCACGCACGCCCGCCAATCGTGGCGCGCCGCGTGGCGACGCGGTCCACGGCGGGAACCGTGGGCCGCGGTTCACAGCGGCCCAGTCGGGTCGCTGCGCCTGCCAATGGGCGGGCGACACATGGCCTGTCGGGGTCCACGGTGCACTGCGCGTGGCGTGCTATCGCGCGTGCATTGACCGCCCAATCAGCGCCCGACACGTGGCACGCCCGCCGTTGGCTACTCCCGATGCACGCCAAAACCCGTGGACCGCCCTGCCCGCTGCCGCGCACGCGCCTGCCCGCGCCCCCGCCGCCGCGCTCCGCCGCTGCCCATCACTGCCGGCGCTGTCCTGGCCTGCCGGAACAGTAAACCATGCCTCGAAATCCGTGTTTTGGCATCCAAGCTCCGAAAAACACAAGTAAATAGTCCATTTTCATCATTTTCGCGCGCTGAGTCCAAATCTGATGTCTGTTTTGCCAAATTTCACTTCTAAAATTTGTCGAAGGCATCCGGACAGGTATTCTTAATCCAAATTTCACGCTGGGTTCAAATCTGAGGTCTGATTTGCGCGCAACCATCTCCAACACACATCATAGGCCTCCAAAGGCCACAATTCACACTGTAAGACCTTCGCGGAGATCCGGGTCATCACAGGCAGCCCCTAACGTTCGATACAAATATGCCAAGGCAGCTGCACTCTATGCAGCTGCACTCCACTTTACTTTTCTTTTTGCCTCTGGTAGACTTAGTGGGTACGTCGGAGTCTGAGGATTTACCCACTGGGGGCTACTGGTTTTATCAGTGGTTCTCGCACCCATTGTTGTTTCTCCCCTTTTCTCCCATTCGTTTTGCAGAGTCTTCTGCGGGAACTGCTGGGCCTTCGGCGGCTGATCGAGGTAAGGGGATCGCTGAGTAGATAGATCTTCTGTTTGACAGTGAGAGTGTAGCTAGACTTTTGGTGTACCTCTTTTACTCAGGCTGATGTACTTTTATTTTTGGGACTGCCTTTAGCCAGCTGGTTGAATATTTTTGGTGAGCTGGTAGAGATTATTGTGTTTATTATAGCTGTTTTCCACTTTCACCTTCAGTTTTAGTCTGAGATGATATAGTTTTAGTTTCAGTTCTGTACTTGTGTTATTTTATTTGCTTATCTTATATCTGAGTAGGTTTTGGCGCTTCGTATACGCGGAAAATTTCGTGTGCACGGCGAATCTGTAGACGGGCCCGGGTTCTAGTTTACCCCCGGGGCGTGACATGAGCTCCTTGGTGGATACATCTTATTCAGTTGATCACTTTTCTTTGATTTTCATGACGATCTTGTCTTGGGGAATGTACTACCATTGTTCTTGACCTTTGATTGATTTCTTCTTGAATTCTGGTCTCTGTTCTTGACAGTAGTCAATGCATGATTCGCTTGATGCTCGTTTTGCTCCACGTTTGCAATTTGGTCTTATGCACCCTTGTTCTCCACAATTGTGACATACCTTATTTGACTTTGAGTTCCTTTGCAATGTACAAGGCTTGCCAACAATTGCTAGGGCGATTTCAGTCGGAGGAGGAGATGAGGCCGACTGAGGCACAAACTTTGTTTCACTCGAACTTGGATCCTTACCAGTTCGATCGTATCCAAGGCCCAAACGATTCGTTTTACCAAGACCAAGCAACTTGTCCAACTTGCTCCTTCCTGATGAAAATCTCTTCAAATCTTCTTTGAGTTGGAATATGATTTTTGTCATCTCCAAATTTTCTTGCCGAGCCTCGGAGTAGAACTTCACGAAGTAGTTTGCTTTATCCACCAATTTTACGTGTTCCTTCTCGAAATGCTCATTCTTCTCTTGAAGGGAAATGTTTATCTTGATCAAATTGTCTCTTTCCTCTTCAAGAGCTTTTGAGAGAGAAGTTACCTTGTTTGATTATTCTTCAAGATCCCACAACTTTCTTCTCAAATTCTTATTATGCTTCGCCAATTTCTTTGAATCCCGTAGCAATTTATGATAGGCGAGAACAAAATCTTCACCTTCGGAATCATTTGGTTCATCATCCGATGCAGTTTTTTTCATTCAAAGAGGAGATGGACAATGAACCAGAGGAAGTCAATGAAAAACACACGAAGGGTGAAGTTGTGGACGCAAGGAATGCCGTGGCATTTGTATCCTCATCACTGGAAGACGACTCGTCGGAGGAAGAAGAGTCATCCCACGTGATGTCTTGCATAACCTTCTTCTTTGACGGATTCTTGTTGGGACACTCCGTTGATATTTGGCCAAAGCCTCCCCATTTGAAGCACTGGATTTGTCCCTCATGTTCTTCTTGTCCTTTGAAGATCCCTCTTGCTTTCTTGATTTAGAACTTGAAAATCCTTTGCCTTTCTTGGACTTGGAGAAGGATGATGATTTGCTTGAATGACCCCTTCTAAAGTTTCGGCAAAATTTTCTTGTCAAGAGTGCAAGTTGTTTCTCGAAATCCTCCATTGATAGATCATCATCAGCGTCTGAGGAGGATGAATCTGTGTCTTCTTCTTTTGTAGATTTCAATGCCATACCTGAAGACTTAGAAGAAGATAAAGGCTTTCCAGAAGAATAGTTAGTAGGAAAAGCTATTTCATAAGTTTGAAGTGCACCAACTAATTCTCCTACTTTGATCTCGTCCGGGTGTTTTACTATTTCAATGGCTGCAATCTTAAGGCGAAATCTCTCGGGAAGAGTTCTCAAGATTTTTCTTACAACTTTTGATTCTGAGATCTTCTCTCCCAAGTTAGCACATGTATTTACGATATCTTGCAATCGTGTATAATAATCCATGAAGGTTTCATTTTCTGCCATATAAATTGAGTCAAATTTGCTCGTAAGCATCTGTAATTTTTGAACCTTCACTAAACTTGTACCCTCATGTGTAACTTGTAGAGTATTCCAGATTTCTTTCGCGCTCTCACATGCCGAGACGCGAGAGAACACAATTTTTGATGAGGCATTAAATAAAGCATTCACCCCCTTTGTCACGCCCCGGGGTCGAAACTGCGACCCGGGCTCGCCAACAGATCCGCCACCTATGCCAAACCCCGCATAGGCGAAGCGTCCTACCTGCAAGAAAAGTAGTACAGCTAACAGATATCAGAGCTATAATGAAATAATATGCTGTATAACTAAAATCAACCACTGTACGACTGGAAATAATATAACAATGTCCATCTCCCAAAAATGATAATCATACAATATCCTCATATACAAAACTCAGAACTCAACAGGGAGGTATCTCCAATAAATACATCAGTGTACAGGCTCTCAATACATATCATATCCTCACTACAACAGTCTCTCAGAAGAGAAAAAATAAAATAGCTAATATACTGAAGATCTCCTCTGAAGGGGTACCGCTACTCTCCAACAACGGGTAGGGATCTAGCTCGCGACTCCCTCGCCTTGATCAACAACCGCAGAATCAGCAACACCCGCTAAGACTCTGCAAAACAAAGGAGAGAAAGGAAAAAGGAGGGGGAAAACCCCCAATGGGTGTGAGAACTACACCAAAAAGGGAGTTCTCAGTGGGTACTGTTGGGTTATATGTATAATAGGATCTAAATAGGGGAAAAAACACCTAGAGGGGGGGTGAATAGGTGTAAACCATAAACACTCAAAAATCTTTGCGATATAAAAACCCAATGCGGAAAAATAAATAACACGCAGAGATTTTTACGTGGAAAACTCCAAACCGGAGTAAAAAACCACGGGACCGATAACACGGTGAAATCCACTAGAATTAAATACGTACAAGGTGATATACCGTACTCACAGACGACTCAACCTTTTCCATACGCTTCTAGTTGATCTTCTCCGCTCGCTCCAGACGCTTCTTGAATCCACGATGTGCGTCCAACGCCGAATCCACGGCGTCCAACGTCGAGTCCACGACGTCCAACCGAATCCACGGTCTTCACCCAGTAGCACGCTTCGAATCCACGAACGTACCTCGCTCCGAATCCACGAGAGCGGTTGCACCTTGAATCCACAAGGCCACGCGAGTCCACGCGCCGATTTTGGGGTAAATCGTTGTTTTTGGGTGGTGATGATCCGCCGAATACTTAGATCAAAGATAGATAGGAAATACCATCTAAGTATTCATTAGTTTGATTCAACTCAAAATGTGAGTATGAAAACCTAGAATCAAACTAATCAATATAGATGAAGAAACATAGAATTAATCTAGTTATTCCCTTTCTTCTCTATATGTGGATCTGAGGCCGTATAAAATGATATTTGATTATGACGGCTACTTTTTGGACTAACCCTAGAAAAAGAATTATAGGGTCTATTTATAGGTTAGAAACCCTTGGAAGAAGATAAGGATCAAAAACTACCTTTTTTGGAGTTTTTACATGACGACGATCCGGATCGGAGATCGGCGATCCGGATTGCAGTAGCGAGAAAATACAGATTCCAGAAAAACGAAGGTTCGGGATCCGGATCGAAGTGCTTGATCCGGATCGTTCATACAGTTCACCAAACATCAACGTTCAGGATCCGGATTGCGAAGCCTGATCCGGATCGTTCAAGGAAAATGGTAAACTCAATGTTCGGGATCCGGATCAAGGGAAGCTACGATCCAGATTGAACTGGTGTATGAACGAACCACCTTCGGGATCCGGATTGAACAATCTGATCCGGATCCTGAACATGTTCCATGTCCAGTTTTTGATATTTATGCAATAACAAATCCATCCAAGTGTTTCTACGCTATAAGAAGTATTCGGATCACCAAAGATATTAAGTTAAACATACCTGATCCTTTTGAATTCTTCTTTCTTGAGATTGAGTTATATGATCCAACTTCCTTTACCTTCAATCTTCAAGACTTAGCCGAATTCACGAAATACGCCAACTCAAATTCCGTAACAATCTCCCCCTTTGGCGGTTTCGTGACAAAACATAGATCCACTCAAGAAAATTCAAAAAGATATTTTTGTTGCTATCACCATACAACAAAAATTTACAATGGAGATCCAAAATAAAATACATGAGTTAAACTCCTAAAACAGACTCTAGACTTAGACATCTGTATTCTCTGCAAAAGAAATCATTCTTGACAAAAGAAATCGTTAGATACCTCAAGAATTTTATATCATTCAAAAACCACATACAGAGATGAAGTTTATACTCATTGATTTACCATGACATTTATACATTCAGATATGTAAACTGATCATAGTTAAAACACCAACATATCTTCTATGCAATCAAAAACCAAATGTCATGTTAGTGAACATCAACTTGTTAGTTATATTACATGCCCAAATAGTTAGTAGAATAGTTAGTCGAGGCATGCATTCAAACACAATTGAAAACCGAAAGTTGAAGTTCTACTTACCTTTCAAGTTGAGGTTATACTTACCTCTATAGTTTCAAGTTTTCTCAGTAACCATTGTATCATAGTATCCTTGTTTACTTCTCTCTCCCCCTTTTTGTCACAGAAGTTAGCCAAAAAAATACCAAAATGGAGAGAATGGTTAACAGTTCAAGTTCCACAAGTTTGAGAAACTAAAACTTAAAACTAAAAACTAAAACATCAAAACCTGCACAAAAGAAAAAAAAATGAAGTTCCTGCACAAGAAAACGAATAAAAGAAAGGAATCAGTCATCAGATTCAGAGTCTTCAGAGCTCGTGCAGCCCAGCTTTTTCAAAATTCCTTTAAGTAATCCCGAAATCGTAGAACACTCTTGTTTCATCTGATGTATGTCCTTGGACATCTTTCTGAGTCCTAGAGCCAGTTTGTCTTGTTCTTGTTTGATGGAAGACTCCAGGTTTCCCTTTTGGTCAATTCTTCTGAAATTTGAAGAACGTTGTGTGACGATTGACGGAGCAGTCTGTCCTTCATTCCGAGGAGATCTTCTTGGCAAAGAATGTGAATTGTCAAGAGGTTCATTGCTTGGCACATTCTTTTTCCTTACTTGTTGCTTAAGTATTGAGGAAGACTTCAGTGGCTTCTTGTTCTTTAGGTAAACCTTATTTTCTTCATCAATACCTTGTTGTAGTTCATCAAGAAATGTGTCCCAATCTTCTTCGTCTTCAGATTCAGTGTCACGTTGAGAGATATTCTTTGGATTCTCTTGACATGGTTCATTTATTTCAATACCTCGAGCTCGTCCATGTCGTCGAGCGAGTCTTTTTCTTTTTAATATGGATGAAGAGGTCATTGGTGCTTTTCCTTTTTCCATAGCAGTGGGCGGAGCCTTCTCCTTTGATGTCTCTGCACGGGCTTTCCCTTTCGATGCAACAGAGGTTTTCTGTGGCGATTTTCCAGGATGTGTTTCATCATCTGACAACTCATCCCAATTGACTTCATCCTGTTTAGCCCTCTTGGGCTTGACAGTGTCTCTCGTATGTACCATAGCAGCCAGAAGGAGAATGATCCACATGATCACCATTGCTATTGGTTTCTTGTGAAAAGAAATCCTGTGAGCAACACCTCAAGAACACGAAAAAATTGTTAATTTTCAAAAATTAGAAAAATTGTACCCAAACAATCATTATCGTGTAGAGAGACTAGGAATCAAATTAGTTTTGCAAAAGGAAATTTAAAAATAGATCAATTGCATGATTTTGGAAAATTCCCATCATATGCCCTAAAACCGAAATTTTTGAAATCGAAGACCAAAAATCCGTTTATCTTGAGAATACTTAGCATATAATCAAAACTAATCTACCCAGAGTTCTTATTTCAAAAGAAATTTGATCAAAAACCATCCACAAATGAGATTGATACAAGAAATTCATCACGTTTTGAGGAGGAATAAGAAAAACTATGAAAAAAACCGAAATTTTGATCAATAAAACTTACTTGGAGTTGAAGAACTTGAGTTTGAAAGCTTCCAAGATGGATGAAATCTAGAGAGAGAAGCTCTGGAAACTTTGGAACAAAAGATTGGAGTAAAAGAAATCAAAACCCTTTTGTTCTATATAAAACACTAGCCGTGATCCGGATCAGTTCGTGATTACGATCCGGATCGGCTACCCGCAGTGAAAAAACTGCGTTCGGGATCCGGATCAGCAGGTCCAATCCGGATCGGCTGCCCGCAGAAGAATATCTGCGTTCGGGATCCGGATCGGCAGGTCCAATCCGGATCAGCTCCAACTTTTTCTTTAGAAAATTTCAGAGAAATTCTAGAAAAACCAGAAAAAGATTGTAAGCACTTTTGTGTATCAACTTTAAACGAAAATCATCGTTTCATATAACAAGAAATAGATTATACCAAATCTATCAAGAACATCCAACAAATGAAACGAAAATTTATAAAAATTAAATCCCTTAAAGTTGAACAACTTCAATTACATCTAACTTGATCTTATGAGTAATGCCTTTATCAAATCATCAATTCGGTAAAGAAAATGAAATACAAAGATCAATAGATGTCTAACATCCCCGATAAGTTAGATAATATATCTAGTCAATTTATTGAAGAGAGTGGCTCTTTGAGCATCTTTCATTAAAAATCCCACCTTATACCAACCTTGAAATTTTGACAGAGTCAAGTATTTCAACATGCATTTTAATTAATCAAACTTGAAAAAACCTTGCTTGGTATACATGTGGTAGCTGCACACAGCACTCGGACGACCGAGGTGGTAGCTCTTTCCTCCATGTGGTGGTAGTTTTCACACTCCTCATTGGGATGTAACTCTTTCCACATCTTTTGAGCATAATACTTTTTCTTTGACTCCCCCTCAATTGGCTATCAATTATCTAAGATATAAAGTATTTAGCCAAATATTGATCTCGATTTCATACTCGACTAAACAGTCAAATAAGATAAAAACTATACCAAGAGATCATCGAGAGAGAAATTGACTTTGATCAAAACAAAGATGAGTTAATTGACATAAATGATCATTGCATCAAATGAAATATTATGATATCTAAGGCATAATAGATTTCTAAATATATAAAAGGATGCAGTTAAAGTCAATAAAACTAATGCTCAATTAATGTTCTATGTCTAAGCATAGATAATGAACAAAAACACAAAAACAAAACCTAACCTAAACAAAATTTTCAAAAAGAGGTTATTTCAAGGAAAGCATTCCAATTGCTTTACGCAAATGAATAAAACGTTTTTGATCCAAAGGTTTTGTTAAAATGTCAGCTAATTGATCTTCAGTTGAAATGTAGGAAATTTGAAGAATATTTGATTCAACTAGCTCTCTAAGAAAATGATATCTAAGTTCAATGTGTTTTGTTCTAGAGTGCAACACAGGGTTTTTTGAAATGTTTATAGCACTTGTGTTGTCACATAAAACAGTTACCGAAGTTGCTGAAATCCGGAAGTCGCTCAACACGCTTTTCATCCAAATAAGTTGAGTTGAACAACTACCCGCTGAGATGTATTCCGCTTCGACAGTCGAGAGTGCAATGCAGTTTTGCTTTTTACTATGCCATGCAACAAGACAATGGCCAAGATAAAAACATGCACCACTCGTACTTTTCCGATCATCCACAGATCCTGCCCAATCGGCATCTGAGTATCCAATAATATCTAAACTTGTTCCCGTAGGATACCAAATTTCGAAGTTTACAGTTCCTTTGACGTACCGGATGATCCGTTTCACCGCTTTCAGGTGAACCTCCTTCGGTGCTGATTGATATCTCGCGCAAATCCCAACACTAAAGGATATATCCGGGCGACTAGCTGTGAGGTAAAGTAGACTTCCAATCATGCTGCGATAGAGTTTCTCGTCTACATTATCACTAAGAGATTCACTTCCTAATCCCTTATTGCTAGTTCCCATAGGAGTAGGAAAATCTTTAGAATCTTCTAATCCGAATTTCTTTACCAACTCCTTTGCGTACTTGGATTGACACAGATGGATGCCTTCATCATTTTGTTTCACTTGCAATCCAAGAAAGTATGTCAGTTCGCCCATCATAGACATCTCAAATTCGCTTTCCATGGTTTCAGCGAATTTAGAAGCATCATTATCCTTTGTCGCTCCAAACACAATGTCATCGACATAGATTTGTGCAACAATGAAGTTATTTTGATAATGCTTCGCAAAGAGAGTCTGATCTGCTCCCCCTCGAGTATAGCCCTTCTCCAAAAGGTGCTTTGTCAGCCTTTCGTACCATGCTCGCGGTGCTTGTTTTAAACCGTAAAGAGCCTTTTTCAAACAAAAAACATGGTTAGGTAGTTTACAGTCTACAAAACCTTTCGGTTGAGCCACATAAACTTCCTCATTTAAAAACCCATTTAAAAACGCGCTCTTAACATCCATTTGAAAGAGTTTTATTTTAAAGTGACAAGCAATGGCGAATAAGATACGAATGGACTCGAGTCTAGCTACAGGGGCGAACGTTTCATCAAAGTCTATACCTTCTATTTGAGAGTAGCCTTGAGCAACTAAACGTGCTTTGTTCCTGATGATGGTACCATCCTCATTTTTCTTGTTCTTGAAAATCCATTTAGTACCAATCACATTGTGTTGCTTCGGAGGCGTCGTTAATTCCCAAACTTTGTTGCGTTCAAACTGATGGAGCTCTTCCTGCATTGCTTCAATCCAGTAGTCATCCTGAAGAGCTTCATCGACGTTCTTTGGTTCGATCATGGAAACGTAACAAGCGAATCCACAAACCAACTGCCTCCGAGTTCTAACTCATTCTTGTGGGTCTCCAATAATGTTTGATTCAGGATGATCCTTGGAGATGCGTAACGTTTGAGGTAATGGAGTACTCAGAGGTATATGAGATGATTCCTGCACATCAGATAAACTTGAAGAACCATTAGATGCATCATTAATATTAGAAGTATTATCATGAGAAGATGCATTTACAGGAGTATCATCATCAAGAGAGATATCAGGGGTAGATTTATCAGATACAAAGTGGAAAGCTTTATCTACTTTAACATTTATGAATTCTACAATCGTTTTAGATTCCAAGTTAAATACCCGATATGCTCTACTATTTGTAGAATAACCCAAGAAAATTCCTTCGTCACTTCGAGAGTCAAACTTTCCAAGATTTTCGCGGTCACGTAAAATGTAACACCGACTCCCAAAGATACGAAAATATTTGATGTTTGGTTTTCTACCACACCATAGTTCATATGGTGTATATACCGTACTCACAGACGACTCAACCTTTTCCATACGCTCCTAGTTGATCTTCTCCGCTCGCTCCAGACGCTTCTCGAATCCACGATGTGCGTCCAACGCCGAATCCACGGCGTCCAACGTCGAGTCCACGACGTCCAACCGAATCCACGGTCTTCACCCAGTAGCACGCTTCGAATCCACGAACGTACCTCGCTCCTAATCCATGAGAGCGGTTGCACCTTGAATCCACAAGGCCACGCGAGTCCACGCGCCGATTTTGGGGTAAATCGTTGTTTTTGGGTGGTGATGATCCGCCGAATACTTAGATCAAAGATAAATAGGAAATACCATCTAAGTATTCATTAGTTTGATTCAACTCAAAATGTGAGTATGAAAACCTAGAATCAAACTAATCAATATAGATGAAGAAACATAGAATTAATCTAGTTATTCCCTTTCTTCTCTATATGTAGATCTGAGGCCGTATAAAATGATATTTGATTATGACGGCTACTTTTTGGACTAACCCTAGAAAAAGAATTATAGGGTCTATTTATAGGTTAGAAACCCTTGGAAGAAGATAAGGATCAAAAACTACCTTTTCTGGAGTTTTTACATGACGACGATCCGGATCGGAGATCGGCGATCCGGATTGCAGTAGCGAGAAAAAATAGATTCCAGAAAAACGAAGGTTCGGGATCCGGATCGAAGTGCTTGATCCGGATCGTTCATACAGTTCACCAAACATCAACGTTCGGGATCCGGATTGCGAAGCCTGATCCGGATCGTTCAAGGAAAATGGTAAACTCAATGTTCGGGATCCGGATCAAGGGAAGCTACGATCCGGATTGAACTGGTGTATGAACGAACCACCTTCGGGATCCGGATTGAACAATCTAATCCGGATCCTGAACATGTCCCATGTCCAGTTTTTGATATTTATGCAATAACAAATCCATCCAAGTGTTTCTACGCTATAAGAAGTATTCGGATCACCAAAGATATTAAGTTAAACATACCTGATCCTTTTGAATTCTTCTTTCTTGAGATTGAGTTATATGATCCAACTTTCTTTACCTTCAATCTTCAAGACTTAGCCGAATTCACGAAATACGCCAACTCAAATTCCGTAACAGGTACCACCGCCAGGCCCGACGGTCTGCCCACCAAGTCCTCCAGAGACATAAAATAACCAAAGCAGTGAGCACTGAACAAGAACACTGATGACACTCAACCGCTACCCTGCCTCCATCTAAATGCTCAAGAGGGGAGAATCAAAGAATGGTATGCGACCACTAGCCCATGAAGTGCACAATCGACCCAATCGAGCTGACTGCCACATCTGGTCCAGTCAAACCTGCGCCCCACCTACAACCACCTCCCACTGCCGGGCAGGAATTACGTAGGGTGTCCAGACGGACTAACTCACTATCGAGTAGTGGCTCATGCAGGCTATAGTCGAAATCCACGCTCTCTCTCAGAACGGATAGAATCATGATGCTCAACCTCTCACATAACGGTCAAAGTACTCACAACGACACGGGACCACCGTCAAACCGAACGGCTCCCAACAACACTAGCACTGGTCTAAACACAGCTACTAGACTCCACTCAGCCCCTAGGCACGAGTGCAACAATAAAGGTATCTGACCGAATAAACCCAATCGAATGAACCGGTATAAAACCCGGTACTGCCTGCTCTGCTGTCGAACTCAAGAACTCATCTGCGGGAATACTGACCGACTACTGACCGGTACGGTCGCATCCCAAAATAAGTAACAGACCGGCTCCTAACCGGCACGGTCGCACACTCCGGAGTGGCACTCGAGGGGAGCGACCCACACGAGTAAAGTATCACTGTAACCCGTATCATATGTATCATCATATAGCAGGACTGGATCACGACTCTGATCAAAGTGGGAAAACCCATCCACTAAAGAAAGCCTCGGTCCTCAATCAGATGCAACAGTACTCAAATAGTGGGAATCTCCGTCCACTAGAGAAAACTAATACCCAATCTGATGCAAAAGTAAACATTCGGTCAACTGCCCAATATCCGCGGTTGCCGCAAAACCCTGCCAACCGCAATCCAGCACAACCCGTCCCTGACACCAATGTCCCTGCTACACTACCCCAGACCCCTGCTCGCACCCGAGCAACACCGACCGCCTGACTAACAAAGAAGGAGAAAAGGAATAACATGGTTTCTCCTAAGTCAAGTTCCAATAAGTAGTGTAGCAGTAAAAAGTGGCCTAACTACATGTCCATACAAGCATGCTTTTGTCCTCAGAAACGATAAAAGAAGGTGAAATATATAGTAGCAAAACATGCTAAAGTATTCCCACTATGATATACCAATCTCACACAAGTAGGCCAATGAATAAACATGTAAGATCTCTATGTCATCTAGTGTGGGATAAATATAACCACATGATCTAGGCCATTGCCTGCTTACCTCTCGCTCATATCGGTGGTACATTAACTATGCATGCTATCAGTCATAGAGGGGTGACATTCCCACAAGTGCACTTACATTAACCATAACATAAAACCTTATCATTCCCTTATACAGTTACCAATATTAAGCTTACCCACCTGAAGTGCTCAATCCAAGGCAAACCTGGGGTCGGTGAAGAGTGTGGTCACTTGCTAACAATATCTGCTGAACCCGTATCCACGGTACAAGTCGCGCAAACCTCGGCTCCTAGCAGTGTTCCAAAAACACTCGCGAACCTTCCTACAGCAAGAACTCAGAAAAATCCAACAAAAATACTGTCGCGATCGTCGCGTCGAGCCCTTCGAAACGAGTACCTGCACATCACAATCCGAGTCCCGGAGACCAAGTTACAAATTCCGCAACGCAGTGAGCGCGAAACTCCACAACACACACAACTGTATCACATTACACAGAAGAACGGGAAAAGTATACCTTCGGGCAAATCTCAGAAAAATCTCAGAAAAATACGACGATAATCCTCACGACGCGTAGATGCAAAAAGTGTATAGGCACGTCTCCATCCGATGTCCGAGCGCGGAGATAAAATTCCGGCGAGGTGCTGCTGTCAAGGTAACCCACCAGCGGCAAAGGGGGTTAAAAACATACCCAGAACCCCTATAAAAGCTCAGATGCGAGGAAAGTGGATAATACGAAAATCATAGGTCTACCTCTTGTGAATCCAACGCCGTAAAAATCGTCCAAAAACACTATAGAGGTAGCTCTGTTGACCTCTCAGACCAAAATGCGACGATAACGGGTCTCCGATGAAAGAACGTCGCTCTGCGCTACGATGCCGAAGTCGTCGACGCCGCAGCCTCCAAAAATTCTGAGCTTCCTCCACAAGATGCATGACAAGGTGAGCAACAAATTTGGTGAAGGGTTCTCTGGCCAGAGAGCTCAGGAAAAGTCCGAAAAGGCAGTGCAAAGGGCCAATTTATAGGCTCAAACCCGAAATTGTGCTTTTGGGCCCAAACACCGGGCGCCTGAATGATTCGGGCTGCTACAGTGTTGGGCCCGGCCCAACAGTGTTCACGCACGAATCACCCAGGGGCCGCCACGTCATCATTCGAACAGCGAACATCCATTCCGGCCACCCGCCGCTCGACGCGTGGCGCGTGGAGGTGTCGACACGTGGACCGCACTCGGTCAAAGCGTCGCCGCCGCGCCCACGTGCGCGCTGCCAGCGCCGCCTGCGCCCCTGCCAGGCACGCGCCCCGAGGCAGCCGCACCAGCTCCGTGGACTGAGCACACGTGGACCGGCCAACCAGTGGCCGCCACGTGTCCCCCCCCGGTCCACTGTACACCCGCACTTTTCCCTCGTGGACCGCGCCTGCTGCACCGACCAGTCCTACACGGCCACGTGTCCCAAGGCCAACCAATAAGAATCCGACATGTGGCACGCCACTTTCGTGCACCGCGCGTCTGCCCGCGCACCCGCGCGCCTGCCCGCTCGCCTGCCCGCGCACGCGCCGCCACACTCCGCCGCTGCCCGCCGGCCGCCGGAACAGTACCCTGTGCCTCGAAATCCGTGCGCGGCATCCGAGCTCCGAAAAATACAAGTAGTCCATTTTTATTATTTTCGCGCGCTGAATCCAAATCCGCTGTCCGTTTTGCCAAATTCCAACTCTAAAAATTACCGAAGGCATCCGAAAAGGTGTTCTTTTGTCCAAACTTCGCGCTGAGCCCAATTTTGATATTCATTGCGTGCAAAACCACTTCTAAACATCCGACGGGGTCATCTAACTACTCTCGTGATCCATTTCACACACTGAGTCCATCACTAGTGTCCAAATTGTGCACAAACACCGCCGACGCGCCACATAGGCCTCAAGAAGCTGCTGGTCACACAACAGAAGCCCTGCAGAGATCCGGTTCACCACACCCTTACCATTGTAAGAAGATAATTCTATTTATTCCATTGATCACTTCGTTCTAGGTTTAGGGATTTGTGCATCAACGATAATTTCAATAGGATGTTTCCATCCAGTTTCGATTGATTGCCACACCCATTCATCGATGAAAATTAAAAACGCTCTCATGCGTACTTTCCAATAAGCATAATTGGTTCCATCTAAGAATGGAGGTCGATTGATGTTTCCACCCTCAACCATTGTTTACAACCCTATTCCCGCTCTGATATCATTTGTGGGTTATGGAATCCAAGGATCTAAATAGGGGAAAACCACCTAGAGGGGGGATGAATAGGTGTAAATAATAAAACTTATAAATCTTTGCGTAAACAAAATAACCCAATGCGGAAAATAAAAAATGTACACAAGATTTTACGTGAAAAACTCCATCACAGGAGTAAAAAACCGCAGGACCGATCACACGAAAAAATCCACTAAGATTAAACACGTGCAAGGTGATATAACACAACACACGACTCAACCTTTTTCATACGCTCCAAGTAGATCTTCTCCGCAGTCCTCAACGCGCCTCGATCACACGATTTGCGTCCAACTTCGAATCCACGAAGTACAACATCGAATCCACGACGTCCAACCGAATCCACGGTCTTCACCAATATAGCACGAGTCGATCACACGAACGCGCCTAACTCCGAATCCACGAATTAGATACACCTTGAATCCACAAGGCCACGCGAATCCACGCGCCGATGTTCCTTTCGAAAATTGTTGTTTGTTTATTGGTGGTGATGATATAGAATACTTAGATAATCATATAAAGACAAGAAAGCACCGTCTAAGTATTCATCAATTTGATTCTATAAGAAATAAAGAGTTTGAAAATCTTAGAATCAAATCGATCAATATAGAAAAAGAAACATAAAATAGAACGCGTTTTCCTTTCTTTTTTATATGTGGATTATCTTTGGTTTATTTTTTCATCGCCCTAAAAGATGACCTTAGGGTCTATTTATAGGCTAAAAACTTTTTGGAAAGAGATAAGAATCAAAAACTGCCTTAACAAAAATTTTTCCGCACGGCGGTCCGGACTGGACTTCATCTGTTCCGGACTGTCGTCACAGCCAATAAAATTTTTAGAAATAAGGTTCGGTGTCACGCCCCGGGTGTAAACCAGAACCCGGGCCCGTCCACAGATCCGCCGTGCACACGGAATTTTCCGTGTACACGAAGCGCTGATAACCTGCTCAGATATAAAACAAGTAATAAAGGAGCATAAAACAGAGCTAACTAAAACTAATACAACTCAGACAAATACTGGAAAGGAAAGTACAGTAAGCTCTCAAAAATATACAAGTGTCTCTCCCAGCTCACGAAATATATACAACCAGCTGGCCGCAGCCAGACCCAAAATAAAAGGAAAATACAACCGTCTGAGTGTACTGGGGATACATCAAAACTATCAAAAACTCGAACTCGGGGGCAGTGGCTATCTAGTCAGCGATCCTCTTACCTCGGTCCAGGGAAGAGGGTCCCGCAACTCCCGCAGAGAACTCTGCAAAACAAAGGGGAACAGAAAAGAGAAAACAGTGGGGGGTGAGAACTACTATAAAAACAGTAGCCTCCCCTAGTGGGTAGACCTCAAACTCAGACATGCCCACTAGGACTATCAGAGGCGAAGAAAAAAAGAAACAAAGGTGGTAAGCTACAAGTACTCTATTGATGCAAAGCTACCACTAACATGCCTCTACGATGTCTGCTAGAGAATGGCTAAAGGCAAGCACCAGAACGTAAGGACTGCCTGACCAACACAATCAAAACACCAGTGAACACTGGTACTGCCTGCCCTGCTGTCAACCTCACAACTCAGTATCTCCCCTGTCCAAAATAGACCGGAACCCAACACGGTCTAGCCGGCACCCAACACGGCCTGACCGGCACCCAACACGGTCAAAATCCTACTCCGGAGTGGCACTCGAGGGGAGCGACCCCACACGAGCATAGTATCACAGTCACTAGTATCATCAGTACCATAAATAGCAGGACGGGGTCACGACCCAGATCCAAGTGGGAAAAAAAAACCCATCCACTAAAGGGAAACTCGATCCCCTACCTCCAATCCGATGCAAAAGTAATAATAATAATAATAATAATCCGGTCAACCGCCCACAGTCCGCGGTCGCCGCAACACCCAAACCTTGATCCCCGACTGTCCCAACTCTGAACATCTGACTACACAATCCCCTAAGACTAGACGACAGGAGAACGAATAAAAGCATGGTTTCTCCTAAGTCAATTCCAATATGTTTGTGTAGCAGAAAAAGATGGCTTAGCTAGATGACCATTCAAGCATGCAAAGTCCTTTATTTGCTATAATTACTCCAATTATTCAAACATATGCAACATTAAGTGTTTGGGTAATCCCGATGTACATGCGGTAAGATATATGATACTTAATACATTTTAGATGCACAATTTACTAGCAAATATCCCTTATACAACATTCATTCTAACCACATATCCAACCCTTCCCTTAACTTGTATTATGATGTGGCTATAGCATTCATTCCACTAATTAATTTGCATATCTAAACATGGAAACATCACTTACTAACTTGTAGCTTGCTAACAAGGCAAGTATTAACAAATGAACCATAATCTCATTCAAGCATGCTAGATACATTCACATTTAATAACACATGATAGAAGCATTCTAATAGGCCTAGTGACATTCACAAGTAGGAGGTTCACAACATCACCCACCTCAAGCGCTATTCCAAATTTCCAAAGGCGAAGTCCAAGACCAGTCCAAACACACCACCAATCTGTACAAAATACCCCAAAGAACAAACATAAGCTATTTGTCACCAACTTCTCACAATCTGCCCCCTAAACCAGCAGTCCAGAGTTCACTAATTTTCACCTGCGAATAATGTCCAGAAAAATCCAAGGAAAATACTAGCGCGATCCTTGCGACGAGCCCGTCGAAACGAATACCTGCACGCCCAATTTGGAGTTTCCTACGCTGAGATAAAAATCCGACAAGGGGTACACCCCGTACCCAAACTGTACCAAATTCCTGTAACAATGAGCCACAGAGAAAGAAGATTCTCACCATCGAGTAAAATTCAGGAAATTCTGAGAAAAATCCAGGAGACTCCTTGCGACGCGTAGATGAAAATTGCCTCTTGAATCACCTCGTTCCGACGCCTGAGCGAAAAGATATGGCAAGAACACTGCGGTGCTGTCCCAAAAGTCCGCGAAGAAAAAGGGTCAAATGGGTGCTAAGAAAACTCCAAGATCAGCACGAAAATCGAGGAACCATAAAACACAGGAGTTGAAGCCCTACCTGTCGTGAGTTCAACGGCGCAAGAATCGGCGAATTCCGAGGTCGGGGTGGGTCGGAGGAGTCCAAACACTGAAAAGGGGCGAAGAGGATCGCCGGAGAACAAGCATCGCGCCGCGCCGTAAAATGGTGAACCTCGGGAAGCGTGCCTCCAAAAATCTTCAAACTTCTCCAAAGGGTCGAGCACTGAGAGGGGAGGAACTTCTGTGAAGGAAGCCCAGTGAAAAGAGGTCCAAAAAGCCCAAAGAAAGAAAGGGGGAGGCTATTTATAGGCCCAGCCCAAAGCTTAGCGGGCCGGGTTTTCGGGCGCGGTTTCCGGGCGCACTGCGCCCGGAAACCGGGTTGTATGCATCCCGTCCGACGCGCCCGAATCCCTCTGGGACTGCCACGTAGCCCCGAACAGGGGACAGCGGATCCCCGCGCCCGCGACACGCCGCGTGTCACCCACACAGTCAGCGGGGTAGGTACGGCCGCCCAATCTCGAGGCGACACGTGTCGCACTCGAGTGCGGCCGACCGCCCCGCCTGCGCCACTGTGCGCGCACGTGCGCGCACAGTACCGAGGCGCCCTCCCCCGCGCACCCGTGGACCGCGCCCACGTGGACCGACGAATCCGGAGCCGCCACGTGCCATGCGCCCGGTCCACCGCAATCCCGCAAATCCCATGAGCCGTGCCGCGTGCGCCCGCCTACCAGAGCACGCCACGCGTCCACCCGCCGCGGTCCATGCACCGCCGCGCCACTCCGTGGACCCAGCTGCGTGAGCCGGCCAATAAGAGGCCGCCACGTGGCTCGGGCCGGTCCACGTGTCACTCCCATGCACCGAAAATCCCCCAAAACTTCCGGAAGCCCGCATTTGGTCATCCGGACTCCAAATTCAACAAGCAAATAGCCGTTTTCAAGCGTTTTTTCCGCGCTGAATCCAAATCCAACCTCAGATTGGTCCAAAACCCTTTCTAAAATTCGGCAATCACAGCCGAAGGCCAAATCATCTATCCAAGTCTCACAAGGTCCATCTGTGGCATCCCTTCGATGCACCATGGGCCAGACACCAACACTAGGTGTTCTACACAGTGGATTCACCGGAAAGTTGCATGGGAAAACCAGTACACTACATCCTCCCCTACAAGAAAAAGTTTCGTCCTCGAAACAAAAGTCATACCTCAGGTAGCGGCCTCAAACAAGTGGGGGTGAGCATCCATCATCGCTGACTCCAACTCCCAGGTAGCCTCGCGCTCATCATGACTGCTCCAGAGGACCTTCACATACGGGATGGCCCGACTGCGCAACTCCCTAACCTCACGATCCAAGATCCTCAACGGCCGCTCAACATAGCTCAGGTCCTCAGCAACCTCCAATGGGGTGAAATCGATGATATGAGACGGGTCATGAACATACCTCCTCAGTGTCGAAACATGAAAAACATTGTGAACACCCGAAAGCCTGGGAGGAAGCGCAAGCCTGTAGGCAACTGGCCCTAAGCGCTCCAACACCTCAAAAGGTCCAATATAACGAGGGCTCAGTTTCCCACGAATACCAAATCTCCGAATCCCCTTCGAAGGCGAGACTTTCAGAAAAACATGGTCACCCACCTGGAACTCTAAGTCTCGCCGTCGAGTATCAGCATAACTCCTCTGTCGACTCTGGGCGGTCTCGAGGTGTCGTCGTATCACTCTGATCTTTTCCTCTGCCTCTAACAGTAGATCAGGACCCAAAGTTTTCTTCTCACCCACGTCACTCCAATAAAGGGGTGACCGACACTTGCGTCCATACAACGCTTCAAACGGAGCCATCTGAATGCTCGCTTGATAGCTGTTGTTGTACGCAAACTCAACTAATCCCAAGTGTCGGTACCATCCTCCTCCAAAGTCCAGAATGCATGCTCTCAACATATCCTCGAGGGTCTGAATAGTGCGCTCTGACTGCCCATCGGTCTGTGGGTGGAATGCTGTACTGAATCGGAGCTGCGTCCCCAAGGCTGTCTGTAAACTCCTCCAGAAATGCGAGACAAACCTCGGGTCTCTATCTGATACGATGGAAACAGGTACTCCGTGTAATCTAACCACCTCAGCCAAGTACACCTGTGCGAGTCGCTCCATCGGCCAAGTCATTTGAACCGGCAGAAAGTGAGCGGATTTGGTAAGCCTGTCCACGACTACCCAGATAGCATCCGCTCCCGTCTGTGCTCTCGGCAAACTAGTGACAAAATCCATCGTAACATGTTTCCATTTCCATTCAGGGATTGGGAGACTCTGCAACTTGCCAGCAGGTACACGATGCTCCGCCTTTACTTACTGACAAGTTAGGCAGTGTGCTACAAATCTCCCAATGTCTCTTTTCATCCCATTCCACCAAAACTGTGCCTTAAGATCCCTATACATCTTAGTCCCACCAGGATGGATGGTATAAGGTGTATAGTGGGCCTCCCTCAAGATCTGCTCTCGAATCTCTGCGTCCATAGGCACACACACGCGGTCCCTGTACCGTAGTACTCCCGCAGCATCGACTGAGAAGTCCCCTATCAAACCAGTCTGCATCTGCTCTCGAATCCTCATCAGGTGGGGGTCCTCACTCTGTCTCTCCCGAATCCTGTCCAACAGAGTGGGCTGCACGACTAGAGACATAAGTCTAGCAGAGACCCCAGGGGACACAACCTCGAGCTCTAACCGCCTCATCTGCTCAAGTAATGGCGCCTGATCGGTGATCATCAAAGATAGACTCTGTACTGCTCTCCTGCTCAGGGCATCAGCAACCACGTTGGCCTTGCCGGGATGGTATAAGATGTCTACATCAAAATCTTTCAACAATTCCAACCATCTGCGCTGCCTCAAGTTGAGCTCCTTCTGCGTGAACAGGTATTTCAAGCTCTTGTGGTCGGTATAAATCTCGCAGTGCTCCCCATACAGATAATGGCGCCACAACTTTAGTGCAAAAATCACCGTAGCTAGCTCCAAGTCGTGGGTAGGGTAATTCTTCTCATAATCCTTCAGTTGCCGGGAGGCATAAGCGATTACCCTTCCCTCCTGCATCAGCACGCAACCAAGTCCACTGTGCGATGCGTCGCTGTATACCACGTATCCTTTCCCCATAACAGGGAGGGAAAGGACAGGAGCCGACATCAATCTGTTCTTTAATTCCTCAAAGCTCCTCTGACAATCCTCACTCCAAGTAAACTTAATCCCTTTTCGCGTCAAACGAGTGAGGGGCGTGGAAAGTTTCGCAAAACCTTCCACAAATCGACGGTAATATCCTGCTAAGCCCATAAAACTGCGAACCTCTGATACCGTCGTCGGTCGCGGCCAATCCCGGACTGCCTCGATCTTCGCCGGGTCTACTGCCACTCCAGCGGCTGAAATCACGTGGCCCAAAAAGACAACCTCCCGAAGCCAAAATTCACACTTAGATAACTTGGCATACAACTTCCTCTCTCTCAGAAGTTGTAGCACAATCCTCAGATGCTCCTCGTGCTCCGCATCGCTTCGGGAATAAACTAGGATGTCATCAATAAAAACAACGACGAACCGATCCAGGTATGGTCGAAAAATCCTGTTCATTAAATCCATAAAAGCTGCAGGGGCATTTGTCAGTCCAAAAGGCATGACGGTGAACTCATAATGCCCGTACCGCGACCTAAATGCCGTCTTCGGGATGTCCTCGGCCTTCACCTTCAGTTGGTGGTAACCAGACTGTAAGTCGATCTTGGAGAAGACACAAGTCCCTTGCAGCTGATCAAACAAGTCATCAATGCGCGGCAAAGGGTACTTGTTCTTGATGGTCGCTTTATTCAGCTCCCGATAATCAACGCACAGTCGAAGCGAACCATCCTTCTTCTTCACAAATAGCACCGGCGCTCCCCAAGGCGATACACTCGGTCGCACAAAACCCTTATCCATTAAATCCTGGAGTTGCGCCTTTAATTCCCGCAGCTCAGCCGGTTGCCATTCGGTAAGGAGCCTTAGAGATCGGCGCAGTTCCTGGGACCACGTCAATCAAAAACTCGACCTCCCTATCCGGCGGCATACCTAAACAGCTCTGGAGGGAACACATCCGGGAACTCGCGGGCAATCGGGATATCCGCGAGTCCCGGAGCCGCCGTAGGCTCCTTAACCACAGATGCCATAAAGGCTACGCATCCACTGCGCATCATCTGCCTCGCACGAGAAGTCGAAACCATAGAGGCAAAGAAAGCACTCTGGCACCCCCTGAAAACGAACACCTCCTGGCCTGGCTCGCTAAAAGTAACAGACCTCGCGGCGCAATCAATCGTCGCGAAATAGCGAGCCAGCCAATCCATCCCCAGTACAATGTCAAAATCTCGCAGCTGACTAAGGACCATCAGGTCCGCTGGCAAAATCCAAGACTCAAGCTGTACCGGGCACGACCAGCAACACTCCTCTACATACAATATGTGACCGGGAATCTGTACCTCTAAAACATGTGGCAACCGACCTAACTCTAGTCCATGCGATGATGCAAATGCTCTACTGATAATAGAATGTGATGCACCGGTATCAAATAAAGTGCGAGCTCTAATGCCAAAAAGTAAAGTGATACCTGCCACCACGTGGTCGGCTGCCGCGGAGTCCCCTACCTGAGCGGCGTAGACTCGCCCGCTCTGAGCTGGTGGTCGGTGGTCTGCAGGGTGGGAGGAAGGAGCCCTGCTCGCAGAAGCATAGGGCCGCTGAGCTGGCGGTCGCTGCTGAGATGAAGGAGAAACTGAGGCCGAAGAAGGCGCCACTGATGCCGAAAAAGGGCATGAAGATCGTATGTGCCCTGCCTGCCCGCAGCCATAACAACGCCCCCACCTCTGATCACAAGTGCCGGGGAAATGCGGACCCCCGCAGAAGATACAACTGCCTGGAGCCCGAAACTGCCGTGACTGCTGCTGCTGCTGCCTGTGCGACTGCCGCTGAGATCCCTGCTGTCGCGACTGCGACCTCTGCTGCTGCGAGTGCTGCTCCTGTCGCTGGGGCTGCTGATGCTGTGGGGGCCTCTGGGATCCCCCAGGCCCTCGCCGCTCCGAACGCCCCCGGCCCGTAAACTGAGGCGGTGGCGGTCGGGGCGGCCTCCAGGAACTGGCCTGTCCCCCCTCATCTGATGCTGGTCGCTTCTTCTCAGAACTCTGAGCGACCGGACCTCCGCGTCTAGAAACAACCTGATCTCCCCTCTCGACCCACTGGGCATGCTCCACTGCCTCTGATAAGTCTGAAGCCTCTGGGCGTGTACCATGGTAAAGAGCTCGGGGCGCAAGCCTGTCTCAAACAGCTCCACCTGGTGCAGCCCATCCCTGGCAACGTAGGGCACGCAGTTGAGCAACTGCGTAAACTCCTGATAATAGTCCCACACCGGGCGATCACCTTGCTGCAGGTTCTTCAAGTCATCTTCTATCTTTTTCTTCACACTCGTGGAGAAGTAAGTGTCAAGGGTCATCCTCCTGAACTCTGACCAGGGTAGCTGCCGGGTGACCTGAAACTCTAGGGGCTCAACCCGACGCCACCAAGCATCTGCATCCCCCTCCAAACAGTGTACTGCCAAATGTGCTCTGAACCTCTGGTCGATGAAGAAGTCCCGAAACATCTTCTCCATCGACGCTAGCCATGATCCAATCTCCCACGGGTGAGTGCTCCGCCCCGAGAACTTAGGGGGTCCTCGCTTACAGAACTGCGTGAGTTTGTCAGAAAACTCCCGCTCCTCCTCTGGGGTCAAAGGCCTGAACATCCCCTGGGCCCCGCTGCTCGACGACGGCGCTGTAGGGGCAAGTGGAATAGTCGGTGGTACAACAGGTGGTGCGGGGGCCTCAGCAGTAGTAGGGGGAGGTGCCGCAACCTGGGCCAATAACTGCTCAAACCTCTGCTCCTGTCGGCGGTGGCTCTCCGCCAACTGGGCCATCATGGCCCTCAGCTCACTGATCTCGGTAGGCCCGGACTGCTCCGGCTCCTCCGGGGGTATAGGAGTACCCCGAGTAGGAATCTGCCGCCTAGGAGGCATCCTGCTACACAAAATCCACGGGTCAGTAAACCAAACCACTCTCGACCCAATCACGCGAAAGTCATGGGCATTCCCCTATTTCTGTAACCTTATGTTGTCTGCAGCCAACATAATAGTCCCCCAGAAATAGGCTATGCCAATCCCTCTCCACTCACAGGAAGAGTTAACAACCAATTACCGACTTTCGCACAATATCACGTCACTCGCGCTCAGCCTTCCTAGGGTCTGCCAAAAGCCTAGGGTTTCCTAAGTCCCGTCTGACCTATCCCTAAGCTCTGATACCAACTAATCTGTCACGCCCGGGTGTAAACCAGAACCCGGGCCCGTCCACAGATCCGCCGTGCACACGGAATTTTCCGTGTACACGAAGCGCTGATAACCTGCTCAGATATAAACAAGTAATAAAGGAGCATAAAACAGAGCTAACTAAAACTAATACAACTCAGACAAATACTGGAAAGGAAAGTACAGTAAGCTCTCAAAAATATACAAGTGTCTCTCCCAGCTCACGAAATATATACAACCAGCTGGCCGCAGCCAGACCCAAAATAAAAGGAAAATACAACCGTCTGAGTGTACTGGGGATACATCAAAACTATCAAAAACTCGAACTCGGGGGCAGTGGCTATCTAGTCAGCGATCCTCTTACCTCGGTCCAGGGAAGAGGGTCCCGCAACTCCCGCAGAGAACTCTGCAAAACAAAGGGGAACAGAAAAGAGAAAACAGTGGGGGGTGAGAACTACTATAAAAACAGTAGCCTCCCCTAGTGGGTAGACCTCAAACTCAGACATGCCCACTAGGACTATCAGAGGCGAAGAAAAAAAGAAACAAAGGTGGTAAGCTACAAGTACTCTATTGATGCAAAGCTACCACTAACATGCCTCTACGATGTCTGCTAGAGAATGGCTAAAGGCAAGCACCAGAACGTAAGGACTGCCTGACCAACACAATCAAAACACCAGTGAACACTGGTACTGCCTGCCCTGCTGTCAACCTCACAACTCAGTATCTCCCCTGTCCAAAATAGACCGGAACCCAACACGGTCTAGCCGGCACCCAACACGGCCTGACCGGCACCCAACACGGTCAAAATGCTACTCCGGAGTGGCACTCGAGGGGAGCGACCCCACACGAGCATAGTATCACAGTCACTAGTATCATCAGTACCATAAATAGCAGGACGGGGTCACGACCCAGATCCAAGTGGGAAAAAAAAACCCATCCACTAAAGGGAAACTCGATCCCCTACCTCCAATCCGATGCAAAAGTAATAATAATAATAATAATAATCCGGTCAACCGCCCACAGTCCGCGGTCGCCGCAACACCCAAACCTTGATCCCCGACTGTCCCAACTCTGAACATCTGACTACACAATCCCCTAAGACTAGACGACAGGAGAACGAATAAAAGCATGGTTTCTCCTAAGTCAATTCCAATATGTTTGTGTAGCAGAAAAAGATGGCTTAGCTAGATGACCATTCAAGCATGCAAAGTCCTTTATTTGCTATAATTACTCCAATTATTCAAACATATGCAACATTAAGTGTTTGGGTAATCCCGATGTACATGCGGTAAGATATATGATACTTAATACATTTTAGATGCACAATTTACTAGCAAATATCCCTTATACAACATTCATTCTAACCACATATCCAACCCTTCCCTTAACTTGTATTATGATGTGGCTATAGCATTCATTCCACTAATTAATTTGCATATCTAAACATGGAAACATCACTTACTAACTTGTAGCTTGCTAACAAGGCAAGTATTAACAAATGAACCATAATCTCATTCAAGCATGCTAGATACATTCACATTTAATAACACATGATAGAAGCATTCTAATAGGCCTAGTGACATTCACAAGTAGGAGGTTCACAACATCACCCACCTCAAGCGCTATTCCAAATTTCCAAAGGCGAAGTCCAAGACCAGTCCAAACACACCACCAATCTGTACAAAATACCCCAAAGAACAAACATAAGCTATTTGTCACCAACTTCTCACAATCTGCCCCCTAAACCAGCAGTCCAGAGTTCACTAATTTTCACCTGCGAATAATGTCCAGAAAAATCCAAGGAAAATACTAGCGCGATCCTTGCGACGAGCCCGTCGAAACGAATACCTGCACGCCCAATTTGGAGTTTCCTACGCTGAGATAAAAATCCGACAAGGGGTACACCCCGTACCCAAACTGTACCAAATTCCTGTAACAATGAGCCACAGAGAAAGAAGATTCTCACCATCGAGTAAAATTCAGGAAATTCTGAGAAAAATCCAGGAGACTCCTTGCGACGCGTAGATGAAAATTGCCTCTTGAATCACCTCGTTCCGACGCCTGAGCGAAAAGATATGGCAAGAACACTGCGGTGCTGTCCCAAAAGTCCGCGAAGAAAAAGGGTCAAATGGGTGCTAAGAAAACTCCAAGATCAGCACGAAAATCGAGGAACCATAAAACACAGGAGTTGAAGCCCTACCTGTCGTGAGTTCAACGGCGCAAGAATCGGCGAATTCCGAGGTCGGGGTGGGTCGGAGGAGTCCAAACACTGAAAAGGGGCGAAGAGGATCGCCGGAGAACAAGCATCGCGCCGCGCCGTAAAATGGTGAACCTCGGGAAGCGTGCCTCCAAAAATCTTCAAACTTCTCCAAAGGGTCGAGCACTGAGAGGGGAGGAACTTCTGTGAAGGAAGCCCAGTGAAAAGAGGTCCAAAAAGCCCAAAGAAAGAAAGGGGGAGGCTATTTATAGGCCCAGCCCAAAGCTTAGCGGGCCGGGTTTTCGGGCGCGGTTTCCGGGCGCACTGCGCCCGGAAACCGGGTTGTATGCATCCCGTCCGACGCGCCCGAATCCCTCTGGGACTGCCACGTAGCCCCGAACAGGGGACAGCGGATCCCCGCGCCCGCGACACGCCGCGTGTCACCCACACAGTCAGCGGGGTAGGTACCGGCCGCCCAATCTCGAGGCGACACGTGTCGCACTCGAGTGCGGCCGACCGCCCCGCCTGCGCCACTGTGCGCGCACGTGCGCGCACAGTACGAGGCGCCCTCCCCCGCGCACCCGTGGACCGCGCCCACGTGGACCGACGAATCCGGAGCCGCCACGTGCCATGCGCCCGGTCCACCGCAATCCCGCAAATCCCATGAGCCGTGCCGCGTGCGCCCGCCTACCAGAGCACGCCACGCGTCCACCCGCCGCGGTCCATGCACCGCCGCGCCACTCCGTGGACCCAGCTGCGTGAGCCGGCCAATAAGAGGCCGCCACGTGGCTCGGGCCGGTCCACGTGTCACTCCCATGCACCGAAAATCCCCCAAAACTTCCGGAAGCCCGCATTTGGTCATCCGGACTCCAAATTCAACAAGCAAATAGCCGTTTTCAAGCGTTTTTCCGCGCTGAATCCAAATCCAACCTCAGATTGGTCCAAAACCCTTTCTAAAATTCGGCAATCACAGCCGAAGGCCAAATCATCTATCCAAGTCTCACAAGGTCCATCTGTGGCATCCCTTCGATGCACCATGGGCCAGACACCAACACTAGGTGTTCTACACAGTGGATTCACCGGAAAGTTGCATGGGAAAACCAGTACACTACATTCGGGGTCCGAACTGGATGGGTCTTATCTGGACTGACTCGTGCGATGTAACAAAATCAATGTTCGGGGTCCAAACTGGATGAGGGTTGATCCAAACTAAAATTGTGCATGAACCAAACCATGTTCGGGGTCCGAACTGGATCTACCTGATTTGGATCCAGAACATATAAAATATCCAGTTTTTTATTTTTTTGCCATAAAAATTATTTCAAATATTTCTAAACTATAAGAATGTATTCAAATCATCAAAAATATTTAGTTTAACGTACCTAAACATTTTGAATCCCTTCTTCTTGAGATTGATGTATGTGATCTTTCAATCTTCACCTTCAATCTTCAAGACTCAAATAACTTCACGAAATACACCAATACAAAAATCCTTAACAAACGGCCCCGAGAGAAAGAAAAAGACGTTGGATCGCGGTGACCAGAAGCACAAGGCCGCCGTTAGAAGCACCGAATCGGCTTGTTAAGTGTTCTGAGAAAACTGAATGGCATCAAAAATGTCGATTTCCTTCCAGAGGTTCCCGTAGGCGGCCTGGACCCGATCGAGCCATTGAACATAAGAATCGGGGGCCGAAGGCCAGGTGCGAAGGCTCCTTCCAAAAGTCTTATCGAAAGCCCAAGCGCCGAGGTAAACCTTGTCTGCCAGCAGTAGGATGCCGGCAGTAGTAAATGGGAAGTTCTCCTCAGAAGGACTCGCCACAAAAGAAGGCCCATGAAGAAAGCGCAGTGGATTTTCTGCCAATGGACGAAGAAGCCGAAAATCAACGGCGGGGTCGGATAGTAGCGAAGAAGCGCGAGAGGCCATAGGACAAGAAAGAGTTTAACAAGTGGCGAAGAAGATGACGTAAAGAAAGGAAAAGGCGGTAAGGGAGCACCAGCGTAGGGGATATTTAAACGTCAAAAGGATGATGTGCTTCCCAAGGAAAGCCAAAGGAAAGAAGGTTTTCGAGCCGACAAAACAAGAACCGTCGTCCCTCGGAAACCGGGAGCGTTAATGGTGAAGCGATCTTCGAACGGATGCGAACTGCCAGGTGGATTGGTGGCATCGGATCGACGCAAATGATGTGCAGTTGTGAGGATCGAAGTACGAAACCTTAATGAAGAAGTGACCGAGACTGTGACCAAAAGACACAAGGATGATATCAGCCATCGGAGCCAAATCTCTCGGTCGTAGAGCCGGAAAAGAAGGGTTTCTTTATGTTACGGAATTTGAGTTGGCGTATTTCGTGAATTCGGTTAAGTCTTGAAGATTGAAGATAG